>JACTAT010000048.1:840439-882970 GCA_014526335.1 Chrysaora quinquecirrha | reverse complement strand
AGGTGTGTGAACTTTATATTTGAACTATGATTGGCAACTGAAGAAAAAATTTGTTTGCTTTAATAGGATAAGGGTGAAATATCCTAGCGTGATCATGGTGTAAAAATCCTCGAAGATTGTCCTGAACAACCCTGAGTTCAAGACAATAGCAAATAGTTTTAAAAGAGTAGAAGCTTTAACAATTACATCGCCGTCATCGACGACTGTCCTGTAAAATTAAAGCATGTAAAAAATTTGTAATCGGTAAGCAAACATACTATAAAGGAATTAAAAGTTAAAATTCTGACAATCGTCGTAAAGATATAGTTTAAATAACTTACAACATTCTTCTGACTTTGATACCTGTATATTTACATTGTTGAAAAGTTCTATAAGTTTCTGAAGATTTATATCGATAAGGTAAATACATGTATTCTAGCATTTTTAACATTCTTGTCCGTATTCCATTTTTTTTCAAATTCGTCGTGAATTACTTATGCATTTGCATCACATTTACAGATTTTTGATCATTAAGTCGGAAATAAAGAACCAGATTTAACGTTTTAGAAAGTCTAATGTTGTGTCCAATAGGTAACTATTTCAATCACCATAGTATCTAAGACAATTTAGTTTTTTAGCCTTCATTTCTTTTGTCTTTCATTGATAATCCTATCTATCTCCTTCAACATTTCAGCATTCAATTTTTCTCTTGTTAAATTTCCAGCTTCAGGTGCAAGTTTGAGAACCAGCTTCCTCTCTATATACTCAAAATCAGACTCCTGAAGGAGTTCTAATGGATGGTCTGAGAGTGAACCTGTTCTATGCGAAGACCACTGTGATTTTATCACCTTTCTGGCACTGGTCATAGCCCTACTTTCTGGAACCAGAGAGGAAGAATCATTGCCACTTATTACTCCATGGAGATACTCCTTGCTTTGCATGAGTATGCATTTTGCATCACGCAGCTTTTGAGTTGCATTGACAACAATATCATCTAATGATCTTTCTTTGTCGTAAAGAACATGAAGTTTGCAGAAAATTCTTGCCAGAATTGATTTACAAGTCATCTTACGTATATTAAATGAATCCTCGTTAGTTTCTGCTTCTCCGGCATTGACTAAAGCTGACAAAATGAATACATATTTCATAACAAAGATATTGCAGATTTCTCTTTGAAGAACAATTTTTCTTTCTCTTTGAGGTCTTTGTCTTGAATCTTCTTAATAATGCCCTGGAGATAAGAATTTTCCACAAGATAAAGGTGTTCATAATCTAAAACATGAAGTCGCATAATCATTGACACGGTACGCTGCAAGATGTCCCTTCTGATTTGAACAACAATATTAGAAGCTTCCTTTAATACATTTGAATCTTCGGCCTGAAGTAGATTGCTCTCTGGCATGATGTAGTGAGGTAAACAACCCTCTTTCAAACACTGTATCAAACGATCTAACATGAATAACAAGCAAAATGCAGTATTATTGTCATTCCAAAATGACGGACCGTTTCTTTCGAATTCCCAAAATGAGAGCTGCTTTATATGGTAAGTTGATATGAAGAAATCTTTAAAATACATCTTCTTAAGCATTTTTAAAAGCACCATAACCTGTCTTTGAATAGGAGAGACAGAAGCAGCAAGTTTATTCTCGGCTAAAGAAAATGATATTCGCCATTCTTCCTCATCCATTCCTTTCCTTGCTTCTGCCTCTGTCAATGCGTTAGAGCCTTCAGGAATCCAGAAATAGTTAAGTCTGTCAATCGGATCTCTGCTTCGCCTTCCCCTTCCAACAGGAGCTATGTGGCAACCAGCTTCAAATATCTCTTGTATGAGATCTGGCGATGGCCAATTATTTGGGCGATCCGCTGCTGGACGAACAAGCCATTCCATCGCTCTTTCAGGCCATGCTTGAGGATAGGTAAAAACCTTGGTATTATCTTCTTCCGAATGTAGAAAACCAGTTTCTTTTCTCGTATAAACTGGACCATGCACTTCAAAGGTAATAGAGTCTTCCGTTGGAACAGCACCCATCAAAGTCGGAATCTTGTACGCAAGCTGAAGGTCAGCGCCCTGAGGTGACTCAAACATACACGCATGGTTAAGACACTCAACATCTTTAAAGCGTTGAAAATATTCACGAAACTGATTTGTTAATCGCAATTTAACATATCTTGGATCATCCAACACGTGTGCAGCAGAAAAGATGGGGTGAACATGCCCTGTTACAGTGTTTTGAAAAGTGTGTGGTCGTATTATCATCGAATCTCTGTCAGGAAGCCAGAGCTCCATGTTGTCTGTTGTTAATTGTGGCGACGGGTTTACATTTTTTGATAGAAAGAGAGTCGGGATACAAAATCCCTCAGATCGGCTGCCTGTCAATCTGTCATTTGCAGGCCTTCTTACGGCATATTGTGTTTTGGCTGCCTCGTCCTCTTGAAGCCATTTATACCAGTCAGCAAAGGTGTATTCAACTGGAAACATATAATTAAGCAGCAGTGAAAATTCCTCTAGCCAGGTCCCTGAATCCTCATCAAACCCAGAATTAGTCTGTGGAAAAAACACAGAATGTATTAGTCTAAATCATTGTGGTAAAGGAAGGGTGAGAAAATTACCAAATAACAACTTACGCAATATTTCATGCAAAAGGTATTTTGTCCCAGTTCTCACAAATGGGGTAGGGGCCAGTAACCTACTTAAAATCTGAGCGGATAAGATTTAGGCAAGAAACTTGCCTTCAAGAGGTAGCTTGTTATGAGAAGTTATAGAACAATTCAAACATCTCATGTAAACATTTGATTTTATGATGACGTCATGATTTTAATTTCCCATATATGTGCAGCGACATCATAAAATACTTGTAACATTTTATCGTAAAATTTATCGTATATTGTAACACTTTATCGTAATGTCAAACAAGAGGAGAACATCGGGATGTATGAATGAGAGAGTTTCTCGGCGATTTCATTGAACTCTATAGCTCAGTGGAAACGTCGTTGGCTCTCTGATCATGCAGCCCAGGTTTGAATCTCATCTACTCTGGTATGCCACTTGTGGAAAAATCTTCCCTATTGTTCGCCATTCATGACAAATATTATCATAATGTTAAATATAAAACTTGTCAATTAAGTCAATGGTGAAAAACGATGACGTTTTAAAGATAGGAAGAATCTCGATTTTCAAAACAATTGGATTCTAACCTAGGAAGAAGCCACAGAGTCATGAAAATTGGCAAAAATGCTTACAATCAAAACAAACTGATTAATATTTCAGACCCATGGTAGAAAATGGATGTCGTATCCCAACTTATATAGAAGTTTTGTTTTATGTTTTGTAATTTTTTATGTGCGAAAATTGAGCAAATTATGTTGGGGATGCGATGTCACGGATAGATTACAATAGATTAACAAAAAATGTGCTTATAATTGGTATCATTAACAAAAAGCAGTAAACACCAATTAGCAGCGAATATTTCGCTGGCGAACTGGTCTAAGACACATGTTGGTTGAATTGGAGGTTCGAAAGCATAGAGGTGAAATGTCGTTTATGCGCTATTCTATGCGTGGTAGCCGCTGTACAGAGAGCACCTTTGCAAACAAAAATAGGCTTTTGCGTTCTCGTGCGTACCGGCATGTGCGAAGAGTGAATGACTTAAATTAAATTCTTCGATTCTTAAAAGTGCTCTCTTTCTGGATCTCGATTTGCGAGAGTGTTACTTTACAATTGAGGTTCACATTATATTCTGAGGTAGGAATCACGTTTTTGCACGAATATATTTGTTTTGCGAAAACGTAAATTTCTCGAAAACTTGAAACTGGTCCAAGCCACATCAAGATTTTTGTTTGACGACATGTCCAAGGTGCAGAGAAAATTTAATAGAAGATGAGTAGTTTGGGAAAATTTGAGTTTGTTTATTCGTCTACTTAATTTTTTCCCAGAATTTTTACTACTCTGCTTTTCGTCGATATTTAGAGCGTAACCTATTAATGAGTAAATATCTACAGTTGGGTAGCCAAAGTGCACTGTTTTTAGAGATTTGATACAATCAAGGCTATCTGGACAATATGCCAGAATACTGTATTCAAATATAACTCTGTTTATTTAATTAGTAACAATTAGTATAAAGTTAAATAGTTTAATTAGTAATAATTTTTTTATTTTGAGTTGCGAATAAAACAATTCTATTCGTTAAAAACTCTAAATATATTGACCTTAATGAAATTTTATTGCCTAATACGATAGAATAGATTGACCGAGCAGAATTATCTGAGGATCGTGAAGTGGGAGTAAAATCCTTTTGGCTTATTTACCTAGGCAGCTTTTTTTAAGAAAAAAGTTTATAAGAACACTCAGGCTCGGAAATGATTAAAAACAAGAACATTTTTAAGAAAAAACGTAGGCTGAATTTCAGTGTGCATGGAGTATTTTGCAATTAATTATACTTATATTTTCATGCAGAGGGTAAAAGAAGGTCGGTTGATCCCGATTGATATCATTGCCGCGTAATGTAAAGTTATCGATCCGGCAGCAATTGGTGATCAAAGGTTGGTCAAAACAAGAGATTCGATGATTCGTAGTTGTTTACTCATTTCCATCTTGCCACTTACATTTATTTATTCAAAGAGCCAGCATGACAAGCATGGCAGACCTTCTGAACGATAATTGATATCATTGCCGCGTAATGTAAAGTTATAGACCCGGCAGCAATTGGTGATCAAAGGTTGGTCAAAACAAGAGATTCGATGATTCGTAGTTGTTTACTCATTTCCATGTTGCCACTTACATTTATTTATTCAAAGAACAAGCATGACAAGCATGGCAGACCTTCTGAACGATACGATCAAGGCTTTCGGCCGAGTGGTGAGGGCCAGGATTGCATCTTATGCGTTCGAGAGGCTCGAGCGAACGACATAACGACCCAGCATCACAACTATTATCATCATTATCATAATTAACATCATTACGACCATCAGATTCAGCATATTGTTATCATTATCGTCCTCGTTATCGTCACAGTCATGATCATCGTTATAATCATGATCTTCACCATGGTATGATTATGATCGTGACCATAATCAGGCTAATCATCATACTAATTATGATCAGTTTTGCTGTTGCACTGCTAAACATTCCTTTGTCAAATCATCTTATCATCACATTATTGATAAGGCTTGTACCGTCATCCTTTGCACATTGCGACAGCATTGCTATGTCCTTTCTGATTTTCAGTGTGGAGCTGGGAAACAGAAGCCTACAATCAAAAACAAACAACTGGTGCTTCTTCTCGCATCTAGTTTTTCCGCCTCTGCATATCTCTAGAGCATTTAACATACTCAGACAGGGCTCAGACAGACCTGTGCCCGTGCAGTCACCACAATTGTATAAACAGTGAGTATGCATTTCAATCTAGCAATTGTGGCACCAGAATACACTACAAAGAGTAAGGATAAATTTTGAATTCCTTCCCCACTCCCCGTTATCCAGTTCCCCTTTCCCTTTTCTCCGTCCCCCATTGCCCATTCGCCGTTTACTATCTGCGAGATCTCCATTTAAATGAGACAGATACATAAAATAAAAAAATTAAAAGGGAAACGACTTCTTAGTTCTTATTCGAGCTCCACGTTTCCTACAGCCCATGGTTTAGTATTGGCTGTCATCCAAAGTGATCCTGTGTCTTTCAAATAGTATAAAGTAACAGCAACTTTTTTCTCAACAGATAAGAACCGATAGTTCGGTGTTTGTCCTGGCTGCAGATATGGCCTAAGTTGCTCACACAGAAGCCAGAACTTTTCCCTGGTCATACGAAAATTTCTCTTCCAGTCATCCTCTGGTGAAATTCTATTAATCATATTTTGCCACCATTCATCTGTTCTGCCATCGTTAGCCCAAAATGTGCGCTTTTTCCTCGATAGTTTCCTCGGTTTTATGTGCCTGAGTTTCCTTTGCAATATGGTACGCTTTGTGACATAATACATCAGCATTTTTTCATCACGAAATTTCTTAAAAAGCATAAACACATAAATCAAACCATGAAGTTGAAGTAGCAACGATGAAAACAATCCAATCTGTTGAATGAAAGCCCTCATAGCTGCAAGCCTATTCTTCTGCAAAGCTGCCATGTTGAAAATTAGTTTTGCCGCCAAAACTTTAAACATTTTTCGCGCCAAATCCCAGGCTTTAACCTGCTCGCATCCCCCATGTAATCGCTTAGAAACCGGGCAAGCCCGCTCCATGTAATCAGCCCCTAATAACCACTAATGACTACCAAGTAAACTACGAATTTTATGTGATCTAATATGAACAATTTCATACAGTTCGTGTTTGAATGTCTGTAACATTCGTCTTCGCAAATGTAAAGCTAAATATGCGCGAATAGTTTATAAAGCCTCCTGTGTAATACGCCCCCTCTCTAATAAGTCTCCCCTCAAGAACTTCCGGGGTGAAAAAATAGAGCTTTTACGGTATCTGTGACATCCGCACCCTCCTTGATAATTCAGGAGCGGTCCCGGATGGACAAGCTTGCAGGGCAAACCAAACTATAATCGTAATATGTTCGGTGGAGCACTCATCCTACCAAAAAGGTTGTGTCTCTCCGGGTCCGGGAATGATGCCGCCACCGCGAAACAAAAGAATGTGCCTGACCAGGACAGGATGTCAAAATAGCGGAAGTGGATACATATGCAATTATGAATTCCTATTTCTCTTCTCCTCTTGTTAGTTGCTACCTTGATATAAACATGTGAATTAAATTTATTGTTTATAATGATATATAGTTATATCAAAACTTTACTAAAAATTAAAACAATAACTAATAACCACTATTTAAATTTAAAAATAATATTATGAATGTCAACTGAAGGAACAGCCAATGTACCTAGGCCTATTGTTGGGTTGTTTGAGTTCGACAGCACTACACTCGATATTTTAAGCAATGGCTAATGATGAATTTTGAGATTTTATAGAAATGCTAAGCTTTCATACCTTACTTCCATCCATCTTCGTGTTTGCTTCAGATTTTCTGCCAGTTAGAAAGAAAAGTCTGCTCCACGTCAACTTGTGAGAATCTGAACGGAATTATACCTGGATCTATTGCAGTCCCGTGATTGCTGTCCTGTCCAGTTGTCAGTGTCAAGTTTCACTTCTTAGAAAAATACTAGACAATTTTCAATTTCAATTTCATTAATTCATCACCCATTTCGGGTCTAGTAGTTTACAATTTAAACGTAGTTAATTAAAATAAATTTAATTAAATTACGAATTACAAAATTGAGACTACAAGTTAAATATAACAAAACTACAAAGCGAAATAACTACTCTATATCAATTAACTGTCTGTCTCTATTTACTATAGTAAGCACGGTTTTTTAAGAAATGATACTAGATACAGTTTGTCAATAAGAGATACTAAATGTAATGATAGCTATTGATCCACGTCTAGGTTTGACAAGTTAATTTTCTTTCACTTTTTTTCTCTCTAATTCGGATAGGTATATAAATCGTGCCAGATTTGTCAACATGTTCTTATTTTCAGAATTAAGAATGTTCTTAAATAAGTCTATTTTTTTCTCTATTAGTTGAGGATCTGTTTTGGTCTATTTTCAAACCAATCTTAGGGAAATATTCTTCTCTTAGCTTTTTATTTGAGGTGCAATCATATAAGAAGTGGATTTCATCATCAATCGGTTTGGGATCGACATTACAAAAATCACAAAATCTTTCATTTTGTGCTTTTCTATTTTTCGAATACCTTTCTGTTTCTATTTTCAATTTATGAGCACTTATAAGTAATTTTGTCACGGCAGCTCTGTGCGTTCTCGATTCTATATGTAATAAGTATTTCCCAATGTCAGGCTTTGTTTTAATCTCCTTATAAAATGCAAGTCTATTCATGTTATTTGTTTTTTCATCCCAAGTTTCATTAAAATTTTGGATCAATCCACTTTTACAATGGGTTTTAATTATTTTATTATTTTTATAAGTTATTTTCTTAATTACCGTTATATCAAGATTATAAGTTTTGTCTAAGAGTTTATTTAAATCAAAGTTAGTTTCATCTATTGTTTTGTTTATTTCTTGAATCCATAGACTGTTTATCAAAATATTTTCTTGCAATGTATCTGTTAAGAGTTTATTTTTATTTTGCTTTACATAATCAAAATATTTTAGGGAGTTAATTTTCATATCTATTTTTAGCGGTTTGAGATCTAATTCACCTAATATCGCAAGGTTTATTGATTTCCGATTAACTCCTAAGATGTTTTTGCCGAATGTCAATTGTATTTTTTCAATTTGACTGTTTTGCTTTGAATGGTACCCCCAAATTTCAGACCCATACAGTAATATTGGTTTAATAGTTGCATTGAATACATTTATCATAGTTTCAACAGAAATATAGTTTATGGTTGATAATTTGTAGATGCTGTACAATGCTCTTTTGGCTCTATTTGCGAGATCTTCTACTGTTCCATTAAAATTACCGTTATTATCCAATTGAAAACCTAAATATTTATAAGATTTCGTCACTTTAAGACTGTTCTTATTTATTTCAAACCCATTATTTTTTATCATTTTTCCTGTTTTGTTAAATATTACAATTTTTGTTTTGTCTGTGTTAATAATCATTCTCCAATTTTTGCAATATTCTTCTAGTTCTCTTATACTATTCTTTAAACCCTGTTCTGATTTTGACATAAGTACAATATCATCAGCCCAAAGTAGGCATGGTACTTTTGTATTCATCATATCAGGCGCATCAATTGTTTTGTTTTTTCTTAATCTATCACATAAGTCAATCATGTCTATATTAAATAAAAGAGAACTTAGAGGGTCACCTTGTTTTACCCCCATGTTTATTTC
The DNA here is from genome assembly GCA_014526335.1 of Chrysaora quinquecirrha. Classification (NCBI taxonomy): domain Eukaryota; kingdom Metazoa; phylum Cnidaria; class Scyphozoa; order Semaeostomeae; family Pelagiidae; genus Chrysaora; species Chrysaora quinquecirrha. Next base: position 874,140 of record JACTAT010000048.1, on the reverse strand, counting down.
GAATTGTTCGGTCATTGAGTTATTCAAGAGAATCCTGTTCCTAGTATTAGTATAAAGTTCTTTTATAGTTTCTAACATTTTACCACTAATTCCATAGTTGTTTAATTTATATAATAAACCTTTACGCCAAACTCTATCGAACGCTTTAGATATATCGACAAAGCAGCAGAACAGTTTGTCTTTTTTAGTAAATTGTTTATCTATAAGAGTTTTCAATATAAAAACATTATTAGACGTTCTCATATTTTGACGAAAGCCCATTAAATTGTCGGGAAAATATCGTAAAGTTCAAAACATGTATTAATCTTTCGTTAAGTATTTGATTAAACATTTTCCTAGACAGGAGGTAAGAGTTATTCCCTATAATTCGTTGGTTGTGACTTGTCACCTTTTTTGAATATTGGTTTTAACATACCTTCTTTCCAGATTTCTGGGTACCTTCCAAATACTTCATTGAACATACTTTTAATTATCTTACTGCCAATTTTTAAGTTAGTGAATACTTTTAACATTTCATTTGATACATTATCTATGCCTACGGCTTTATTGCTTTTCAGATTGTTTGCTGTCTTAAGAACTTCTTCGGTTGATATTTCATTATTTATATAGTTATTCATTTCAATTTTTTGGTGAACTGTTAACTTTACATCTAAGGGTTCTTGGACGTTAACTGTATCCTCATACTGATTCTCATCGAATCCAAGTTTCCTATAGAAGTTTATCCAAGATTCGCTGCTGATTTCTTCAGATGGATCATTTTGATCTTTGTTTTCATCCGAAAATGATTTGATAATCTTCCACCGTTCTTTAATCTCACTACTTTTGAGTTCATCAAGTTTTTTCAATTGTTTCTCTTTTTCTTCTCTCTTTTTCATTTTTAATAAATATTTATACTCTTTCTTATTGTGATGAAATGTTTTCCTTAGATGATCATTATCGGGAAATTTGCTTAGCTTTATACCTAGTCTTTTTAGTTCTTGCCTTTTGTCATAACAATTTTTATCAAATACGTTTTGTTTCTTTATTTTTCCTTTTCTATGTTTCGATTTATTGTCTCTGTGTCTTTCTAGGCAGTTATTTGACGCTGATTCTAGAAACTTATTTAGAATGTCAATTTTTTCCGCTACGTCTTTAATTGCCTCTAAGTTAAAATGTAAATTCCATAAATTATTTTCTGAAAAGTAGTTTTTTAACTTGATTTTTGAATCAGAGGTCCATTTATATTTTGGTTTCATCGTTCTTGTCTTCGTAGTTATATCAGTTGATTTCTTCGTCTGTTTATTAATTTCTAATTTTAACTCAACATTTAATTGGCAATGATCTGAGTGTATTGTTAGTGGTTTAATTGAAAGCCTCTTAACATTATAAAAGAAGCTCTCACTGCAAATTACGTAGTCTACAGTGCTTGAGCCGTTATATTTAAAACATGTATATTTACCCGTTAAATCACCTAGTGCTCTCCCATTTACGATTTTCAAACGTTGAGTCAGGCACAGATCAATTAGGGATTTTCCTGCGCTATTGATTGTTTGATCTTTTGATGATCTCTTTTTGCATACTATATCTAAGCTTTGTTCCGGATCCCCATCCCCGAACATATTTGTGTCTGATTCGATATAATCCAACATATTACCAATTCTATTATTAAAATCTCCACCTAATACAATATATCCTAAATTTGAAAAGTAAACTATTTCTTCCTGCAAGATTTCAAAAGCGTCCGCCTGCATATTTGACTTTTTCGAATTTTCTGGTTTTATATAAACAATACAAAAATATATATCTTTATCTGTTGATATGTATTCTTTTTTAAGCTTAACCCATAGAAGATCTTCATGTCTACTTTTTATTATTTCAACTACATTAATGAACTTGTTAGGGATATATATTGAAATACCCCCAGACGCCCTTTTCGAATTTTTGTTTGTCAATTTCCTACATGAATGGTAGGATGTGAAGTTTTCATCTCAGGCTTTTTTTCCTCTTCGCTGAAAAAAGTTTCTATAAAGCAATTTAAGGTATTAGGATCGACATGTTCATTAATGAAGTCAGGATCCGTTAATTTTTTCTTAAGACCATTAACATTTATGGCTATCTTTAAAACCCGGAATCTGGAATCTGGAAACTGGAATATAGAAAACCTGGAGCCTTTCAAACCTGGAATCTAGAAGATCCAGAATCTTTAAGATCCAGAATATAGAAAACCCGGAATATTTAACACTAGGAATCTTTTAAACCCACAAATTTTAAACCCGGATTCTTATAAAAATATATCCGTGCGCTAGAGGGGCTGGGTCACAAAACTGTAAAGAAACATGCAATTAGTGCAGCAACTAGCAATTTTGAATAGAGAAATTAATCTTTAATTGGCGAACTCAGAAGAGATACAGTCATAGATTATGAACATGTTGATGGTTAGAAGTATCTAAAATTTTAAAGCAGTCTAAGTTACAAAAGGTCGGCAAGATGTGGACTCTTGCAGATGCTTAAAGATGTGAGAATTCCTACATATCCCGGGATAGATGTTCACGGACCCGTGTTGTGAAATGTCGGCTGGTTTCACCAACATACGATACAGAATTACATCCTGCGCAAAAAAAATTTTAAACAACACGTGCCTTCAGTGATCCAGGGATGGAATATGTGACAAGTTACGAATTTTAAAAGAAGTAAAAACAATCCGTATATCTAAATCTTTACAGTAACGGTTAATTAAAGTTCTTATTTTACGCTGAGTCATATTAGAGTATGGTCCTATGAAAAGTAACTTAAAATAGCTAGTAGCGATGTTCTGTGAGGTTGCTGGATGTTGTGATGATGGAGAAGAGTTATGGACCATATCAATGTAGTTGTTAACTACCCTATCAATAAGATCAGTATTTTTATGATAGACAGAAGTGAGCAATGCGTTAGGATTACTGTTATCAATAAGAACATCTAAGAAAGGAATCTTGTTATTAACCTCCTTCTCCATAATGAATCTAATATTAGGATGCTGTTTGTTAATAAAATCAAAGAAAAGCAAGGCGTCATTTTCGTTACGGAAAAAAATGATAGAATAGAATAAAACCTTAGGCCCTACATAAGATTCCAACCAAATCTTCTCATGGTGTCCCATGAAAAGATTGGCAAGAACCGGTGCTAATGGCGATCCTATGGCTAATCCATCGATCTGGTCATAATAAACTCCTTTAAATAAAAAATGAGTTTGTGCTGTAGCGAAAATGAATAACTTTTTAAGATCGGCCTTAGATAAGACTAGGATTACCGAATTTGCACAGTTTTTTTATTAATCTTTACCGATCTTGTTACGCTTCGTGTCGCTTTGTTATTATATTGATGTATTTTTGCTTTTATATTTCACAATTTTGCAATGTTTAACATTGTAACTGAAGATGAATTAATGTAATTCGAAACATGTCTTAAAAGTTTAAAAATGTCGTCTGCTTTTTGAAATGCCTCATCAGTCTAGCCTTATTCAGAAATGTTGGTAAAACCTGTTTAGTATTCAAAGAAAAAAAGTTACATAAACTTAAAGTCCATGTTAATGTTTTGAAACGTTTCGAACCTGTCACAACGGCTTCACAAAGCTCACAATTTGTTGGTAAGTTTCACAATAAGTCCCAGTTTTTCTGCTTATCTTAGAAATGTGATTCCTTGAAAAATATTGTCGGGTGAGGTTATCCTTAACCCTATCTGGACCGAGGGGGGCTAAAATAGCCCCCTCCTAAATTTCTTTACAAAACTCAAAATGCACAAAACAAAGGTGGATGAATGTTCTTGACTTTTCCTAAAAATAATCTGCGGACCTTGTGATGTGGTAGTTTCCATGGTTACTAATGAACCGTCACCATAGCAACCATGTTGAAAATTGTCACTATAGGACCAACGAAATTCGGTCTAATTTCTTTGATGAAATTGAATTCTTCATGAAACTTGGGCAATGGCAAACCTATATCAGATGACACCAGATAATAAACCCTGTTTTTGTGAAATACATTTGGATTCTATTTTTAGAATATTGCTGATATCAGCATTATTTATCATTTCTGTTGCTCTAATGATGGTAATTAAATTTTTGTGGCAAATATTACTATTGGTTACTTAGTTATTTTTTCAACCAGAAGCTACTTCAAGAAACCCATATGAACAAACAGTTTTCTACTGCGCATGCGCCGTTTTTCTACAGAAAAATGGGAATTTTTTCAAAAATGTAGCAGAATGTGTTTAAGTATGATTAAAACAGTTTAAATGGGTTTTTCAATAGCTTAGTAGTGATTATCAGTCAAATGATTCAAGGTAAAAGTAGAAATGGCAAAAAGTGAAAAGTAATTATTACGTCATTATGACGTCATAAAGCATTGGATATTAACAAAACCTTACAGCTCCAAATAATATGAGTACAATGATATTTTGGCCAAATTTCATATTTCTCGCTCTTACCAGATGCGAGTCTTAAGGGGGGGCTAATTTGGCCCCCTTCCGGTATGAGGATGCTCAAAAAAGCCCGGTCCAGATAGGGTTAATATGATCACAATAGTGAATTTTCTTTCGTAAAAATGGGCTAAAAACAAATTTTGTAGTCATTGCATGGGAACAAAAACATAATAACATCATCGTAAAAATTATGGAAGTCTGCCAGGGAAGAATGATTTCCAAGCAAGTCTCGGCGCTCGTAGAAAAACCTATGGGAATTTTGTAAATACTTCTTCTTGTTCAAGCTTGAGCCATTAAGTTGCTTATTTGAAGAAAGTTTACACCATGAGCAACTCATTCATTTATCAAATCGATAAGGTCAATAGTATATATGTTTATTGTTTTATGATAAATCGTAGCGGAAGTGAAGGATGAGAAAAAAATTCCTCATCAGCTCAGGGTTACTAGACAAATATCTATTCTCTAAGAAAAGAGAAACGAAAGGGAAAGGGAGAGACAGAGGGAAGAGAGTGTGAGACTCTGGTTCGAAGAGAACCTAATCTCGTTCTGATAAAAAAAAAACGGCTGCACTTCCGCCTATGGTTTATGAGCCATGGCCGCGGCGAACGCGGTCAGAAAGCCTCGGTGGAATCAGTTGCAGATCAAATGAAATGACTGAACTGAAACAGTATTTGACATGATAGTCACCACTTATCATGACAAGCCTTTGATATTTAGTTGGGCAACGTTTCGGGAGAGATCCGTCTCCCATCATCGGGCAATGAGAAATGTGGTTTCTTGCCTATTTATTGCAAAGGTCGGATCGAAAGGTGTGAAACTAACCGGACCTGCGAGGAAGCTCGGAATTTTTTGGCGCTCAATTTCTAAAATTTGTGGCGCCAAAATTGCGTTCAGTGCAACTTTTGATGTTATTCAACCAGATTTCTGGGATTGAGTAAGATACTTGATTGATACAAGGAGTTGATAGAACTGAGTGAATGCTTTCTTTAACGAGCCTGTTTTTCCAGTTCTTATCTTCATCAATCACTGAAATGTTATCCCAATCCATCTGGTGTTTTTCCGTCCAACAATGATTGGCAAGATCACTTTTGTCAGTTCGACCATGGGTCACATTCGCTTTATGTTCTTTGAGCCTAGTACCTGTCTCTCTTTTCGATTGTCCTATATATGATTTAGGACAGTCTCTGCATGGTATTTTGTATACCACGTTCGATTTTTCAAGATCGTCAACTTTGTCTTTTGGTCTTGAAAGCGACTTTTAAGTGTATTAAGGGAATAAAAGTACACCTTATATTTTGTTTAGACAAAGATCGACGGATTTTCTCACTTGTCCCTCTGATATATGGCAGGTTCATAGAACATTTAGGCTCCTCTTTGTCAGCCTCAGTATTCTGTCTGGGCTTTGAGATTTTTCTCGTGACCTTGCGTATGTCTTCTTGTTTATATTCATTGGCCTTTAGAACGCTTGAGATCCTTTTGTACACATTATCTAAATCATCAAGATTGCTCGTGATAGATTTTGCTCTGTTGAAGAGAGAAGATATGACACTGTTTTTGACACTGTCTAAGTGATGCGAGTTTGCATTCAGGTATTGGTCTGTGTGAGTGGGCTTCCTGTACACTGATACGCTTAGACTTTTATTGGCATTCCTTTGAATCTCCGTGTCAAGGAAGGCTAGTTTTCCATCATTCTCTACCTCTGTAGTGAATTTCAATTTCACATGTAGGGAATTGATGTGCTTATAGAAATCTTCCATCTTGTCCCTCTTCATAATCACGAACACATCATCTACATATCTCTCCCATACCTTTGGTTTCTCAATGTATGAATCAAGGGCAAGAGATTCTTTTTCTTGCATAAAGATCTCAGCAACAACAGAAGAGGCAGGTTTTCCCATTGCTACTCCATCTGTTTGTGAGATAAACTTCCCATTGAATTTGAACCAAGTGGTAGTTAAGTCGAATTCTATCATCTCAATCAACTTATCCACCGGTATAGGAGTTTTTTTGTTTAGATCTCTGTCTTTTCGGAGTAAATCACTTATGATTCTCAAAGAGTCCTTAATAGGCACGTTGGTGTATAGCGAGGTGACATCGAAAGATATCATCATTTCATCGTCTTCTATCTCAACATTACGGATGAATTCCGAAAATTCTTTTGAGTTCTTTGCATGTCCCCTTTTCTTGATGTAGTGTTTCAAGATTTCCGCAATATACTTTGAGAGGTTTTCTAGTGGTGTACCACTACAGGACACTATAGGTCTGATAGGAAAACCCTCTTTGTGTATTTTGGGAAGTCCATAGAAACGTGGAGCATGAGAATCGGAAGGTTTGATATTCCGATATGTTTCATCTGAAATTATTTTCATGTCATGTAAGCCTTTAATAAGCTTCAGACTTTGGCGCCACAAATTTTAGAAATTGAGCGCCAAAAAATTCCGAGCTTCCTCGCAGGTCCGGTTAATTTCACACCTTTCGATCCGACCTTTGCAATAAATAGGCAAGAAACCACATTTCTCATTGCCCGATGATGGGAGACGGATCTCTCCCGAAACGTTGCCCAACTAAATATCAAAGGCTTGTCATGATAAGTGGTTACTATCATGTCAAATACAGTGTAAGAAACAGCCTTGATAAGTCCGAATATATTTACTGAACTGAAACACTTGAGAAAGCTGTGAAATGAAAGATTCATCGGCCTGAAACGGTTGTAAAGGATGGCGAGATCGATGCGAGGAAACGGGCCAAACCAGGCCAAGCAATTTCGATGAGGCTCTGAAGAAGGTATCTATACAAGTCGATTATTTCCTAGTTCGATGAGAGGAGGTAAATGATAACAGATCGAAGCTTTGAAATCCATATTCTTGCTGAAAAGTTCTCATTTATTTTCCAATATGGCCCCGTTGCCCGTTGGTTTCGACAGAAACTGGTGCTTCCAACCTAGGCCTTCGCCTTTCTAGATTGACATTGAATCAATATTCTCACAATGCAAGTAGGCCCTCGCCATTTAGGGACACAATGTGCTTCTGTCATCTCTTCTAAATTTGGAAAATATTGGAAGAGTACCTTCTTCAGAACCTCATCAAAATTGCTTGGCCTGGTTGACTTGTTTTCTTGTACCTATCTAATCTCGCCATATTTGTCAGCAGTTTCTTTAGGCCAATGAATTGTTCTTCGCAGCTTTTTCAGAAGTGAACGGTTAAATTCGAAAGCCTGACCCCACAGCCCCATTACAACAGAGTCTCGCTGATTATCCAATCAGAATCATGATACACGTTCGTGTATCTTCGATTTGATTGGCGAATGAAAAACAATAGAAGGACGCATTTGACCAGAGCCTTCCTTTTCTCTTCTCGTATCATTTTTTCTTTTTTTCTTTTTTTTATTCTTGAAGGCTCTGGCACCCAGGGTATGATAATACCTATGTAGCAAAGCTAAATTTTCACCAAAATCAAATATCATAGTTGGGTCGAAATCTAAGGTCCGGTGACAAATTTTCGTTTTCCTTGTTCTGAAAGATGATTTAAGTGTTTTCAATTAAGCTCTACAAAATGAGTTTGGGTACATTCTAATTTTTGATTGGAGTTGGCCCGAAATGACGTCACAGAAAGGCGACTAAAATGGTATTCTTTTGTCATAACAAGAGATAGGTAAGTCAGATTCACCTTGATGATAAACCATTCGACTCGTCGTGAGTTGGGCTTTTGGGTGAAATGGTATTTGTTCAATTTATAAGATGTTACGACCTTTCGTGCGATGACGTCATGGATGTCAAAGTCAAATCGAAAAAATAATTTCTTCCTTTCTTTCTACTAAAGGCGCTGTCCCAAAATTTGAATTATCTTACGCTTTACTAATGCTAAATGTACAACTTCAATGTATCCCCTAAAAAATTTAGCTTTTACCTCTCCGTCTGACCGAAAATTGATGCTACACCTTTTCAACTTCTTACAACCAGCTCATAAATAAGAACATTATAACAATCTATATCGTACTAAATTTTCAAAAAGCTCGGGGAGACCAATCATATCTGGATCTTTGTTTCATAGCTTTTTTTGGTGAAGCAAAGTCTTTAAGCTAAAAAATATAGAGACAAGTGAAAATAGCGATTTCGTCTGTTTACACTTTCAAGACAGGACATTGTTTAGTATTTCGAAAGCATCTCAGAACACTGAAGCTTAAAATTAACAAAATAAACATAAAAGGAAAGGTAAGAAAATGTGTTGTACTGCCATGGCACTCTTTGCATCGTGAAATCCGCAACAATGCTTGCTCATTTGCTACATACGTTAACCTTATTTTTACAGACAAGAAAACATAGTGTATTTCGGAAATTTGAAAGCAATGGTGGCGTAAAGCTTGCAGAAAATTGACATCTGGCAAATATAGCAAAGTAAAACAAGTTTCTAGGAGAAAAAATACTAGGGCACTCGAGATTATTACGCTTTTATGTCCTTGTTTGGCAACAAATATTTCAACCAAAAAAAATTAACCTATTCTTACCTCCTTCGTGATTTTCATAAACTTTTTCAGAAGCTATTTATTTCGTTCCCCTTTAAAAACAATTTTATCAACTTTGCACTTGGCCAAAGTTGCAGTATTATAGTATATGCCTTTATAAACCTTTTCCTTTTAACGAAAGTTTTTTTAAATGAAGTTCTTATTTGAAATAGCTGTACACACTATTTCATGTTGAGTGGTTAAAAACTAAATTTTCTCGACACTGAAAATTCGAGTTTCCAGGCCGGATGTTACTTCAGAGGGGTTTTCGGCCATGTATATACACCTTACCCACCATATACATCCATATGCTAGAATGCACCGTATCTACGCTATATACAGCTATATACTCTATATACAGCTATATACAGGAAAATGCCTATCTACACCTTACCCACCATATACACTAGTATGCGAGCATGCACTATATGCAGCTATATACTCTATATACAGCTATGTACAGGTATATAGCTATATAAACCTTACCCACCACATACATCCATATACTACCTGCACAGTAAATACGCTATATACCCTATATAACTATATACAGGTACATACCTATATACACTTTACCCACCAAATACATCAATATGCTAGCATGCAGCGTGCCTATGCTATATACTTATACAGCTGTATACAACTATATACTTAAATACACCTTATCCCTAGTGTATGCTTTCATATACATATTTATACATGCAGTATATACCATATACTTAACATAACGTTGTGTGTGCTACTATAATGTACAGCTATTGATCCAGCAAACGTAATGTCCTTGATGTTCCAATGCAGTTATATAGACAAATATGCAAAGCATTAAATACAGATTATAGAGATGCTACATGCGCGTAGCTATTCAGATGTAAACAGCTAAACAGCTAAACAGCTATACAAACTCTGTTGAAATATGCTTAGGACATTATGTGTTGTCATATACGAAGTATTAGCCTTAATGCCAAGCCCGATATTATGAGACTGAACAACTAAGATATCTGTACGAACATCCATAAAATATCTGTAGGGAATGATCACGTTATATGCTGAAGACGAATGAACACAGGTAATTGTGAAACAGACCGACTTCGTGAATAATGTCTTTCCTTCCAGAGCCAAACGTACTTGACGCGTGCGTAGATATGCTAAAAAAGATCGCGCACAAATCTTAAAGATGATCTAAGTAGCAGCAGAATCACATATATTTTTTGTATCTACAATCAGAATTATTGCTAAGGTATACAACGAATATTCTTTGCTTCGTTCGCTTTTTCCCGTAGCAAAATAAACAGTGTTCTCTTAATCCCCAAAGACCACTGGGAGACCCTCATTACTTACAGTGACGCAATAACCTAAATATATAGATTCAGAAATGAAGTAAATAGAAAACTTTTGGCGCTCATGGCCATATCGCGATATATTATGCAACTAAGATCAGTTGATTTGAGCAGTCTTATTAATTTTTTTTTTAATTTTCGTCTTGTGCTTCTGCTAAAATGCATCAAACCACAGGATTTGAGATTCAAAAGATAAAATCAAACGACTCAGTGGCTTTATAAGCTTGGCTTTTGAATCGAAATGCTTCATTTGCTTTTCTGGATTTCAACTGATTTTGTGGTCAGAAATCAGTAAAATGATTAACTAATGGAATTCCAAACTGCAATCTTTAATATAAACTTGCTGAAGTGAGAAAAAAAATTCTATAATATCTGCAGGATCAATAGGGAATGAACACGTTATATGCCGATATACCGAGGACGAATGAGCACAGACAATTGTGAAACAGACCGACTGTGAAACAGACCGACTTCTTTCCCTTCAAGAACAGAACGCACTTGACGCTTGTGAAGGTAAGCTATAAGACCGCGTGCAACCTTAAAGAAACAATTTGAAAGATGATCAATGTAGCAACAGAACCACATATATTTTTTTACATGGTATCATTGGCAGTTACCGTAACAATCACTCCTCAGCTTATTTTGTCAAAAGTTTGCCATGAGATGTACAACGACACAGTCTGCAACAGGCTTTCAAATGGAAAATACAAAAATCAAGAAAACATTGTCTACGAGAAAGCAGCATTTTGGAATATTATAAATCTGTCTGCAGTCTATATTCCGTCGGCAATTAACGTTCTATTTTTTGGACCATTATCGGATATAGTGAACAGAAAGAAATTGTTATTGATAGTACCAATTGCAACGACAATGCAAAGTGTTGTATACATATTTTCAGCATGTTATATGTCGTCAAGTATATGGCTGGTGGCGTTTGGTACAAGTTTAACATGTGTATTTGCAGATATACAAGGTGCTAAGCTGTTAGAGTATTCATATCTGGCAAATGTGACTGCAGCAGATGAAAACAGAACTGTTAGAATGACAATTTTAAGTGCAGTAGGATACTTGTCACAAGGAATTAGCAGTTGCGTCATGGGGATACTGTTAAAAAGATACGGTTTTCTAACAGCCTTTTCTTTCAGTACTATAGCAAGTGCTGCAAATTTCAGTTTTACAGCTTTCATACTCCCGGACAAAATAGCATCAGAGCAGCAAAAATCAGAGTCGACACCCATGGACTTGATTTCGCTTTTTAGAATGACATTTGATAATTCGAAATTGGCTAGCAAGAGGATATGTAGGTTCATGAAAACCTATGTTCTTTCCTGGAAAGAGAGGCGTGTATTGCTGATACTTTTAGCTGCATTCTTTACAAATTCAACTGTTTATGGGGAAAACATTGTTATTGTTATGTTTCTAAAACACAGACCGCTTGGCCTCTCCCCAGTTCAGATTGGAACTGTGCTATTGACTCTCCAATTGGTTCGAGGCTTCGGCGTGTTGTTATTGACTGTTATTTCAAGAAAACTTGTCAAGCTAAGTGACTTTTTTCTGATTCTGGCTGGTCAGATTAGCATGATATCAATCTTTGTTGCATTTGGTCTATCGCAAAAATTAGAAATGCTTTTTGCAGTAACACCACTGAGCATTGGTTTTCCCTTTGCCATGTCAGGACTGAGATCAGCTCTGACAAAACTTGTTTTACCTGAAGAAAATGGTACTGCTCTTTCATTCTTGGCTTTTGTTAGTCTGATTGGAAAAATAATCATGACATTTGCTGCCAACAAGATATTTCAAGCAGTGGCTTCATATTTTACAGGTGCTTGCATGATTTTTCTAGCAATTGTTTGTCTCATTGGAATCTTTTTCACACTGGTTTCATTTTATACTAAAAATGGGAAGTCAATGGAAAATCAACAACAAGAGGATATGAAAATAGAAGATACACTGGCACTTTTGGATCCAAAATATCATAATTAACTATAAAGTGATTCAGTTACACTATGCCGGCATGATATCGTTGCGTTTAGATTTTCGTGCATTTATAGGATTTTGCCAAGCGGTTCTTATCACCATCACTGCAGTTACACTGAGACGTCACGGCAGCTACTTCGGATAGTGTAACTGAGGACTAAGACTGTATTATGATTTATGAAAATAGACAATTTCTCTGTCATGTTGATACCATGCATGAATTAAAAGGCTTTGAGCATGTCCAAACATTTGATTCAACTGATGTTGTAAATGAGCTTGCTTTTCTTCATCATAAAAACATTGTCCATAGGGACTTGAAACCAGCCAACCTGCTAGTGAGTTAAAACTTAACTAGTACACCAACAACAACACGCGGACCTCCTAAGGTTATCTTTCCAATATTCCAACTACTTTTTTATACTAATACTAGAGTCTAAATCTAAATGCAGGAAACTATGATGTGCTTTGCCGGAGGGGAGGTCGGAATAAGCGGGGGTACAACATTCAGAATCTAATTGGCGGTGCGCTGTAGTACTTATAATCTTAGGAAGTCCATAGTTCTAACAAGCATGGACAGCATTTAGGCACCCAAGAGTACATCAACCGCTTGAATAAACGCTGCTATAATCAAAATTCAAACAGCTCGATAGGGGGGCTGCATTTCAGGCATCGGAAATTCTTTCGCCCTAGACTTATTACACAGATCTCAGATCCGCTCATAGCATCTGGACCAACAACAACAGCAATTCGCTACACTGAGACTCATATCCTGACAATTTTCAAAAGCGGCCAGTTTTAGATTAAACTTGTTCCAAATTCGAATGTTTTGATCGAAGCAGCATTTGCCATTTCGTTTTGCTGCTAACTGATTGTTTAGATTTTTTATCTTTCGATCTGACGAAAAGTCGAATCACAATAAAAGTGGGGGGCATTAATAAGCCAGTAAAACGCAGCAAATAAAATGCTCCAATCTGATTGGCTTCGCCAATCTTTTTTAGGGAGAGTGGCCGCTTTTTTGCATGCAAAAGCCATGAGTCCCAGTTTGAGCAGCTTTCCAACAACAACAACAACTAAAGATCAGTAAGAAAATGTCTACGAAGGACCTCAGCTTGGCCTGACCACTTCATTGCGGCATACCGGAAAAGTGGGACGCGAGACCCTAGGTGGGACCCGGGACCCTTAGGGTGGGACCCTAAGTGGGACCCTTAGGGTGAGACCCTAAGTGGGACCCTTAGGGTGGGACCCTAAGTGGGACCCTTCATTGTATACGAAAATCTGAAAAGACTCTCTGTAACAAATGGTGCAATTTTATAACTGATTTTATTTTTTCCCAGTCATGGATAAGATATTGTCATAAAAAACTCTTGTTTTTTAAACTTAAATTTACCCAGGATCGCTAATGTTTTAAGCCCGCCGCACACGGTGAGAATTTTGCTGAGCAAACTGCCACGAATGACACAAATTTTGCTGAGAAATTAGTCATTCGTAGCGGCGAGGGAAATTTCTATCGTGTTTGATATTTTGTGCCATTCGTAGCAAATTTCTCACAGTGTGCGGGGGCCGTAAGAATTTTCCTCACGTCTTTCAGTCGCATTGCAATGGCTTCATTTCATTGTCACTCATACTTTTCAGGTATTTTCCTCACAGGCAAAAATCACGAATTTCTCAAAAAATTTTGACTGCACACAGTGGGAATTTTGCTGAGCAAAGGTGCGATTCGTGGCATTTTGCCCAGCAAAACTCTCACCGTGTGTGGAAGGTTTTGGACAGCCATGCGATTTCGTTTTGTAATACTGTACTGTAAGCGATGATCCATATGGGCAATTTGACAAGTTCAAATGAGGCGTCTCAAGTAGATTTTCCATCTGTTTGCGAACTTTGATGGCCCATGTCTTTAATTCGATTATTATTGCTTTTTGTGGTCTGATGTTTTGACTTTACCTAAGACTTCACCTTGATCATGTGTCAAATCTAACTAGTTTAGGATGTACCCTTTGTATAATAAATGATAAACTGAAACGAGTGTTGAAATTCTTTTCTTCCGGCGCGTAGTTGGCTTAGGGTGGGACCCTAAGTGGGACCCTTAGGGTGGGACCCTAGGTGGGACCCTTAGGGTGGGACCCTAAGTTGGACCCTTAGGGTGGGACCCTAAGTGGGACCTTTAGGGTGGGACCCTAAGTGGGACCCTTAGGGTGGGACCCAAAGTGGGACCCTTAGGGTGGGACCCTAGGTGGGACCCTCGATTATATGAAAATGGGCCATCAAAGTTCGCAGACAGATGCAAAATCTACTTGAGGCGCCTCATTTGAACTTGTCAAATTGCCCACATGGATCATCGCTTACAGTATTACAAAAGGAAATCGCATGGCTGTCCAAAACCTTCCACACACGGTGAGAGTTTTGCTGGGCAAAATGCCACGAATCGCACCTTGGCTGAGCAAAATTCTCACTGTGTGCAGTCACAATTTTTTGAGAAATTCGTGATTTTTACCTGTGAGGAAAATACCTGAAAAGTATGAGTGACAATGAAATGAAGCCATTGCAATGCGACTGAAAGACGTGAGGAAAATTCTTACGGCCCCCGCACACTGTGAGAAATTTGCTACGAATGGCACAAAATATCAAACACGATAGAAATTTCCCTCGCCGCCACGAATGACTAATTTCTGAGCAAAATTTGTATCATTCGTGGCAGTTTGCTCAGCAAAATTCTCACCGTGTGCGGCGGGCTTAAAACATTAGCGATCCTGGGTAAATTTAAGTTTAAAAAACAAGAGTTTTTTATAACAATATCTTATCCATGACTGGGAAAAAATAAAATCAATTATAAAATTGCACCATTTGTTACAGAGAGTCTCTCACATAACATGAATTTCATTATTGATTTTCAGATATTCGTATAATGAAGGGTCCCACTAAGGGTCTCACCCTAAGGGTCCCACTTAGGGTCCCACCCTAAGGGTCCCACTTAGGGTCCCACCCTAAGGGTCCCACTTAGGATCCCACCCTAAAGGTCCCACTTAGGGTCCCACCCTAAGGGTCCCACTTAGGGTCCCACCCTAAGGGTCCCACTTAGGGTCCCACCCTAAGGGTCCCACTTAGGGTCCCACCCTAAGGGTCCCACTTAGGGTCCCACCCTAAGGGTCCCACTTAGGGTCCCACCCTAAGGGTCGCACTTAGGGTCCCACCCTAAGGGTCCCACTTAGGGTCCCACCCTAAGGGTCCCGGGTCCCACCTAGGGTCTCGCGTCCCACTTTTCCGGTATGCCCTTCATTGCACTGTTTTGTGCAGTGGAGTAGTCGACTGACTTGTGCTTTAAGTTAACCAGTTAAGTTAATTATAACAACTGTGGTAGCCCACTTATGATTAAATATGTACCGTCTTTATTTATTCATATACTGAACTCTTTAATAAACTCTTAATTACCAAAAAAAAACATGAGAAGAAATAGGATAACACTCTTTTCACAATTCATAATGATTCTGTTCGACGTTCCATTAATTAGTTATATCGACTAGAGCGTTTACGGGATGGCAGATGAGAATGATTTTCTTTTGTAAATCTTGTAGCCCTTGAAAATAAACCACGTCGCGACAAATCTCAGTTTTCCTTAAAAATGTTTGTAGATACAGAAAATAATGATTCCTTTTCCATTTTGGTATAAAAAATTGAGAAATATGTCGTTATCAATCGAAAACATATTAAACAACCATCAAACTGACGCAGCCCTCGAATCGAAGGAGCATTTCAACAAAATTTCAACGCACTTCATTAAAATTGCCGAAAGAGGCTACAGTTCCTATTCGAGAAAAAAGGAATCCCATTCTCTATTTTGCTACTTATTTTGGATCTTGAATCTCTAATTTTGATACCAAGATAGCGTCGATATGGTTAATGAGTTCATCGCAGTATCTACAAAGAAAAGTGACGATATTAAAATTCAAAGAAAATACCAATTATGTTATCATAACACGGATATGTAGTGGCTACAGCTTACACAAGAAAAGATGGTAGGGTTCAGGTCCCAACCACAGCCTGTTCTTGTTATTTTACAATGCGTCTCCCAGAAGAACTTAAAGGGCAAGATCTGACCAAGGGTATAAAAACCTGGTTTTCATACAACTGATTTACTCAAGGGTTTTGTTGAGAAAAATAAAAACTGCGAATCGGAATTCGTCGGAATCAGATTGGAATGGCCGAAAAATGTCGGTTTTCGTAGCTATATGGCAAATCATCTTGAATCAGGTCACGTGCACGCAATTCGCAAATAGTCAGAATAACATAGAAACGATAAAAAAATTCCGAATAGTTTGAGATGAATTGCGACAAATTAGCTACGATCAATTAGAACACGTGGTTTTTATGTATTTGTTGTCTGCTTTTCATAAACCGGAAATGATCCTTATTGATCGTAAGCATGAACTCCAATGAAATACGACGAAATACGACATATGAAAACCGGCCTTAAAAGTGTTTAATCGGGATCTGGTACAATGGAGGATAGTTTCATCACAACAGACGTTTGGCGACATCGTCACGACCTTCTAAAATGCAGGCAGCAATGTAAATGGACAATGTTGCTTTATTATACAAAGTTTCAAAGTCACGATCAATTCTTTCAGAGAAGCTTGTTATTAAATTTTTCCTTATAAGAAAAAAGTGATGACATCACAAACATAAGGATTCAACAAGAAAAAAAATTCACTAATTCAATTTTGCTTTAATCATAAGAAAACTTGATAAGGAGTTTAATTTGGAAGTCCAAGTGGTTTAGCAATTATGCCTTTAATCCACCGCCAGCCTTTGTAAGTATCAAATTTAAACTACCAAATTACAAATAAGAATAGTTTTGTTAGTATAGAAATTATGTCATAAATTTAGCCTATTTTCACATTGCAAGAAACAGGATAAACATTTTAGGACTTACATAACTTAGCTAAAAAAGATTTTTACATATGACATTCCTCAGGGTATAGAATCAGAAACAGACCGAAACAGTTAAAACACAAAAAAGCTTGATTTATGAATGCCCTGAAATCTTTCCGCTGTTACCTGCAACTTTGAAATTTGAACTACTCAAAGAGTGCCTAAGCTGACGATTGAGTCTAACAGTTCTTTGTTTTATAACTTAAACTACCACACGAAAAAGCTCTGGCTTTATTTGCTGACAAAACAAAGAAGAAAATAGACTAATCTTGAAGGATACAGTTCAAGAAGAGCATGATGAAAAAAGTTGTTGAACAGTGAAGCACATTTTTCTTCTCCCCAAAACATTATAAAGTAACAACGGATACGAAAAGGGACACGAATGGGCTAACTGACTAATCTGTCTGTGAATGAGCTAATCTGCGGATGGGCTTTTCTACGTTTGCAGGTAGGGACACCATTTAAAAAAATGGGCGGGCTTATCTTCGGTTTAAGGTAATCTCTTTCTTTTGAAATTTTGTGTGATATTGTACAATCTACAAGCAAACCTATATCAACTGAGGTGATGATGAGATTACGCAAACACGTATCGATGTTAAAGGAGAAAATGATATAAAAAATGATATTAAATATCATATACCTGCTTAATCGATGCTTATGTCTGATTTCATTTACTTTACTTCTCAATAGGTTTGGGTGGATATAACTAGCATCTTTTAGCGCTGTAAGAACAGCTTCCTGTAAAATGAACAGCGTTAAATGAGAAGTTTTTTTCTTATTCCAAAACGGAATATTAAAGGTGATAAGGGTTCATTATCTAGTATCCGGGGTCTAATCTTGTGAAGATGAAAACGAATACAAAATGAAAGCGATGAACAAATTCTATCGTATTTTAGATATAAAGGCCATGACCAAACGATCAAACATTGTTGGTGAAACATTACAAATCTGCTTTACTACAAAAGCTTGACCAATGGGATGCGTCCAAAACATTGCTTTCAAACATTTTGGAACAACGAAGTCATTTCTACGAGCCAAGCCCGAAAGTCTCTTTCGTAAGAAATTTTGCTACGTCCCGATGTTGTTGAAGTTCGACAATAACAAAAGAAATGTTTGACAATGAATCTTGGAAAGACGGTCAAACGATCAAGTATTGCTTGACCAGCAAAATTAAGCAACATGTGAGGAGTGATGTCGCTGAAAAAGTTAAAAAAAAATTTTTTCTTGATGCAAGTAAAAATGTTGGAGGAACAATGTTTTTCGACATGGCCAAGCGGTAAAACGTTTCGCCTGACAAGCAAAGTTGAAAAGTTTGAACATTTTAATGTTTGTTCGATTCGTAGCCGCTACAATTTTTGTAGCCGCTACATTTTTTTTATTAAAGCAACTGGAGAGGCTATTTGTCTTATCTCCTTCTATTCAAATTTAAATTTCAATTCTTATTCAATAGATATTACTAAATATTCTTATAAGACCCACGAAGCATTCAGAAACTATATTTATTACGGACTTCGGCAACTTTGGAGATCCTGAATTGCATGTCATTCAACTCTGCCCATCTATCATCCACGATATTACATACCTTGCAGTTTTGCAAGATGTGTTTCAAGAATAATTTTTGGAAAATAAAGAATGGAAAATTTTGTGATCTACATAGGTCGGTTGAGAAAACTACAGGGCCTAATTGAATTGGAAAATGAAACTTATTTTTTGGTAAGAAAAATCCCAATCAAGTCGACCTCACATCTGCATGACTGATTTTTTACAGGTCAGAACGCGGCTGAAATATTACAGATAGCCAAATGTTTGAAAGTACAAATGCCCTTGCAAAAATATCAGCGGTTTGAAAGACAATAACGACATACCTGAACGTCTTTTTCGGGATCATCAAGGTGAATTAATAAACCTTTGAACATGGCCTCTAAATGTAGTCGATAAAGATCGACATCGTAGTCAGAGAAACATCTGCAATTACAAAAAGGAAAGTTACAAGAAATCTGGAAACAGATGTCGGAAAGAACAGACCCAAAGTACGCATACCAATTACAATTTATTAAGTGTTTAATTTCCCACTAGATGAAGCTATAGGCCACAAGCTCAAGTAGGCAAATAAATGTTTCGATACGATAAAAACACTGTGATCTGAAATGATGAAATGATGGAGGATCTGCTGGCATTGTAGCCAAGCAAAAAAATTCCTCCTGTAGAGGGAAGGCAATTGATAGAACGGTAAAGAAGATGGGACAGGTTGGTCAAAAGGTCTGGCTGACGATAAAAAGGTTATGTTAAGGGCTCTTGCGGCTGAGATCATAAAGAAGATCAGAAAATACACGAAATACAAAAACGGATTTCAACATAAGAACAAGCAAGGAAATTTCGGGCATGCTCGTTTAAAAACAGATGTCAGAACACTTCCCAGAACACCTCATTTAACGTTGAGTATCGGCAAGTACGAAGTTTCTCGAATATTGTAAAATGTCCGAGCATCTACTGGTAGAATGATATATCCAGAAAATACCTATTTTTCAATACCCTCTGATTGGTTAACTATTAAAGCCTCCAATTATTCAATCAAATATCTAACCCCTATCCCTAGCTCTACTGCTAAAAGTTTGTTTCTCAATCCTAAAGGCTCATTTCCACGAGACGAACATTCGCTGCTGCGAAAGTTACCGCCACGAAATATTTCGCACGATTTCGCTCGAAATCTTATTTTTATTTCCACGAGATGACAAACGCAAATACTCTTTTTTTTTGCTAAGAGAACAATGAATCTGAACCCAAATGCTTATTCAAAAGACAACAGTTTCTTTTTCCCGGGAACCAAGACAAACAATTCGTGCCTCTCACATTGATTGTTTGATAACTTCAGACGAAATTTTCGTTGCAAAAAAGTTGAAATGGTTTCTACTTTTTTGAAGTGAAAAATTTCGCTGCGAAATCAATTTGAAGAAACTACGCATGCTGAAACACATTTTGCGGCAAATTCGCTGGTCATTTCGCATCGATGAAATCTGCCTTAAATCAATCGTTCAGTTCGTAAGGTAAGCAAACATGTCAGAACTTTGACAAAAAAAACGGCATATTTTAGTTTTGAAAACATGTTTGATCATCTTGTGATCATCATCAGTTAAAAATAGTTAATCATCATCATAGATCTATAAATTGCTTGATTAATTTATAAATCTTTTAACTGGTGATGATCACAGGATGATCGAAACGTGTTTTCAAAACTAAAAAAATCGTTCGTGTGTCAAATCGTTCAGTTTTGCCGAGATCCCAAAGTTCACAAGACCAGAAAAGATTAAATATGCGTAATAATTAAATCTAATAAGGTCAAATGAAAGTATTGAATATCATTTGACACCCCCCTTTAGGATTATTTCATCAGCTCTTGAAATGGCAATACATACAACAAATTTGAAGCTTGCGTTGGTAAAAATTGTGTAACCGAAGCCTGATAATAAGTAAAAGGAAAAATTAAGATTGCGATGAACAGCGGAAACATTTTCGGGCATACTTTAAAGATTTTTTTGTCTGACACTTCTCAGAGTATAAAAATTAGAAACAGACCGAAACACTTGAAAAAGGCGGAATTTATACCAAGATGTGGATCGAAATACCCTATCTTCCTGCTGAAGTCGGCAAGCTGATTGGTGTTTAAAGCACAATGCCAATTCAGCTGCCCTCTGCGATTGGAGCATTTCGATCCGCATCTGGGTTTAAACTCCGTCTTTTCAAATGTTTCCATCTGTTTCTGACATTTATACCAGGAGTGCCAGATGAAAAACAGCTTTTTAGTATGTCAGAAAATGTTTCCGCTGTTCATTGTAATTTTCATGTTCTGTACTACTCGAAACATTAAGAATTCAAAAAAAAATGAATTTTTGAGAAATTTGGAAGAAAACTTACTTGAAATAAGCTGAAAATGTCTTTGTTGTTATAATCCTTATTTCATCTAGGCTGTCATCCATTCTTTTCAGTAGCTCCGGGTAAATTAAATTCAACCTTTCAGCTGATAAAAATAAAACAAGAGAACCCTTGCTTAGACTTCTCACAATGGTCTGAAGCTAAGCCTAATTTGTAAAGTATTGAAGTAATCGCATGAATATTGCAAGATTCTATCAGCTCGGCAGTTAATGTTAGTCGATAAGCGTGAGGCGGTAAATAAGTAACAGGTTTGCCCCTTAGTCGATGGGGCGTATCGTTGCCTTTCCCTTGCTAGTAATTAATAAACAGTTTGGCGCCCTCGCTGTGAAAATTATGGCGTCAAAAACAGAGACAATAACAGGCCTCTCTCTTAACTATACGACATACAAAGTGCAGAGATAATACAAGGCCGGCATTTCTACAAGGAAGCACGGTCTATTTTCAGCAGATTAACTTATGATTATCCGTGCACGTGAGCTAAAGTTTGGAAAACGCTTTCGCACCCCAACAGTGATCGGGTCCCCCTTTGATTTGTGGACAAGATCTGGCTCCGAAAATACATTACAAGTAACAATAGACGAGTCCATTCCCCATTCCCCGAATGCTGCGATCACAAATCCACGAAATCAATGGCATTTTGATAACCACTGCTCTTACAAGTTGTAATTTCATTTGCGAGGCTCTACCGTCACCGATAGACAAACCCTAAACTCAGAAAATAAATAGAAGATACGTAAATTTGAACAATATCCATCTCATGTTGACGATCTTGTCGTGTTTTCTCTCCTGGCTTTCTTGTTCCCGCTCTTTCCCACGATCAGAAACAAGTAGCTATGAATCTTAAGATCATCGATCTTACAAATATTTGTTGGCATTGAACAGTTAAGTAGTTACCACTGATAACCATATTTTCTGGATCCTCATATATGGTAGTTATTCACGATAGGATACTGAATTCTTTTCGAATATTTTAGAATCTTTTCGTTACTCTTATTGACAATAACAATGATACTCATGACATGGCCCTACATCGGTTAAGAAGTGTGAGTTTGTTGAAAAACATGCCTTATTTTCGCTCTCTTGAAAGCCTCTTGAAGCATTAAGTGTAGCAGTGGAATATATTAATTTGCTATTAATATTTTAGCGGCAAGTCAAAAGAATTATCCGTTAAGAAGTGCCATTTTAAACAGTCTTCCTTTTATAATCGCGTTGAAGAGTAGGACGATTTTGGACCTAGAAACTTCTTTATCTCCCATGGACTCGTCAATTAATTTTATTGGTCTTCCTAACTGTATCCCTTAAGCTCATTGGTGTTGAAAACACAAGGCTATTTCGGCTTCACTTCTGTTTGGTGCATTTTGATCAGCATCTGGGTATAAATGCTGCCTTAGTCGATTATTTGGGTCTGTTTCTGATGTTCACGAGTCAGACAAGAATTTTTTTGTGCCCATTATGATTCCACTGCTTATCGAAATTTTGTAGCTTGGTACAACCTTTTCTCCCACATGATATATAGATATGAACAATAAAGCATAAAAACATTGAACAAGGATGGTAAACAATGAATAATTTAGTTGTTTCAATTGTTTAATGTCTAATTTTTTTAGAAGCAGAAACAACTCCAAAATTATTTAGCCTTACTTCATTTATGCAAAAATTGAATTTTCAAACATATAATGCCATGTGCAGAAGGTCTAGAATGCGGGTATAAAGGTGTAAAGCTGAACAAAATGAACAAAAGAAAATCACTAACCATCAAAGTAAGCTTTGCATTCCACAAGCAACCTTAGTAATGTTTTGCAGGTAACTGAGCGAGTCGTCTGATTATCGTCGTCAAGGCAAGAAATTATCTGAAAAATTTTTGGCAAAAGCAGAGTCTGGTATAATATAGACCTTGTCAAAGCTATTGACATTTAAAGCACAACAAATGAATTCTAAATTGACTAATCTGCATATCCATAAATATGAAAATCTGACTTTTGCGACTATCAACTCAAGCATCAGTGGATGGACTTCTTTTTATAATGCCAAGTGTTCTACTGTCAAAGGAGTAATCTTTGAATAGGTGTTAGATGATTTCAAAAAGATACGTGCGACTAGCCACCTTTAAACACGGTTAAAAAAATCGAAAATGCTCCCTCCCTGCAATCAATTTCTACCATTAAGTCGATTCAGGCGACTAAATTAAATTAAAATCGTTTTTCAAAAATTAGTCGTTAATACCTGAGTGATGAGCTCTGGGAATACACTATCCAGGTGGCTAGGTTGAACTACCTGGCCTCGAAACAGCGACCACAGGCATGACATCGAGGCTGCCCTTACAGCTGCAGCAACCCTAAAATGCCAAACGACATTATAATAGTGCAAATACGAAAGTAATGATTCGTTATTCTCACTCTCAAACCCCAAATTTCGTTGCAACAAAGAGATATTTTCAAACGAACTCAACATATACCATCCACTTGCACATGCCCGCCATCCTCTTCTTCTGGGGATTGGTTAATTTGAGAAAATCATCAGAAAAAAACTGCTTTTACTTGCCACCACGCCGTGAGCCAGATTTAGGCCTTTTGAGTTGTACAAAACTTCAAATATAGTTGTACAAATATACAAAACTTCAAAATTGCCATGAACAGCGGAATTATTTTCGGGGGTACTTAAAACTTTTTTCGTCCGACACTCCTCAGAGTAAGAACGACAGAAACAGACCGAAACAATAGACTAAGCCAGAATTTATACCCAGATGCGGCTTATTCTTCAGCACAATTTTCGGCAAAGAGGGCAACCACCTCGTTGGTCCAAGGAACAACCTAGTCTCAAACATGTTTCGGCCATAGGACAACACCTACTTGATAACCCAATTTGTGCAGAAAATTACAGCGAGGATTGTTTCAGAATCATTGGTAAAGCAAGATCTTTGTTTCACTTGGGGTTTGAGCATCTGTCTTCATCAAAACCAAAAAGCCGGTTCTGTGTATACAGAAAGAGTTCGTTTTCTCACTTGGACTCTTCAAATAATTCTATTGGTCTTCCCGCTCTATCCGACCATCTGATTGATGTTTAAAACACATGCCAATTCAGCTTTTCGTTCTTTCTGATTGGTGCATTTCGAGCCACATCTGGGTATGAATTCCGCCTTAGTTTATTGTTTCGATCTGTTTCTGACGTTGATACTCTGAGGAGTGTCAGACGAAAAAAGCTTCTAAGTATGCCCGAAAATGATTCCGCTGTTCATCGCAATATAGAATTCTGTTAGAGAGCCAATAAAATCAGCATTAGCAACCTTGTCAATCTTGAGCCAGAACCAAAGTGATTATAAACAGTCTTAAATTATCCTTTAATTAATTCAGTTGCATAAATTAAGACTACCTTCAGGATAACGACACCCCTGTATTTACCCATACCCCAGAATTTAAAGTTGTATTTAATGTCGTTATTAGGAGGATTAACCTGTAATGGAGTTTGTTTGCAGTTTTTATAGCAGTCTTAGAAAAATGACACAACCAAGGACCAATACTTCATCTACTATTCCCAAGATACAGTAGTTGCTGTTTTGTGACTCATTCAGAATTTTCCAGTGTTACATGACAAAAGTGGCATGACCCATTTCAGTTTCGATTTCAACAGGTACTGAGTCATATAAAAGAATTCATGGAATAAAACATAATAGTGGAACACCCTGTACTACCTGCCAGGTTTCCAGATGCAGTTTGGAATAATTGCAGATGCCATCAAAGTGATACAGTGTGACTGTAGGGAGGTTCGTATTTCACAAGACTCGACTGCCTTCATTGCCAATTTCGAAGTCAAAGTAAATAATCTAGGGGAAAGGAAGATCAAAGAGTTCTGTTCAGAAAATACAAACGCAACCTTATTTTGCACCTTCATAAGTGTAGAAAAAATCTGCTGATTGCAAAAAATATGAGACGGCAAAATGAAGACCCCGAGGACCGGGGCCATGGATTTCATGAACCATTTTTTGCCCATTTTGCAGATCGTCCATTGTCATCATTGTAACCGCAGCAATGGAACTACAGCGAAAACAGCCATGCCAAAAATGTGTTGCTTTAAAGTCGTAGCTTGGTTGTTCCAAGTTCAATATTATTCTTTTTCGTAAGGTTGTTAGATATCAGTCAATAGGTGAACTTGAATATTTTTATGCACAACGGAAAATATTTCCTCGTAATTGAAAAAGAGCGCAATTTCCCAAATACATTAAGTACATGTGATAATCAAAGAACAAAATAAATAGTCGCTCTGGTTTGCCATCATATACAAACATCACTTGCTTAAGATCATAATCAAGCAAGTGCCAATAAACCATGAAGTTTTGTAGCATGTCGCTACACTACACTTGCTGCATTATTTGTGAAACGTTGAGTTTTCGATAAGCTTAGAAAGTGTTCTGCAATCATAATTTCTGATATACGTTCTCCCCGAAAAATACTATAACCCTTTCCGCACTCTGAGACATTGCGTTTTCACCTCATTTTTTAGCCTTTGGGGCGGATGGGGATGCAAAGTTGGAAAGGGTTCTAGGGAAAAGATTAATTCATTATCGATTTAAAAGGGAAAGAGTTACTTACTTTAATCTTAACTCGGCATCTTTTTCTACTTTTAGGTTCTGCAGTAATATGGCAATGGCATTGTCGAGCAATAGCGGCAGAGATTCGTCATTCAGCATTAACAAACCTTCTAATACAAAACACTCTGCAGAATTACTCGTCCAACTGTCGGCATTTGCCTGAAGGGAAAAAAGACAAACTATAAACATAACAGCGAAACATTAAAAAGACCGGACGTAACATGCAATTTTTCGAAACATAGTACAATTCACTAGAATTTGGATTTGTTGTTGCAGGGTTTTTGGATGCTATATTTCGTATAATTTTACATGTACTTTACTCTCCGAAATAACGTTTCTGCTTTCTTTCCATTTCACAGAATCTTAGGTGGAAGAAAAAATTAAACTAGACTCTTTAGCCGAATGGTAAAGCGGCTAGCTTGTTAGGTACCTATGCCAAGTCTGAATACCGCAGATATGGCCATTCATAAATTAAGCGAAATGACGGTGTACTATCCCTGTTAAATCAAACGATCTAGAACGTGCTAGCATTTACTCTGATTTCAAGTGAATTCATGAAGTTTTTAAACAACTATTAAACTCTTTGACCAAAAGATAGAATGGGACATGGGAACATCTTGACAACACGTGCTAACCACACGACTTCTTTCGAGAATAAAATTTCAGGCGAAGACCAAAGAGGAACAATAGCACCAAAGTTTCAAGTGTCTTTAAACCAAACTATTTCGACTATATCTTGAAGAATACAATGTCTATCACTAACCTTAAGACTTTCAACAGCCATAGTTCCATGCTCGATAACCAAATCTTTCGAACTGTTTAAATTTCTAGCTATCCTCAATTCTTCATATAACCTATTTGCCTACAATAGATAGATAACAAAATTAAAATATTAGCTTCTCAACTCCCAAATGATAAAACATAAGGGCTTTAAGGTACAAAATCTGTTTGAACTATTAAGGCTTGTTTGAATTTGTAATGAAAAACGCTCCAAAAAAATGTACCGCATAGCACAATGTAATATCTAACGCTTTATTTCTTGGCCATATCTAATGCAAAATCGTTACTGTCTGGCCACAGCCACACTTAGTGAAAACAATTATTCATTTTCAAGGAATTCTCTGCCACAAAGTTGTACTTATACTTCACTTTTTGAACGCTAAACAGGGCCCTGAAAGCAAGGTTCCAATTACATCTAAACCAACAGGATTTTGTCCCCAATATTTGTAGCGACAATTTTCTGGTAATATTTGCATTGGGCCGACAGCCAAAGAAGGCTGACATGTTGACGAAGGTAATGAGCTGAGAAACTGTCGTCATTTTACATCTTCTTCTTAATGTTAAATTAAATTCCCTTAAGTCGAGAGAAAGAAATCACGGAACACTGAAATATCGATAACTAATCGAACGAGCTGTTATCTCTAGTCAATGAAGTTAGGTGTCAGAGAGAGAATTCTAGCCTTTTTACAAACAGATATCTTTATTCGGGAATCCTTAACAAGCAAGTGCCTTAATTTAATACGATTCTTAACCTCGAGCGAATGTAGTTTAAGTAATAAAACTTCGTTTTTCGTCACCAATTCACTTGTAGGTATGAATTTTCGAACAAAGAAATAAGTACCCAATATGACGAGATCCTAATATCTAGTCAATACAGTAAGTATAAAAATGTCAGATATCATCGGTGTCATTTGCCAAAAAAAATAAACGAGAATAGACTTATTACACAAGTAATAGATTTTGCTCAGTATTCCAATCTGACTCAGAAAAGTGAGCATTAAGCCATTTAATTCTATTGTTCAGTATCTTTGTCATTGCTAAACGTTGCATTTGCTGTTTGCAAATAGTGGAACTAACCTAAAGCGAGGAAAAACAAAATCACTTACCTCATTTAGGGAATCTTGATCTCGAGTCAATGCAGTAACGTGTAAAAGAGCATTGAATAACAAAAAACTGATACTATTTAGATCTAAATCATTTCTTGATACTACTGTTGACACGAATTCGTTTATTCGCACGTGTACTTCACTTGTCACAGTACAGCAAACATCAGGTGAATTCACACCCCTGCATATACTCTACAAACAGAAATGAAAACGTTGAAATAATTAGAAAATAAATTTTTAAATTTTTTGGAAAGTTATTGGTGTCAATTTTGAACAAAAATATTTGTACCTCGGGTTTCCGGATAATCTTAGTATCTTTATGGTACAGGGAGACGCCGATTTTAGAGGGGATTTTTTAAACAAGCAGAATTATGAGTATGAATTAAAGGAAATTTGTCGAATAACTGAATATTTCCCGAATAAGGAAGAAGAAATTACAAAATCAAAAGGTACTTTAAAAAGATATTTCATATCGTGATCGAATTTTTCATGATCCAAAACCTGCAAATTGGGTGCAATTTTTTTATCCCAAATCGCACAAACCAAGCAGGGCGCAAACTATGCCAACATGTTGGCCAACGTCGCCACTCACAAACATTATGACACGGTTTCCTATGGATGTTGGACTAATAAACAACATGTTGTTGAAGACAAAATGTTGGCCAACATTTTTAAAACATGTTTGCAAATGTTGGCCAACATTTTCGTCGATTTGAACAAAATTGATGTGTTGAAACGGTTTGGCATGTCTCACCAACATGTTGGCATAGCATTTTCAATTTCATTTTCGATCGTTTGGGGTCAATTGAGTAATAGATTAAGCTGGCGGTTCGAGTTGGAACACGAGTTTTTTTCTTCTTCTTCGTCAACACAAAGAGCGAGCAAATAACAAATAGCTGCTGCCATTTTGGTCATATTTGCAAAATATTATTTGTAGATGACGTCAGCAAACCAAAACTTCTCAGATGTTGAGGTTGCGATAGTGTGGCAAACCGTACTAACAAGTTGGCCTATTTTTAGCCAACTTGTTTGCCATGAACGTTGGCACGGTTTGCGCCCGCCTTTAGAAAATTGGTCAATTAGCTCCACAGAGTCAGCAGAAAAGTAACCTATTAGTTGACGAGCTTGTCTGTTCGTGATACGACTGAGTCATTAAATATGCACGCATTCTGATTACGACATCTTGTCTTTCACCAGAAAGCATGATAAGCGCTTGTGTGCAAAGATGAATTCAAACATGTGTACATGAATATTATTTGTAGTAGTAAAAAAATTAAAACTTGGTAGACCAGGCTGAGCAGACGCGGGGAGCAACCCAACGGGGAACTTTGTCTGCATAAACTTTTCTAATGCAAAATTTTATGCTGATTCCGAAAATCTTTGGTAAACGGGCGTCACCGGATGCGAACGGAAGTTATGGGCGTGGTTATGGGCGTAAGTTGACAATAATCTTTTTTTCACAAACACAGGCAAATTTTTGAAATTTCACGCTGAATTTGAGAGAAATTGGCAGAAGTGTGTCAGCGGGCGAAAACGGACGTTATGGGAGTGGTCATGGGCGTGGTCATGGGCGTGGTCATGGGCGTTGGCCAACTGAATTTTTTCTCGCAAAGCCAAAGTTTCCGATTGCAAGACTTCTCTGCTTCATACTTAGTTTCACAAATGCATATATCAGTAGAAATTAAACATTAGCTAAAATCTATCCCAGGTATACAACAACAACAAGTTCATTGTTAAACTAATCATATATGTTCTTGAACATTTCATAACGCACTTCATTAATATCACGTCTTCCCTTCATGAACAAAGAACAAACATACTCTTCGAGCAACGCCTGAAGCGCACCATCCATTCTCCACTGATTTCCTAGTTGCGCGAACATTTCACTAAACCTCTTGCTCTTCTCAATCATTTTCCAACAGATACGCTTTGACTTTCGAAATATAGAAGAAATGTAGTCATTGCCAGAAAATGCGTGAAACCCAATTAATGCTGACTTTAGACTATCTGGCATATCAATCACACTTAATCGCAAGACTTTCCTTGACTTCCCGGTGCCGTAATCAAGATAGATTCTGTGAGCGTCTTCTGGAAATAACGCAAGAAACAGGATATTGATATCCACATCACCGGATGGAGATCTTACAAACACGTAACTTTTCAGAATTTCTCAAAAACGGAGAGAACAAGGCTAGAATGATCGAAATCATCAAAGACGAAATGGTTAAGCTGAAAAATACGTTTCTTTCTAAGTTGAAATGTAAGGAGATCATGTTTTCTGATAAAAACCTTTGCATTTGCATAGCGGAAAACTCCACTGATGTTATACATGAGCTAAGCAGTAATCAAGAAGAGGGAGATACCAAGCTTCTCTTGCATGCTAAACACGCTTTTACAGCATACCCAGGCAAAGCAGTGTTTGTAAGATCTCCATCCGGTGATGTGGACATCAATATCCTTGTTGGGAATGGCGGCTACTTGCTTTGAGGCAGCAATTAAGCGCTATTAGCAGAGTGTACACGCCCAACCAGGTTTGCCTGCCAAGCTATGTGCGTCAGTCTTGTGGTTATTTTCGTATATGCTAATTAATGCTTTTAATTTTATGGGGATAAAAGAGTTGTAAGGGAAGGGTAAATCAATTATTATTAGTTCGACATTTTGGTTTTCAGTTATGCTATAGTCTTTGCTTTGAGTTGTTTTTCGCTATGGATTCTTTTATGCTTATTCATCTTCAAGTTTATTAGAACGGTGTGTTTTCTCGTGTTTTCTCTGTTTTTGCTGTCATAGTGCTGCGTAGGGGGCCTGTTTCGATAGGTTTCCCACAATCCTGTTTCTTGCGTTATTTCCAGAAGACGCTCACAGAATCTATCTTGATTGATATGCCAGATAATCTAAAATCAGCATTAATTGGATTTCACGCATTTTCTGGCAATGACTACATTTCTTCTATATTTCGAAAGTCAAAGCGTATCTGTTGGAAAAGGATTGAGAAGAGCAAGAGGTTTACTGAAATGTTCGCGCAACTAGGAAATCAGTGGAGAATGGATGGTGCGCTTCAGGCGTTGCTCGAAGAGTATGTTTGTTCTTTGTTCATGAAGGGAAAACGTGATATCAATGAAGTGCGTTATGAAATGTTCAAGAACATATATGAGAAAAAGGGCAGGATTCAAGATTTGTCCTTGCTGCCACCTTGCCGTGAAACCTTGAATCTGAGAAACCAGAGATGCAATTACATTGCAAAAGTATGGAAGTCAAGTTTTCAGTCCACTACTGAATTCGATGTTATCACTGCGAATGGATAGTCAGAGGAGGGGAAAGCAATTTGGATGAATGAGGCATTTCCTCCCGATGTAACAAAGATTCTGATAGATACTGAAGAGGAAAGCGTTTCAGATGATGATTTGGATGGGGAAAGTGACTCAGATTATGACTCTGATTAGTTTAACAATGAACTTGTTGTTGTTGTATACCTGGGATAGATTTTAGCTAAAGTTTAATTTCTACTGATATATGCATTTGTGAAACTAAGTATGAAGCAGAGAAGTCTTGCAATCGGAAACTTTGGCTTTGCGAGAAAAAATTCAGTGGCCAACGCCCATGACCACGCCCATGACCACGCCCATGACCACTCCCATAACTTCCGCTTTCGCCCGCTGACACACTTCTGCCAATTTCTCTCAAATTCAGCATGAAATTTCAAAAATTTGCCTGTGTTTGTGAAAAAAAGATTTTTGTCAACTTACGCCCATAATCGCGCCCATAACTTCCGTTCGCATCCGGTGACGCCCGTTTACCAAAGATTTTCGGAATCAGCATAAAATTTTGCATTAGAAAAGTTTATGCAGACAAAGTTCCCCGTTGGGTTGCTCCCCGCGTCTGCTCAGCCTGGTCTATGGCAGAAACAGCGAAAACATTTTCGGACATAGCTACTAAAGTTATATTAAGCATGTCCAATAATTATACATGTTCAAATAGAAATATTTAGCATCTACAAAAATTTTTCCACTGTTTTTTGATATCAAGCACAAATTTATTGCTTGCTTACCTCTAGTTCTTTGTTGATAAGTGTCGGATTGGCATTTCTAACCAAAGCACCAAGGATTGCCAATGTTCCTGCACAGGCGCTCGCTGAAGCAGCTGCAGCTGACTGTAACTGCGGTAATACTAAATTACAATATATTGATGGTTCTACGTAAAGTCCAATCATTTCGGCAGATTTTATCGTCTACGAAGAAAGATAAAACATAGTTAAGTTTCAATGAGTCAGGAACGTGAGGTTTTTTAACAATGCAAAGGTGGTCCCTAGCCTGCCAAACCCAGAGTTACCTAAACGGGTTGGGATAGGAAGGGCTCTGATGAATAAATTAACGAGGCACCCATTTTGGAAAGCCAAAAGCTTTTCATTCTTATTGGATTTAATCAGTGATATGTTACTACAAAACTCTCTAAGACCCCACAAAACTCTCAAAAGAACCAAAAAAAAACTCTCTAAAGCACCAAAAAGCTCTCTAAAGAACTACAAAACCCAGTAAAGCACCAAAAAGCTCTCTAAAGAGACACAAAGCCCACTAAAGCACCATAAAACTCTCTAAGGCAGTTAAGCACAACAAAGCTCTCTAAAGCACCGCAAACTGTCTAAAGCACCACAACACTCTCAGTACCACCAACTTTCTAAAGCACCGCAAAACTCTCTAAAGCACCTCAAAACTCTCTAAAGCACCATAAAACCCCATGTAAAGCACCACAAAACTCCCTTAAGCACCAAAAAATGTCAATAATCATTCTGTATCCATTCAGTTCTTTTAAAGCAGTTCATTAAATTGGGAGAACTACGGATAAATTGTACTAACTTGGCAAATCTCTCGACCAATGCCTACCACCTGTAGTGAGGTATGGCTGTCAAACGTTTAAGTTCCCACATAGAGATAAAGAAATGCGTAAAAGTGAAAGACATTTTGTACCACGTAGCTAATATCAAACGGAAGGGCGTGTAACAAATAGAAACGACAAAAGATGGATGAGGTCATATAGCTATCAGAAAGAGAGATAATATGGTTATAACTTCCAAGGGGCAAAGTGGCAGAGAAACGTCCAGAAGAGACTTGGTCGAAAACACGAGGGACGAAGAGGGCATCATTCTTTAGTGGATGCAAGTAGCCTAAGAAGAAGATCTGTGCTTTAATATGATGTGTGACTGAAACTTACATGATTTACAACAGCCAGCTCTTCATCTTGTACTGACTTATATAATCCTTGTAACAGAGGCTCCAAATGCATCGTAATATAGTCTTCAGCATAATATATCAAATGGTAGAGCAATTGTGAAGCCTAAAATGAATAACATCTTTAATAGCACAATGTTTGCACACGGAGTATAACTTAAGTTTCCTTGCAATAAGAAATAAATGGTCAAGTAACTATCCCGTAAAAACTATTTTGGTAAGACAAATATTTCGCACCGGTCTGTATGGCAGATACATAAAAAAACATATTGTTCCACCATTCAATACCCAAAAGTAAACTGATTGTTTCCCAAGGGGATCTGCCTATTGGCGCGTGACACGAGAGCCTATCAAAGCTGGCTGTCGTGGTAATTACCTTGGATGTTAGTGTATTCTTTCAATAACCAAGTAATGGTACTAGCCAAACTAACAAATACATGATGTTGGGGACATCTTTTTCCAAAAAATTGTGGTGAAATATTTATCACATGAACACCTGAATGCGCAAAGAGCATGTCTCAACGTAAAGCATAACAAAGTTAGACGTAACTCCTTGGGACTCTTTAAGGCTAATAACTGCTGAAAAGTTTCCCAAGTGTTAGTATCATTGCTATATCTTTTTCCTTTCGGCAGCGAAGATTCAAAGGAAAAACAAGTAATAATGAAAGCTTTGATTATGATGACAATGACAATAGTATTTCAACAACTGCATACTTTTATCCTTGTATTGACAACCCAGTCTCTTAAGTCCCCAAGCAATGCAGGCAAAATCTTCGAAAAATTCCTTTGAATCAAAGATCTGCAACCAATAGACGGTCTTTCTAAATCTAAAAAGTAATACAACATGAAACACAATAAAAACTACATAGCTACACCTACATGCATTTCAAGAGGGAAATGA
>JACTAT010000048.1:502703-824073 GCA_014526335.1 Chrysaora quinquecirrha | reverse complement strand
CATCCTTTTACTCACGAGAGTGTATGCACGCAGTAAGAATAATGAAATTTCATTGGCCTTGAAGCTACCGTTCGAAAATAAAAACAATTTCTAAAGAAGAAGTTCCTTTTTGGGATATCCTGTATGAAAAAGAAAGTCTAAAGACAGTAGAAAATATATGAACTTTCTTTCTCGGTCCTTAATGGCTAATGTATTTTTGTATGAGTGGTACAATATTTCAAAATTGCGAGAAAGAGTGGAAACTTTTATGGACAGTCCACAACAATTCAACGGCATAAAGAAGCTAGTTTCGCGATCCATGTTTCTAAACTTTTTAATGTTCATTTGAAGATGGTAAGAAATATTACTGGAGAAAGTATTGGTTTTTTTAAGAAAAGGCTCCAAGCTAAAAAAAGGCACCAAGATTTTCAATTGGTCAAATCCCCATACTAAGAAAATTATTCACCGAATTGCTTTCGAAAAATCCATAACGAAAACAAAAATCTAACAAAAACGGCCGCCACAATACGGAAATGTGTCTAGAAAACAGGGACAAGTTTTGTTGCAGCCTATCAGGGCGTTTTGTTGTTCATTCCAAATATTGATCAATCAAAAGCCAGTGTGGCCTTCTCATGGCTGCACCGTCCCATAGCTTCGGGGAAAACCACAGGTTGAATTTTACGCTGAAGTTTAAAAGAACGACACCGTTGTCCGTAACAAAACTCTCCCTACTTGTCCAGAACATATAACTACTGCAAAATTGAGAGTCATTCATTAAAAAGGATATTTACTTTTGCATGGCCAGTGCTAATATATCTCTGCACTAAAAGCATAACTTGCCTTGTTTTCCAATACGGATATCTAGCTAAAAAAGTGATTGTAAGGAAATTAACATACTACATCTATATAAAACAGTGTCCATGTTTCATATTGCAATAAATTTCGTTATTACTTATGAATCACACTGACATGATGCATGGCCCGTATTTCTAAGCAATACAGTGTGTCATCATTTAACCGAACACTTCAAAATAAATTTTTATAATTTCAATTCGGATACGAGGATGTGAAGTTCTGACAACAGTGTGCTGAAACTAAACAAAACTGTTAACACTTAATTGCAAAGTACTGTCGAGCTCGAAGGGTAATGAAAACGATGGTTTCTTTCCCAACGTGATAAATTAAGATTGACAAAATTAATGAATGTCTGTCTGTAACTTTTCGCTTGAAATGGCGACATGACATCATTAAAAACCGTAGACCGTAACCGTAAAAAGTCGCACGTGTAACCAGGAATAGATTTTCAAATTAAATTTTCTGCGACCTAAAGTCATCGCACAAGTTGATTGTCTTAGAACTTCTATCCTAGCATTTTTGCCGCAGCGCGTAGCCAGCCGCAAGATTTCTCAGAACAGGACATCTCAGGTGAATCGCGCCGCAAGACCAGGTGAAAAATCGAACGTGTAGCCGCGGCTTAAATCTGTACATGTGTGCTAATCTTGACCTTCTTTTTACAAAGAAGACATTTAGTAATTCTGTTGTTTGGCTAATTACTGTATCTTTCTATGTCCATAAACACTCCATATATACTGCAAAAAATACATGGTAAGAGTCAGTATTACCGATGAAAACACTAAGTACAATTGTTTTGACGCAACATTTCAGGGCGTATTTTCGGGTAATCTGATGTTTTGGCAGACCTGCCGAATTCTGAGACGGTAGACTTAGCAGAAAAAATTTCCTTTACCAAAAAACGGACCTGCTGAGAACGGTAGGCTAATCAGAACCAAACCTGCACCATCCATTTTAATAAAGCAAGAACGAGATTCCTGTTGGTGACTGCGAAACCTTCCATCTTCACGGAGAGACGGTTTTGAAGGCCTACCAAATCTGCCGTTTTCATCAGACGGTACCAAAAATAGGTTCGGACGTCGTCCGAAACAAGAAGGCGTCTACTAAGAACAGAATGTGACCACAAAAATATGCCCTTAACACAGGCAAAGTGTTGGTACTTTGCAATGGTCTATGCATAGTAACGAATTCGGTGTTAATTATGTATAAATTTAACGTGAAAGATTGTCACTTTCAATTTTGTTCTGCCATAAAAAATCATCTTGGTCATTTCTTTTCCCAATACAGTAAAAGTATTCTTCATGTTCAGCTAATAACAATATTCTTCCATTCAAGATAAGGCGGCTTTGTTAATTATAGGTCTCAGAGCTGACAGAGTAATCAAGAGAGCTTCCTACGAAAGAAAACAACCATAATTGATACAAAATCATCCCCTGTTATTTCAAGCAAGTATATCGATTTTCTAGCTAGATTTATATGTGACGCGGACAGCACATGTAAGCATAAACACATGTGGCACAGACTCTGCTCACATACGACGGGTCGAACGAACATCACATACAACGTTATGCGTGTACTTATAAATTTTATAGTAATATGTAAATAAAACAGCCTATCAGACAACGATATGACACAGCCACCGTATCCATTCTGATAGAATAAACAAGTTTAATCTAAACAAGGTCAACGCTTCTTCAATCGGAAAAAAGTTTTGATGTGAGGAATCAAAACGCAAAATTTACTAGCCTACAAGGGCATGTAGTTGTGTTACACTGAAGCACCAATGACAATGGTAGAAATAAATAATAATCTTTGTTGCGGCTCATGACCGAACGAAAATTATGCGTATATGCGACTAAAAAAATTCAAGTAGTCAAGGTGAAGGGAAAGTTAAATAGTGAATTTAGACACCAGTGGCTAGGATCTCAGAAGTAGATGTATGAAAGGAGATGACACTGGCTTTCATGCTACCATAGCGGAGGCTCGAACGCCGACCTTGCAAAGCTTCTGACACAACGAGTTAGCAGGATTAAACAACGACGCCACAACACCTGGAATACTCAGCAGTATATTAATTTGCAGGCAGATATTTGTCATTTTACATATCTCTGTAAGAACTGTTCTACAAACAATCTAGCTTTACAGCTTCAGAATCCCCTGGTTTGTTTATACTTAATGTTAGATAGCTAAAAAAAACTGTCGGATTCAGTTTCGTAGCGATAGATTTACTTAGATCCGTGATCACTGTTTATAGTTTAAGGAATGTTTAAATTTGGCAAGACAATTATAAATAGCAGCAGTAGCTACATATCACATATGTACCTCTTATGACTTAAAAATTGGAAAAGGACCTTCGATATTCATGCCTGAAGAAGTTTATTTTTTGTGATGAGAAATGTTTTATTACAAAAAAAAGAAAAGAGCTCGAAATTGTGGTTACAATGTCAAAAGATGTTTCAGAACATCTCTGGGTCAAAGATGTGTTACATTCTATAAAAGGTAATTAAGAAATTCTTATAATGGACTTTTGATTGCATCACGCTCCATTGCTAAACAACGCATGGAAGTTCTCAGTTCATGCAGGTTATTAACAATTAAAACTCCTTTTGGTAGCAGTATATGCTGGAATTTGCTGAAAAACCTTAAGACATACTAGTATGTCCAAAGTTGTACGTCCCAAGATGTTTCCGCTTTCCAACAGGGAATTTTGTAGTCCTGGAAGTAGGTTCTCATTTGTGGAAAAGTAGCTCCTACCCATTTTGTGATAATTATCCTTCTATTGGAGGCTGAGAGAATGAAATTAGAATCACTTTTAAGGTATTTGTCAAGTTGTTCTCCAGGCATCAGTTTCTTCATCTCTCCCTTCTTTCACCAGCATCAACTAGTTAAACTTTTCCAATGGAGGATGGTGAAAAACTACAGTTTTGGCTTGTCTTCGACAATCAAAAGAAAATTCTTCTGAGGTCTGACATCTATTCGGAATGTATATCCCTTTTCGCAGCAACAAAATAAAAAATCAACAAACCTCTGTTCGTATTGTTCTACTCCCTTGATTTTGACAGCTATTTACATAATAATCGAACAGTAATCGTGGTTCGGATTCAGTTAACGATTCATCGGATTCAAGGCTTGCTTCTAAACCGGATAGACCACCAAATACAATCAAAATATGTCTGAAATTTAAGACAAATTATTCGTTAGGTTCAATTCGTGAAATAAACAAAGGTAATACAAGACAAAAAAAAAACAAAGCTGTAATTTTGCCGACACTCTTCAGAGTATAAACGTCAGAAACATCCGAAACACTTGGAAAAGGCGCAATTTATACCCAGATGCGGATCGAAATGCGCACCAGTCAGAAGTGAAGCTGAATTGGCATTTTATTTTAAACACCAATCAGCGTGCCGGACACAGCAGGGAGATCAATAGAATTAATTGAAGAGTCCAAGTGAGAAAACGAACTCGTTCTGTCTACACAGATCCGGCCTTTTGGTTTTGATGTGGACAAGATTCTAAAACCACAAAGTGAAACAAAGATCTTGCTTTGCAAATTATTTTAAAGATATCCTCGTTGTAATTTTCTGCAAAATTTGGGTTATCGAGTAAGTTATGTCCTATGGCCGAATTATGTGTGAGGAGAATGAACGTCAGAAATAGACCAAAAAAATTAATTGAGGGGGAATTTAGAGCAACATGCGCATTATTTGCGCATATCGATCCGCATCTGGGTATAAACTCTGCCTTCGTTTCGTAACTTTTTCGGTCTATTTCTGATGTTTATACTCTGGTGCACTAGAGGAAAAAACCTTTAAAGTATGCCCTATGATGTTTACGCTGTTCATCACGATATTGAAACTAAGTGCTTTAACTTACATATTTGAAGTTTCTGCCTTACAAAAAGATGTCAGAAGGGTACTTAAATCTCATTTTCCGGCTTGCACAAAACTTTGTCAATTTTTTAAAAAAAAAACACAACAACAACGTTTTAATAGAGTAATATTTAATATCATAATGTTCAACACGATGACAAGTCAGCACATACCCAACATCAACAATTTCAATGCTGAAGGGATCTAAAAAATGTAATCTTATTAGCCCCTTGGAAAAACCAAGAATTGGAAGGTATTTGTCATTTTCAGATTTTCAGTACGTAGACTTGTTTACAAGTTTCTGAAATATTAAAGAGCAAATCTGCAATTTTATCTCAATAGCTATTAATCTATAAGCTGACCGAATTTCAAGCTATAAAGAATTGTGAAAAACGATGACAAAAGAAATGAAACTCTGAATGGAAGACGGGACAAAAAGCACTCTTGTTGCAGCGCATCAACTAAAATTTTGTTGTCTATCTATTTTCGTGCAAGCTGCATTGTGTTCAAAACAATACATTTCCATATCAACTGGGTACATGTGTAAACTCAGACTCGTTCCACACTAAGAAGATTGTCAGACAAACAACGTTATGAATTAATACACTAGTTAATAAGATAATCAAGAATATTCGAGCAAGTTTGTTTGCTTTTCAGAAAGTTTGTATTTGAGAAAGTTTGAGTGATTAAAAAAGGTTTTAATGTTTGTAATCGGAATTTAACAAATCTTTTAACTGGAAACGGACAAAACGATATAATCTGAATTTATCTGACCGAATGAAGAGTTTCTAAAAGTAACATTATCTACATTTTGAGTCTGTGAACTAGAAACGCATATTCGGAGTTGGAGTCTGCGTCCCTTTAACACAACTGGTAAGAAAAATTACGTGTAGCTCATTGTTTTTAACGATAAGTTGGTGACAATTGATGATTCAGCAGCAGTTATTGTTTCACCAATCACGCGAAATGATGTAAGCAAAAGACCTTTTCGACGAAAGGCCGCCGAGATAGAAATTTTTCAAAACTTCAAGATAACAAGTTTTCGATGCTAATCATATAAAGCATTTAAAACTTAGTCTAGATGCAAAGTTTTACTATCCTAGCACTCGTGTTATTGACTTTATTAGCGTTCAAAGGTCCCAATTTTATAAGGGCTTTGACAGTGAAAAATGACGTGGGGTGAAGCCCTCATAAAATCGTGAACTTTGACCGCTCATGAAATAAAAACTATAAGCGCTAGGACAGTAAAACTTTGCACATAGACAAAATTTTGGATGCTTAATACAAATTTGGTGCCGCGAAAACTCTGTATTTCAAAATTGTAAAACTTTCCATAATTGCAGTTATTCCCCGAAAAGAATTATAGCTAGCTATTTTGTGATGCACGAGATCTTGTATTAAAAGCTTTTACCTGAAAGTTGGCAAATCCAGATCTTCAACTGGCTCTCCTCTTTCCGATGTTCCTATTGTAACGTCATATCCATCTTTATATGGGCACTGAGTAAAAACGGCTCCAAATGATTGTGCAAATCTGACATTGTAGCCCCAGTATAAGCCCTGTTCTAA
This sequence comes from Chrysaora quinquecirrha, assembly GCA_014526335.1. Lineage (NCBI taxonomy): Eukaryota > Metazoa > Cnidaria > Scyphozoa > Semaeostomeae > Pelagiidae > Chrysaora > Chrysaora quinquecirrha. The sequence goes on along the minus strand of JACTAT010000048.1, from coordinate 817,807 downwards.
TCGGGGTTCTGATGGTGAAATGATTTTGCCTTTCGCAAGTGTATCACCTGTAAAAGAAAGTCTAAGCGTTAAAATAATTTTTGCTTTAAACAATAGCAGTGTGCCTATTATTCTTTAAGCCTGCTGCCAATATAGAAGACAGTACTAAGAAAACCGAGCCGCATCTGGGTATCAATTCCGCTTTAGTCTATTGTTTCGGTCTGTTTCTGACGTTCATACTCTGAGGAATGAAAGACGAAAACAGCTTTTAAGTATGTCCGAAATGATTCCGCTGTTCATTACGATTTGGAAAATTATGAAACAGAGGAAATTACCTTGAGATGATTCTTCAAATTTCACAGTGACACGTGTCCCTGCTTTTAAATGTTTATCTATTTGTATTTCTTTCCTCAAACCAACATTGACATAAGATCCATCTCCTTTTTTTACTGGTCTGTCAAGCACCACACCTTCTCTATATGTACAAATATCATCGATTCTCATATGATGCGGGCAGTCAAGAGGATTGAGAAGCCCTGGAAAGAAGAAAAAAAAACTGGTATCAGAAAGGAGAGGAATTTGATTTTAGATCAATGTAACTACAATCCACATGACAATGATTGTAAATTACATTTGAAGTTATTTGAAGTCATTTGAAGTCATTTCAAATCAAATCCAGTCAAATCGAATCAAATCGAATCAAATCGAATCGAATCGAATTGAATCAAATGAATCGAATTGAATCAAATGAATGCAATCGAATAAAATCAACTCAAATAAAATAAAATAAAATAAAATAAAATAAAATAAAATAAAATCAAATCAAATCAAATCAAATCAAATCAAATCAAATCAAATCAAATCAAATCAAATCAAATCAAATCAAATCAAATCAAATCAAATCAAATCAAGTCAAGTCAAGTCAAGTCAAGTCAAGTCAAGTCAAGTCAAGTCAAGTCAAGTCAAGTCAATTCAATTCAATTCAATTCAATTCAAATCAAATCAAATTAAATCAAATCAAATCAGATCACAGATCAGATCGGATAAGGCTACAAATCAAATATAAAAGTAAGTCAAGTCAAATTGAATCACAACAAAACAGCCTACCTGCGTACTTCAGATCTGGATGTTTAGGAAATAGATATTTTCTTAAGTACTGCGGACATTCTAAGTACTGTAAGATTCGAGCCAGCAGAATATTTGGATCACTAGCTTTTGTTGATCCTTTAAACTCATCATTGCCTTCAACCTTTTTAGGAGATTCATTGAATATTACAACTTCATCAACATTAAACACAACCAGTGCTCTAGCAATCTGAAATCAGAAGGAAAATTATCCTATAGGTATGGACAAAAATTAAGAAACTCTAATTCTACATTCTACTGCGAGTACAATATCCACAATAATAAAAGGTAGAGAAGGAGATAGAGAGAAGGAAAGCAAGCAGAGCAGGCATATTTTTGGTAATTAGTGTGATACTTTTTTGACAGCATCTGCAAATCTCAAACAAATTTTGCATGCTAGATAGAATACTTAAAGATAATCAACTGGTATTTAAACAAAGTTTTTAGTTTGACAAATGTGTGAGAGCTTATGTTCCGAGAGATCTAAGAGTATCCCCGAAATCGCTGAAATCTCGGAGAGAGATGAAAATTAAAGATTTTAAGGCTTCAAGCAGCATCATTGAGTCTGGAATAATTCGCTAGGTTGCACATCGTTGTAGGAAGAGGATTTCTGGCTCCTGAATTGAAAAATCAAAGCGTAAATAGGAGTTGCTAATCTAAAAGTGTTGCAAAAATGAGATACAAGACATCAATTAGCTATCAATGTCTCTTATTGCAAATATCAGTCTTAGAGCTGCCCATGAGAATACATTCCTAGATCTCTGAGAGTTCTGTGTCTTCGAACTGGCCCAAACTTTGAAGCTTTGTTAACCAAAACTTCGGCAGCATAGTTGTACAGTTCTAGCGGCAATATGTAGATGGGGGCTAAAAACAACACTTTTTAGCAATTTTCTAACCCTACTGAGAACCTGGAAGCATACCGCTTTTCAAAAGATGGAAAAGCTTGCTGTAAGGCAAATGGAAAGTGACTCCTGTTGGATTCAAACCAATGTTCTTTTGATTATATGAATTGAATACCTCAATCAATTTGACACAGTTCAATGCAACACCACCTCTAGGGAGATGACTCAGAACTCTAAAGTCAGGACTTTATCACCAAACCAAAATTCTTCAGGCTGACATATAAAAGAAGGCTGCCAGTTATCTACGACCACTTCTCAACTAGCCTTAGTCGGCAAGGCAGAAACATGGTATCCTGATGGAACATTTAAAGTGGTTAGTAAACCCTTTTTTCAACTGTTCTGAACATTTAAAGTAGTAACAAACACAACATGAATACACACACACAAATAAAGCATTTTTTACCTGTCCTGACAGGTATGTCCTGAGCTCTGGCGATTGTGCATTTTCAAGAATTGATCCAGGCAGTGCAACACTTGTTGTATATCTTCTCCCTGGAAAATCAAAAACAGAAGTTGCGCTTCAACCAAAACCTCGCAGGCTTGAAATTGTTCACGATCACAAGATAACACGACCATAAGATATAAAGTTTTCAATGCTTAAATCATATATAGCACTCAATGTTTAACCATATTAAGCACCAACAATTTAGCCTAGGTGCAAAGTTTTACTGTCCTGGTGTTGATATTGTCTATTTTATGCGAGGTCGAAAATGCCGATTTTAAAATGACCTTTCAAAAAGCGACTGTTGATGAAACATTTAACCCGTCCTTATAATCCTTATAAAAGTCTTTATAAAGTCGCAAATTTTGCCCACTCGTAAAATTAATAATATAAGATCTAAGATAGTGAAAATTTGCATCTGGGATAAATTTTGGGTGACTAATGCGAATCTAGTTTTGGATAGCTCTCGAAATACTGAAAATTTTCGTTTTACAGTGACTGCACAAATTATAGTACAGATCTTGAAGAATTTTTTGTGCTTCAAATTATTACAGCACTTTTTACGATGTGTAGTGGATATCTGTGCTGTAGCCTATCCCTAGCCCGGATGAGAAAACAGAGGGTGAGATTGATCCGTGGGCTAGCAACCCATAACCAGAACCACAAGGGAACATGTGGGGGGAAATTGCCTGCTGTAGTATTGGTCATTCATAGTAACAGAAACACTCAGGATGCCGATGATAACTCAACTCTAATTATGAAGGAATCTAGACATATCCTAGAGGAACCCAATGTATCCTAGAGGACAAAGAATCTAACTGTCAGTGCTATCAAAAACAAAAAAAATCGACACTTCGAATGAAAGAACACTTTTTCAATGTGGAAACTAGCGCAAACCTTTAGAGAGTTTACCAGTTTACAATGTTTGTTCCTTTGTAATTTTATTATAATTCGATAGCTAACAGTATATACATTATTTGAACATATATATGTTGAGAGTTAACAGAGTTATCAAAATCGAATTCGAATTTTTCAGAGTTAGCAAGCATTTCATTTAGCTCAAGCAACAAAACAGCAACACTGGTTTCTTCTTCACGGAAATTGACGAGATCGACTGCGTTTTGAAAAGTAAGTTAATGTATGGTCATAATTATAGAAAGCTGCCTGTTTTATGAAAAGAAATAAATCATTTATGGAGAAATTGAGCAGAATCGGGACTATGACAGATCTGTAGGGTACACTAGATATCAACTTCTGGAAAGAACTGTAAGTGTTATTTATCCGTACGCTTCATTGCGTCCTTTAAGGTAGGAGCGAGTGGGGACAAGCGCATCTTCTTCGAAACCATATTCATGTTATTTTGCATAATGAATATCCGGCAATGTCCATAAGGATAGCACCTACCAAATAGTAATTGTCGAGTTAAGCTCTCCAATATTCTTCCACACGCATTAAGACAGCTTGGTCTAACACACACAATCACACCAACTTCAATCAAAAAAGCTGATGTCCAGGGACACCTGCACATATGGAGGGTAAGGGGGACAAAGGTTTGAAGAAGGGCAACTGAGGGGGTTTGGGGCGTAGCTCTCAAGAAAATTTTAAGTTACCACGCCCTTCAGAAGCCTTGAAAACGTGGGAAACGCCCTTTAAATGTTTTCATTGACAACAAAAATGTTTAAGATATACTCGATTTTGATAATTGTTTAAAATGATTTTCTCTGTTCATTATTTTCTGAAAAATTACGGGCGACAAGTTTGACATTGATTTTCCCTCGACCCAGAAGCAAATAATGAAATCAGTATATTATGGTCGTTTCTTGCCTTTCTTCTATTCTACAATTCTACAATATTTATCAGACAATTTTAAAGCTATTTTAAAAATAATTGTTGTCGCTGAGGGCACATCTTGCCCCTCATTGCCCCCTTGGATAAGGGCAGGAGGGGCGGTCGCCCCCCCTCGCCCCCCACCGCAGGCGTCCTTGCTGATGTCTTCGCTTGCTTTTATTCCATTCACTGGTTATTCAATGGCCAAGAATCTCGTTGATAAGAAGAGCGCTGGCAAGCTAAAAACTGACCTTTCACACCTGGTCAATGCGTATTTTTCAAATTTTCAGCCTGCTCACAAGGACATCGAAAGAATCAAGACCTTGGAAACTTTATAGAGAAACAATAGGACATTGTAATTTTCAAAACTGTGTTCTCAAGTGATCTACTAGCTCCAAGTTTAGTCTCCTAAGGATGACCCTATATTACCCAAGGAAAGCAAATTACAACGATTCTTTTATTAAGAAAAAGGGTGCTTTGGTGATGAAATTCGCCAACATATATACCCGGTTGGGTCTAAACCTGCAAGGACTTTGGGCTTCCAAAAATGCGAAAACCGTTCGCCCCTAAAACAACACCATTTCGCCCAATTGTCTCTTCATTAGGGACGTACAATGACCAACTTTCTAAATACCTCCGATTTTCATAACAGCCTTATCTCCCTTCTGAATATTCTGCCATTGACAAATTTCGTTTTCTCAGTGATATTAGGTACTTAAACGTTGAAAACAAATTCACGATATTTTACGATTTGGACAGCCAGTTCACAAAGCCTGTTCACAAACCCTTGGCTGAATCTGTTGACCTTGCAGTCAGCTACATATCTCATGGCAATCCAAATATCAAGCTTAGCAAAAGCGATCTCACTAAGTTGTTAACTTCAATGTTGCCACTTGTAAAACACATTTTCTCTGGAAGGGTAACTTTTACGACCAGGTAGATGGGGTATGCATGGGTTCACGCTTGCTTCAGTTTAAGCCAATCTTTTCATGGGTCACCATGAGATCTGGCTAAAACAATATACGATGCCAAACACCTTTTTCTAAATAAGATATCACCCCATACAACGTGATGTGCAATAACGTGGAGGATGTGCAGTATAGTGGAGGGTGCCAATGCAACGTGGAGGGATACCATCAGTATAGTGGAGGGTGCCAATACAACGTGGAGGGTTATCATCATGTAAGTGGAGGGATATCATTTTTTTAATGTGGAGGGTTATCATCATGCAAGTGGAGGATGTGGAGTATCATGGAGGGTTATCATCATCACTTACATGATGATATATTATTCCAGGTTTTCCAGGATGACAATGAAGATTTAACACACAGATGAAGGCCAGGATCTTTTGCAACACAGTTGCACCACAGTTGCACCACAGTTGCATGCATTTTTTATTTTAGACAGGACCTCCACTTGGCAATTTCCTCTTGATAACATAACTATACCCATTGCCGCTGGTAAGCTATTGTTTTCCACGCTGTGATGCATTTTTCATTTGTTATTCCAACAGTATATGATATTCAGTTTTAGCTTCCAATCAGTGTGGTGAAGACAGTCTGAGCATTGCTTAAAGCAGATTTGTTTGACAGGCATTGTCTTTATTACCACCAATCAACAAGGCCTAATCACTCTCATTGCAATGTGAAACAATGTCAAGTTTTCAACTAGCCAAAAATCTATTTTGGCTGAAGAATGAATGTTCTATTTGCCCTCTTTACATATGCTGGTTTGTTTCGGTAAAAGTTCACAGCACTAGCCATGGCAGTATTTCTTGCGGGTAAAATAAACGGACTGAAGATTAAAAAGTGGCAAATCAAAAAAGGTAACTTCCAGCAAGCAGGATTTTGCTGGCACTAAAGCAAAATCAAAAAGGGCTTCTTTGCTGGCATATAAGCGGCAAATCAAAAAGGGCTTCTTGAAAACTAGATGTGCTAGAGGTTATGGCAAGTGAAGGTCACCAGATAAACATGCTTTTTCTCCAAGAAAAAAGGTTTATCAGAAAACTAAAGAAAGCTTTGCAAAACTGGGTTTCTCGGAACTATTCAATCTTTCTTGAATATATCAAATTTGTATGAAAATCTGGGTTTTGAACATTTTCAAATTGTTTCGCAATCCTGGGACAAAAGCTCACCAAAGCTAGATTGTGTCATAAAAATAGAAACTGGGAAAGAAAGCTAAAAATCACATCAATCCATAGGAAATCTGTATACATGGGTTACCTTTTTCTCTGGTTTTGTCTGCTGATTTAACTGTTTTGCTTCTCTTTTTGACAGTAGAGATAACTTTTTCTTGTGCATCAGCTTCAAAAGAAAGATATGATAGTGGAGTTAATATGGATGAAAAGTATCTTATTGTTATTTTTTAGTGTTAGAATGTGGTCAGAATAGGCTGCAGATTTCAGTTCTGAAAGCCTCAAAACAGGTTGCTCATTATTCTTCTCAGTTGGAGAAACAGACTGGGCATATCTGGCATCATTTCTTCCCCCAAGGGGCAAATTTTTCCGAATTCTCCCATTTGAAGGCTTTTTTCTCATTTTACTGGCATTACCTAGCTGGTTAAGGGTATCTCTAACGTGCATTCCATGTAGCCTACGCTGGAGATCTCCAGCATGGAGTTCAACATTTTATTGGCATACTGGCGTGGATCTTTCAAAAAGAACAATAGCCTAGACTATTATTTCAATTATAAAACAATAGATTAATTGTTTCTCTTGGCGTGAAGTCCAATTTTGTCAGCGTATCTCCAGCGTTGCGGAAACACGGAATGCACTCTGGGGGTATCTACCGCATGTAAACAAAAGCACATTTGTGTGCTATTTTAGCCAAAGTCTTGTTAACTACCTGATTTAAGCAAGACTGCTGACTTTGTTGCTCACTCAGAATTTATTCAGTTGAGAAAAGCAACTCTAAAATTAAATGCAAGGCCAATTTCAAGTGTGAACTGAAGTTTTGTAAAATACTACAATTTTGTTGCTAAGGCTACCTATCTAGATAGGAAAAGTGCCTCTTTTGAGGGCAGTTTGCAAAATTACAGACTGGGCTTCAACAAAAACTCCTTACCATTTTCTGCATTCAATTTTCTTTTTTTCATGATTCTGGGTGATGGGGATTGGGGATTGGATTCTTGCTGGTCTAATCTAGATATAGCAACATGCAGTATCTTCTGACCACTGAAAACACTTCAAACCACTACAGACAAACTGTACGGTTCCTGTACGGTACAGTATAATCACTTATACTCTGCTTCTGCTTTCCTGTTTTGATCTTCTTCACCAAGGTCTTTCGTTTAGGCCAAGTTAGGCCAGCTTTCCGAAATCTCTGGCCTGAGTCATCGAATCCGAGCCGAATCCCAAGAAACCGAACCGAACCGAACCGAATCCTGACAAACCGAACCGAACCGAATCCAAACGGAAGTAAGCCAAACGGAATATCCCGTTAAAACGGTAGTCCCCCCTAGTGACATTCTCGTGAAACCTTGTTGAGTGCCATGAGAAATGGAGAAGGTTGCATTATTGGGAACATGAAACTGCACCAAAAAAAAGCATGAAACTGTTGCCAAACTTCTGAAATGCCAATATACCAATCCTGATGCCACCAATAACCCTTGCGCAATAACCAATAACCCTTGTAGAATCATGTAGTTATTTTATTCCAGTTTAACAGTTTTTCCGTCAGCACAAAAACTCTCGTACCAGAACTCCAAAATTTTTATTTTTTTGAACTTTTTCTGCAAGCTTTTATCGTAAGTAGTTTATATCCCCCTATCTCATGTTAGAATACAATCCACAATAGGAGGGGGCTTTGGGATTCCACGGGTTGCGGGTTAGGCTGATTTCGCCCTCGGGTTTTCGGGTTTTTCCAAAAAATCGTGCGGCTTTTCGGGTCAAGTATTTTTAACGGGTAACGGGTTTTGCCATATTTTTTGCTCGGGTTTCGGGTATTGTAGTAAATATATGCGGGTTTTCGGGTTTTAAACATCGCAAAGGATATCGATGTGTAAAGTTCTTAAAACAGTTGTTGAAACTAAGGTCATCCGGGTTTTCCCAATTCCGGGTTTGTCCCAATTTTCTTCCGGGTTTTCGGGTTTTGATACCCCCCAAAGCCCCCCTCACAATAGAGGCTTCCACAAAACATTGCGGCTTTTTCTGTTGTTTGTTTTTATCAAGGATTTTTAAGGGAAATTCAGGAAATATTTTAACAAGTGCAGCTGAGCATAAATTAGTGGGGATCGTCGTTACGTTGGATTTATTGAAGTCCCGTTGCTAAGAAAATTATTCCGAGAACTCCATTCGAAAGACTTTTTACAATTATATAAAGGCACACAGGAAATGGCGAACACAATATATCAAGACCTCTTCACTTCATGAGTATTCTTATTTATTGAAATACACAGGTAAAACAGCGTAAATTTAAAACATCCCTAAATTGTTTCTAAAACCCTCTGAGTTGCATCCTTAATAACATCCCATGCAAATTCAATATGAGAATCATCACCCTCAAGGTGGCACACTACGAATCTTAAAATTGTTCTTCCTTTAACCACCGATGGTGTCATGAAAATCTTTCTTTCATCTGTAATTAACTTCATAACAGCATCGTTGACTTCATTTGAACCCTAAGATGAATAAATCATTTAGAAGTTCTATTCTACTTTATGTTAATAGTTTAGACGGAAACTTCTTGGGACGTTTTTCTGCTGACGCACCCAGAATGTAGGCAGTCTGTAAACCACGAAATCACGTAATGACGAAACGAAATGACGAAATGGCGAAATGACATGAAAATAAAGCAAAACAGTGCATAATATCTATTTAGTTGTCTGTTGGTTAATGCAAGTCTTGAAATCTTTCCCAATTACCTCTTCAGTCGAGCAAAAACTAAGTAAACTGTTGATTAAACAAGAACTCTTTTTCGGGAGATTCCCCACTTCCTACACGCAGGAAATTTCTGATGGAGTATCGGACACATTTTTGCCTATATAGATTCAAGAAATAGACGCTTAATAAAAATTTTTAGTGTCGGAAGTATTGTGTTAAGAAAGTATACATAAATCGGACAAGGAAGTTTTCAAAAACGGTAGTAGCTAATAGTTTCATAAATTGGAGTTGATCTTCATCCAACATACAGTTCTTATTGAGTTTCTTACTTTTCAGTAGGGGTATTCACAATTTTATACTCCAAGGGAGACTCACATTACATGTAAGAGCTTCAGCTGTGCGTCAAGTATACTCCCTCATAAATAGAAATCAGCGGGGAATCTCCTGGAAAATAATGTCTATTTTTGTGGATATTTTAGTTTTTCCTGTGAAAAAAAGTGTGCTTGGCGATCCCTCAGCACGATTTGAATTGGCCTCATAGATATATTGCACTGTTTCGATATATTTTCATGTCGTTTCGTCATTCCAGAATGTAAACGTCAGAAATAGATCGAACTATTTGACCGTGTCAGGATCGGCGTACGCCAATCAGAAATGTAAGCTGGATTTGTACTGTGTTTTGGAAACCAAACAGCTCAAAATATACAGCACTGACCAATTGGATCAACTGGTTTATTATTATTATTATTAAATTCTTTAAAGTTGGTTTTAAAAATAGCTCTGGTTTAAGAGCTAATGAAGACGAACTATTTAACAAAAAAAAAAAGAAAAACTAAATTACATTTCATAAATACTAAGCTAGAAGATACCCTATTTCAACACCTATTTAAAAATTTTGCAACGGCAGCTCTCTCCATTCCATTTTTTATGCTTGTTTTGAAGGAACAGACGGAGGTGGCAATTTTGGTATCATTTGATAGGGAATTTTGAAGAGTCAAACTGCGAAAAAGAACTCTCTGTCCACACAGAACCTGCTAACCGATTTTGACAAGAACAGATTTCAAGGCACCTGAATGAAATTACGACATTGATATACCCGTAACAGTTTTAAGTACAGCTTGAGCCATCAAGTAAGTGTTGCCCTCCCCGCGGCAGAATCGTATTTTGACATTGCTTGTTTAGGTAGAAAAAAAAGAAAAGACCAGTTAGCTGCTTGCTTTCAGCTTGAGAACTTCTTGCAGCGAAGAGTTGAATAACATAGTAGAAGCAGAAACGCGAGACAACAAAAGACAACGACTTTTTCTACAATATTTCGCCCTTCAGAGAAAAAAGCTGCATTTGCACTTGTTGTTTCGGCCACCGGAACGGGAACAGGAACGCGAAAATAATCATGTGAGCATGCGCACATTGCTCATCACCTTTTTGCACGGAAACAATTTTCTGAGCTCAACTTTTTCCAGTGACAAAACGGACAGGAAAGAAAGAACCAATCAAAATGTGATTTTCTCAAACGCATCAAACGCGGCAAATTCAAATTTCAGATGACGTGACGATGGAATAGTCGAAATTTCTTCTTATTAGATTGTTTTTGTCCTGTGCACTTCTCCTGAAGAAATCAACTGGAAATCAATTTTCCCTGGTTTCTCTTTCCATTTCCCGTGTCCGTTCCCGCTCCTTTCCTGTTTCTACAGAAAAACAGATAAGTGGAAATCCACCTTAATGCTATGTTCCTACTCTAAAGAAGCCTTGTTATTATTTTGAATATTAAAATATTAGTATTTTAAAAAGGCTTGGTTGTTCTTGTTGTCTTGTCCAATGGTGTTTCTGCTTACACTATATTGTTTTGGAAGTACTCTTTGTAGGAAAGAATTTAAAGCAAACATTAAAATTTTGTTTTCAAACTGTTTTCACTCCGCTACTATTTGATTCAGTTTGTTATTTTCCTTTGCTGTTTAACTGCTTTCTGAATATGGTTAGAAGTAGACGGAATTCAATTTATAAAGCATATGCTTCATGATTTCTGCTACTCTAATAATCTGTCTCTCACGTACCTTCACGCGAAATGTGACAAGACCAAATGTTTGGTCCAAAAGCTCATACCGATCATCAGCGACAAGGAAACATTTGAACAGGTCAGCTTGTTTGCACATCTGTAGGAAAGTACACAGCAAATTTTACACAATAACCTCACTTAGTTTTCTAAGAAATTGAATGGGCCACTTAATCTTAAGCTAACGTGTACAGGTATACCACATTGCAAGCCTAGGGTGATGAATGGAAAGCCAGGAAATTTTAAGTGAAACGATGTGAAAGGCAGTCTCAAAAGTTAATGTATTTTCGCGTGCAGTTCTACACTAAATGTGAAAATATGAATTGTTAATAAAGTGCTGGCACTTGCTGCCTATGTCGACAAAATGACATGAGATCACACTCAGAGACTTGCCCACAACATCTTTTATGAGCAGATCAGGCCTTTAAATTACAAGCGAATGCTTTCCACCATTCTCAAGTGAAGGTGTAGCTGGAATCTGTATAAACTCATGTCGGTAATTGCCTTTTCTTGGAATGATCCAGCATCCAAACACTAATTCCTGGATTGGGCAGCCAAGCGTACATATAAATCCGTTAAAATATGAATTTCAGCTTATTTTTCGTTCCTTTCCTGTATGCTTAAGAGGATAAGGACGTCATCGAAAAAATTCACATCATGTAAGAACTAAGAAATGTAGATATATACATATATACGTACACACATTCAATACGATTCGTTATAAGATGTTTAGATTAATAATAATAATTAAGTGCTTCATAGTACATGGTCCCATGTACATGGTCCCATGCTCCTGGCGTAAGAAAAGTGTCGACTTCCGGTCAAAATTCCTTTGGTTATATTTCGGATTTGATATCAGCATGATTGGTTTACTCAAAAAATTTGGTCCAACACGAGGTTAAGCAGTTTGCTAGTATAAGCGACGGTAAAATTTGCAGATAAAATTCGACTTTAAGAAGTTTGCTAGGTTTTCGTAAAAAATTAGAAATCCCTGTCTAAAATCATAAATCATAAGCGACGGTAAAAGCTGACGATACATCCATTATATACACGTGTTCAAAACAGCAAAACAAAACATTACCTTGCGCAATATATTTTGCAAGCCATGAATACCATAGGTCCTCACAACGAACCAAAGTTTCAATGCTCTAAATTTCCGACCAAGTGGTATTTGCATGTCCTGGAAAGGAAATTAGAAAAAGTAAGCTTCTCTGCAAGGAGAGATGAGAGCGTTTAGCAAGAGAGGCTAGAGGAGAAAAATTTGCGGCTTCTGTTATCAAAACACAGTTGAAAACAGCTTCGTTTCTTAACAAGCTGTTCTGAGTATAAAAATTTGCTAGGTTGACAATCATTTCAAAAGTGTTGGAGCTTTTTGTCTTAATACCTAGTGGCTCAGGCTAACAAGCATGGCTATTTTAAGGGTGAAAAGTGAAAAGATGAATACCGATGAATAAGGTAATAGATGGTCTAGTAGAAGTAGAGACATGAGTTATATTCATTTGTTATGCATACTTCAGTTCATTTGCATAATTCTGCAATTTTCTATATTCTATAATTTTTAACAGAACAAATAAACAAGAAAAAGATAAACCCGCGAGCAAAAGTTCGACTTCCCCAAGCCCATCGCACAGAAAGGTTGATTACACCCCAGCTTTATGAAATGGGGGTTCACAAACATGGGATTTGAGGTTTCATATTGACATATTCGAGACGAGTTTATCTCAAACAAATCAACCAGGTTTGTTGACGTGCTGCAATGATTGAAGGCAGTGGTGATTTCTAAAAAATTCAACAAGGGGGGCTCCAGGGTTGACGTCATAAGAAGGGGTGTGGCTACTTGTGACCACACCCATATTTGAGTCGATAAAAATATAATAACCAAGTGCTTAAACAACGAAACTGTGTAGAAAGCTGTTACTAATAACCATGAATATGGTGGAACAAGTTTAAGGGATGTCCGAAAAACAGGAGTTTTGGCAAGCAATGCAGCCTTCAAGAATCGACACAACTCAAAAAGGTACTAGGAAAAGGAAAAACAACTACTGTACATTGTACGTCAAGATCTTTGCAAATAAAGCAAGTTTATAGACACGGAAGATTCTTCAAAGCATGATCAATGCAAAAGTATTAGGGGGCTTGAGGCCCCCCCCCCGAAATCGAACATAACTTAAACAAGGGAGCCCCCCTTGAAATCACCACTGATTGTCAGCGCATATTGCTATGAAGCTCATTCAAAAGGTGCTGATCAACCTAAAACAAAAATTTGCACCCCAGGCTTGTTGAGGAACTTCTGCAAAATTACAAATGGCTTTCTACTAATTTTGCAATGAACTGTTTAGTTTTCATTGCGGAAACACCAAGCTAATAATACAAAATAAACGATTGATTCTAAAAGAAATCAATACCTTATAATCCAAAACCTGCCCTACAAAGATAAAAAAAAACAAAGTTATAATTCTGACTGAATGTACGACGTGAGGTTAGCAAATCGAATACAACCGGGCGGACATAGTTCATAGATTTTGTTTGAAAACTTGCGTACACTCCGTTAGAAGAAAAAACCAAATTTGCAAGCGAAGCATATGTAAAATATGTAAAATGTCATATGTAAAATAACTGTGATGTTTTCGGTGATAATATTTTATTAAATCAAAATATCTATGGCTTAGAAGATGTCATCTCGAGCGCCATACTGCAAGACACTTGCGGTGTGTTGCCAGGCATGACGCTAGCGGCTGGAAGGATGTGCTCAGTAAATCGGGTATGTAAACCATGAGAGTTACAACAACCAAACTAGCACAACGTATTGGGAAACAATTGGGATGAGATATATAGCTTCTAAACATATTACCTTGCTACGCAACGAGGTTTTTTGTGATTTTCGAGAAAAATGAACATTTCCGTGCATTTTGCCCCAGTATATATTGTAGATATAAATATACAATTAATATTATTTATTACCTTCATACTTATTTTTCAAATAAGATGCACTGATACTCAAGGCACTTGTAATCGATTCAACACTTCTTACCCTGCAGAGAAAAAGCAAGTGTGAAGAAATGAGCCTACAAATGAGCTCTCACAGTTATCCCACTGCTTTCAGGTTCAAAACGAAAGAGGCTCCAAGGCTTTATGGTACTCCTTGCAGAAACGATCCTAAGCTCAAGCTCAAGCTCAAGCTCAAGCTCACTGAAAGCTCAAGCTCTAAGATTGTTGGTAGCTTTCCTTGCGATCGTTGATAAGATTACTTAAAAAAGCTAGATGAAAATTAAACTACTCATTTCGAATTTAAGTTCCAGCTACTAGTAGAAGTCACTAATACACTGAAGTCAATCAAAGGTGATAATCCTAATTCTAAAAGCCATACTTGAATGAGAATAGCGTTGAATAGATCCGACATTTTTTAGTATAAAAATATTCTCTCATTCTATTTAGATGAACTGCATATCAGTAAAGGCAGAGTACTCACTTAAACAATTATGAAAACAGATATTTGAATATTCACTGCATATTATCAGATATTGAACTGTTTCTGCCGCTACACAGCCACATATGGCTTATCATGAACAACCTTGGATACCCAGAACACCTCATCAGAATGATCAAACAACTATAACAACAGCAAGAATCATGTCTTCGTACAAATAACGAGAACACTGCCAGTTTCAAAAAGGCGTACAAGAAGGGTGGATCTTGTCACCTAACCAACTGAATACATATATGGCTATACCAAAGAATTTTTGCAAGAAAGTGTAATTTAAGAAGATGGAATAAAAATTAATGGAACAAACATCTCAAACCTACGTTATCCTGACGACATAGCATTGCATTCGAACATCAAGGAACAACTCATGGACATAATAAAGAGTAGAAAATGCATCAAATGATCATGGACTTTATAGACAGGTCTCTCACCGGCAAAATCGGAAAACATTTCCAGTCAAACTTTTGAAAACAGATTCTAGGTTTTCAAACATGCTGAACTCGAATTTCACCTGGCGACTTTTGAAATTTTGACCGGAAGTGGCATTTTTCGATGACGTCATAAACATGCGATTTCCGTAGTTTTTCGAGAATATCATCTCAGGAATTCAGTTAAGTCAAATATTACATACATATTCGCAAAGAGGACAAACAGATCTTTCACTTGATATATAATTTTTTCATTTTTAATGAAATTTTAATTTTCACTGATGACGTCATCAGCTACTAACGGCAACGTGGCAACACTTTCCAAATGCAGTGTAACTTCATCTAAGGATTGAAACAAGCAACGTAGTCTAACTTCTGGGTGAAATGTCTATATATTACTGCAAAAGAGTTAAATACAGTGCAATTTTTAATATGTGACGTCATCCGATCTAAAGCATTGCAATTTGGTTTGCGCTTCCATGGTGACAAACAAACGCAGTCGGTTGTCCTGGCTCTCCTTGAGAACTTTGATGCGAAGTTAAGGTAAGAATGGTGGAATATGGAATCTTGGAATGCTGGAATTTTGGAATCTATGGGTTATGGAACATTGCGATGGGAAAATTTTTCATTCATAAACAGTATGAGGGTGCTTCAAACTGCAATGAAATTAGTCGAATACCGATCTAAAGTACAAAGCTATATCAAGAAAAGACTGTTTATCGTAATTAGCAAATATATTTTTGGGTCCCTTCGTTTCTATCTTGTAGCGGGTACAACCAATTCCTTCTAGTCTGCAATTGCAACTTGCAAGTTTCGTCTGAATTAAATTATTTATTTTCATAGGAAAGAAGGCATCTGATTACTTTTGGAAAAGTGGGATTTATTATTTATTTTGTCAAAGTGCTGCTACGGTACTCCCCTTTGTCTAAGATATAGATGTAATTGTTGCTACATGGGACATAAAAACAAGTAATTGAAGGCAAGGTTAATTAATCAACGCCTGTAATAATCATTATTTGAATGAGAATGGAGCACACGCAAAAAAGCTCTGTTGCTGGAATTTAAATTCATCAGCAAACGAAAATGACTGCCTTACGGTTATACTGAGTCTGACATTATCACTTTACCTAAAACCGCTTCCCTTTCAGATTCTTTTAGTATCAAAATTCTTTCAGCAATGATTTTTCGCAGAAAATTCGGCATTGACGGAGATACATAGACGTGTAAAGTTGCTAGGTTTGTATGTTATTCTTTTGAAGGGTTTAAATGAGGAATGGTTTCTACGGAGTTTACTGTCTCCAAAAGTATATTTTCTATTTTTCTCAATCATTGTCCAAAAAATGCCTTTATAACTAAAAACACTTTCAAACTTCCAACGAACATTCCAAGGTGAGTTTGGTTATAAAAGGCCTTTTGGTGATACAAAACATATAAACATAAAATACGTATTGCCATATGAAATTATTACAGACAATACAAGAATCTTCGAAGCAACTAACATTTTCTCATTCAAACGTTCCATCATTCCACAATTCCAAAATTCCAGCATTCCAAGATTCCTTATTCCACCATTCTTACCTTAACTTCGCATCAAAGTTCTCAAGGAGAGCCAGGACAACCGACTGCGTTTGTTTGTCACGATGGAAGCGCAAACCAAATTGCAATGCTTTAGATCCGATGACGTCACATATTAAGAATTATACTGTATTTAAAAATGAAAAAAATTCGAAATGGCAAGGTCTTGTTGCCCCTTTTGCAGTCATATATAGACATTTCACCCAGAAGTTAGACTACGTTGTTTCAATCCGTAGATGAAGTTAGCTACACTGCATTTGGAAAGTGTTGCCACGTTGCCGTTAGCAGCTGATAACGTCATCAGTGAAAATTAAAATGTCATTAAAAATGAAAAAATTATATATCAAGTGAAAGATCTGTTTATCTTCTTTGCGAATATGTATGTAATATTTGACTTAACTGAATTCCTGAGATGATATTCTCGAAAAACTACGGAGATCGCGTGTTTATGACGTCATCGAAAAATGCCACTTCCGGTCAAAATTTCAAACGTCCCCAGGTGAAATTCGAATTCAGCATGTTTGAAAACCTAGAATCTGTTTTCAAAAGTTTGACTGGAAATGTTTTCCGGATTTGCCGACAAGAGACCTGTCTATTATATAAATGCTAATAAAACCAATATAACGAAAACGAATAGAGAAAAGATTGACACTAAGATCCTCCCCTACAACCAGGGCATTTTTTAAGAAATTTTCACTACTGGGGAAAATTTGGAAAAAGGGCCTAAAAGCGTAATAACCAAAAGTAGCTAAAATACATCATTTTAAAGAATTTCACAGTTGCTCAAAATGAGAAATTGCAAAGGACCAGCACCAGGGGCGCAGTTCTGCGGAATTTTTCGGGAGGTGCCAAGAGGGACTGAAGAAAGAAGGCTGTAGAGCGTCTAAGCATCTTGAGGAGTCCGGGAGCAAGCCTCCGGAAGATTTTTGAAAAATTGGGTAGCTGGAGTCGCTCTGGTGATCATTTCAGGAAACTTTTGTTCAATTAGAGCAGCCAAGTTTTTTTAAGAAAACGGAAGAAACAGAAGATAATTTTTGCCGAAATTTAACTGAAATTATCACCTGACGCCCGTGATCAGTGGCATAACTGACGTAGGTTCGGGTTAGAGCAACTCCTAAGGGCCCCCAAGCCTTTGGGGCCCCAAGGGACCCACAAGGTCCTCTAGATACAGAATTTTGGCATTATTTGAATTTTCATTGTTAGAGGGACAACCAACAAAATATTCCTTAGATTTCATTGTTTAAGGAGCCCCGGACTTTTCTGTTATGCCACTGCCCTTGATAGAAAAGAAACGTAAAAATAAGTACAGAAACGGCTTTCCCAAGGCTTGCGAGGTATCCGTAAAAGGAAACCTGAAAACAATACTTAAGAAGCTCGTAAGGATAGTGTGGATGGTTCTGGGATACTGCTAATGCATGTTGTAGCTAATTAACGACAGCCATTTTCACTTAAACCCACCAGTTGATATTCAAGTGGGTAAGTGGGAATTAACAAGGGCCCAGACTACTGGGGAAATTGTAAGATTTTGGCACTCACTACTGGGGAAGGCATTGGGCCTACTGGGGAAAATTCCCCAGTAGTTACACTGTTAAAAAATGCCCTGCCTACAACAAAGAGTGTATTACGAGTAATAATGGTAAATTGGGCGTCTCCCACTTCTATTATGACGTTATAATCATAACATACTATGGACGTCAGTCAAAAATCTACCTTTCTTAACATCAATAAAAATTCAAGAGAGTCCTTTACATTTTGTTGCTAGTAACTAATTTCTATTGCCTTGCAAAGAATCAGTCGATTCTCACAAGATTAACTGAAAAAATAGGCATTTATATGTGGTTTTGGCATAACCACTTTCCATATAAGGCAATGTCACGTGACCCATTGTTATAATTATTGGGATTTTTTTGTATCACATTGTAGCTTATACATATAGGCTTAAAGTCAGGCTGGCTTGGAAGCTTGCATCCATCACACAACAGAACGGTTACAAGAAGGGCTTGGGGGTGGATTAGAGGAAAGCAGGAGAAGAAGCCATCCAAGAACTCAGTGGATTGACAATGTCAATGATAATGTCAAATCCTGGCTTGGACCGAACAGCAGAAAGGTGGCAGATTTGATGGGGAGAAGAGGGAACTTTCAGTATGCTGTAATAAATGAACTGGGAAGCGCATGATACATGATGACGTGTTAGCTTATTTTGCCTGACGTACACTGACTGTTGTGGCCCAATAAATTTATTAAATGACACAGACGTTTACAAAAAGGAAAACGGTTAAATTTATAAATACCATAGAAGAGATGCATCAAAATTGACGAGAATCGATTTTGTGGCATTTGTATTAAATGAATCAGCATACTGAAAAGAAATTGAATATCGATTGAGAAAGCAGCAACACTTTAAAATTCACTCAAACGTTACAGAAGACATTATAAGACAGACATCACTGGACATTTGTCATTTAAATACTGACAACTACAAGGTTTCGTACATTAAGTCTACAAAAATACGTTTGCCAAACGTACCTCGACACCTTTGAGAGTTGCTCTGTATTCTGGGCAGAGATAGAATAAGCCTGCGTAGGCTGCGTCTACATGCAACCAGACATCGTTGTTCTGACCTGTAGCATGGTAACATAACCCAATTAAATCGAAAGGAACCACGTATTTATACAACTTGATATTTTGAAATCAGTCCCAGATCCCTAATTATGCTACATACCATATTACAATAAATTTAAACGAAGCGATACATAAATATAGCACAATTAAAAAGCATGTAAAAGTTTAGCGTTTCTTTATGGTCTAAATTGATACACTAATTTAAACCTGTACCAAAACAAAACATATTTCGTGCATCGCGCTGCGTAGTGTATTGCATCATCAATTGAACAATCAGTTTGGACCGTTCAAAGCTTTGACATCGAAGCAGTAGAATATATGAAATTGACAGTATCAAGTGAAATGCCTATGACATTGACAATATGAAAATAAATATACAAAATTGACAGTATCAAATAATTTATATGAAATCGACAATATCAAAAGAAATATATGAAATTGACAATGTCAAATGAAATTAATAAAATTGATAATATGAAAAGAAATATACGAAATTAACAATATTAAATAAATTATATGAAATCGACAATATAAAAAGAAATATACGAAATTGACAATGTCAAATGAAATTAATGAAATTGACAATATGAAAAGAAACACATGAAATTGACAACAGCACATGAAATCTAAAAGACTTTACTATATTTTGATACAACTTTAGGGAAATTATGCTTTACCCATAATGCACTAACTCGTCTTATGTCAACTGCTTTATTTTTCAAAATGCATTTTCCGTACGCTAAGCGCTGATTTGAGAGATTTGAACGTGGAAGAAGTTGAAAATGAAGATGCAATAATTCACAAGTTGAAAGATGAAATCAATGTTGAAATAAAACCAGAGAAAATCGATATGCTACATCGCCTGGGACTGATAAGCTAACAAATTGGAACTTTTGCATGCAAATGCCGCACACGTGCATACTCTGCACGTGCCTTTGATTGCCTTTAGTGGGTAGTGCACGTAAGCGGACCAAAAGGTTACTTATTAATAGTAAAGAAGCGAGAAATTATTTAAAAATAGTTTGCAAAACTTACATATAGGTCCAAGTTCTGAAATTTTGTCAAACGCGCAAGTGCTTGTTGTACCAAGTGTAGCACAGAGCTAAAATTTTAAAAATATTTTATGATCATTTACCAGTAGTCTTTTCCGGTGTTTGCCAGTGCTGCATGGCCTTGATGTGTGCCGGGCGTGTGCCCAGGTACATAATGCAATGGCAATGCCATATTCCACGGGATGAGGAATATTCTTCGTAGTCTAATTCAACCATCTTCTCTGGCTTAAAAATGGGTTTTCCAGGGCATCTTTTAACATACTGAGTGGTGAGGCAATTGCCCCACCAGGCCCTATTGGCAGCCCCACCTCTGATCCCTCAAATCCTGGTCTTGCCCCACCAGTGATGGGCCCTATTGACTTTGGGAAGATTCGATTTGGAAAGATTAGTGCATAATAATTTTAGTCACGGAAAGCCAGCCAGAGCGACTCAGGCCACAGAAAATTTCAAAATTTCCGGGGGAGAATGCCCCCATACCCCCCAACGTGACCGTGCCTTTGCGTCTTTGGCACAAGTGTCTCATGTCAAATTTGCTTCATTGCCGGGAAATAACATCTCCTCCAGTCAACAAAGGCGTTTGCTGACCCTTGATGCTTATACAGACGTAACTTTGTTCTCAGGAAATTGGGCCCTCCTGTTAATTTGGCCCACTAGTGAAATTTCCTTAAAAGATGCCCTGGGTTTTTCATACACGATTTATAGTATTTTAGGATATTTGATCATACAAACTAGTAGGACAAATCCCAAAAAAGGCACTGAAAAATTTGTCAAAAAGTTGACACGCGATTCGCCACCAGCAGGCTGCCCTTTTAATTAATGTCAAACTTTCAATTTCCTGGGATCCATTACCAATCGAAAGGCCCGGGTGTTCTTAATATAATTTGGGTACTGGGGACGTGTCGCCCCTTAGGGTATCGTTTTTCATGATTTTGGAATAAGCATGGGTCTTAATTTTTTGTTAACTATTATAAACAAGGGTATCAATTTCTCGAAAATCGGTGTCCCCCCACGGGTCGTAAGGGCGGTTTTGAAAAGAAATTTCGACAAGCCGCATTAGTCAAATGAAGTCGGAATCACACTCATAAAGAAAAACAGTCACATCAGCAAGGCGTTCAAGATCTAGTAAAGTCGCTCATTTTCCCGATTGCAACATTAAGCTTGCGAAGCTTTGGCCCTGAATATAATGAACCTGAGACAACTGCAATTGCTCGATATGTGGTTTTCAGGACGAATTCTAAGGATTACATGGACGGTATGCCGCACTACGATAGTGTCTTGCTTGATGTTTGGCAGCATTGTTCTCTCCGGTGTCCGATAAGTGGCCGTATCCTACAGTAGTATGGACACATCGAAGCGAATGCCGTTCCCACCTCGAGAAAGTGATTATGCAAGGCAGCAAGGTGAATGAAGGATGTAAGATGTTTAACATCCGACGGGCGAGGTGATTGACGTATTCCACTATGATGATGATGAAAGTGTCCCCTTCGTTGAATAAGATTTTTATAGCGAATCTCGATTATCTTTCAATTATCGTTTCTTATATCATTTACGTGGTCTTTCTCATGTTCTTCCAAGGTGGCGTTTAGTGATGTCTTCCACTTAATGATTTTACCTTGCATCTCTCAACTGTCAGTGGCATTGTCACGCTGTCTATTTAAGTTTTCCAAATATTATCCTGTTAATATGTTCAATAATTGCTATATCCAATGTTCAGTTCAAAAAAGGTTATAAACTGCTCAATGAAGAGTCATATATTCACAGATGGAAGACAGATATTAATTGTATTTCTTTTTGTTTCCGCCCGGTTCGAGTGCCCTTCAGAGGTGCACTTTAACAGAAAATCCCCACTAGTAGAAATTCGTTAAAAGATCCCCTGGTGCAATGGTAAACTAAATTGAATATAGCGCATTTTCATAAAGATGAAATATGCAAGCTCATCCATTTAGTAACAAGATTTTTAATATACAGTAAGTATTATAATAAAATTTCCTTGGCCTTTAGGCTACGGTTCCCTAATAATAGCGATATCGAAAGCAGATTTCTTTTTCTGGAACACTCTTTAATTAAGACTTTTGCTAAGGAATCAATCAAAGAAAATAATTGTCAACTCACGAAGAATGGTATTAGTCCATTTTCTTTGTCTTTCTAGGAAGGGCAAAAAATTCCTTGACATAAAACATTCAAGCAAAAAAAGCATTTTACAAAATTAATTCAGAGATGCAAAACTATATAATCACGATATTTCAACCAAATATCTCACTTAAGCTCAATGTCGTGTAGTATAAATTTCACGAAATTCCTAAAAAAATACTTCTATATTATTTAGCTGGGGATTCCCTTTTTGGCCCCCCCCCCTCTTGTTCGAAGACTTCCCGTAGAAACTCGACATCAGGGTAATCATGAAACTTAATAGTTTTTTCTATTCAATTCATCCTTCATCCTTGCACTCTATATGTTATACGTTACTATATATGTTACTATGTATGTTATATGTTACTATATATGTTACTATGTATGTTATATGTTACTATATGTTACTATGTATGTTACTGTGAATATCTTCTTTGGTATACATATTAATTTTCGTAAGTATTTCGGTTAGAGGCCATCTTGACCTAGGTGCAATATTTAAAAAAACTATAATAATTATCATCAGCGACTAGTGAACAAACCAACCTTAATGGCAGCTAGAAAAGTCTGCCCTTCCAATCCATGTTGATCGTTAGTTTCAAGCACTCTTCGTTTTATTTTAAGAATTTCGCACCCTTTGACAAAAGCCGAGTGAGTCTAAAGGGAGAAAATAATAAGTCATTAGCTACAAGAATAAAACAGATATGCAGGTATAACCTAGTGGCTTGGAGGTAAAAATTTTCTGTAAATGCGATAAAAAGACGATCTAGGCCGAATATGTAAACGGTAGCAGCGCAGCCAGTTCAGGTCCCGATATATACAATCGGAGATTCGCCAACTAACACTCCGTATAGTACATAAACGTCAGAAAAGACCTAGACTATTGACTAAGACTAAAGACATATCAAACTAGGAGACGTGTCGCGCGAGACATTGATGTTCCCTCGGTGTCTCCCAGTTTAGCCACCTCGGAAACTTTGTAGCGCGCGACAAAATTTGTAGCAAGAGACAACAAGTGTTTCTGGCAGACAACAGAAACATGTATTGTTTCCGCGGCTTGTAAATGACTCGGGGGACATGTTGCTCGCTTGTCACTGGCATGTTTAGCCACCCTGAGAGACACGCCAAATACAGTGTCGAGACATGTGACATGTCTCCTAGTTTAGCCAAGCTTAAGGCGGAATGTATTCCCGGATGCGGATCGAACTGCACCAATATCAGAAAGGAAAGCCAAACTGGCATTGTATTTCGCACACCCAACAGTTGTTGCGATAGAGTGGTGGGATATCACCAGGACAGTACAGTCAGTAGTGAAAACCTCCACCGTACAGATGATATCCCTTCACTGTACTGATGATATCTCTCCACTGTACTGAATATCCTCACCGTACTGCACACCCTCTACTGAACTACAAAGACATTACCCGGGTCGTAAATAGTAATTACCTGATCAGACTGATACGCAATCAATTTTGAGATAATTTCATGCTCATTCATACCAGGGTGGTCTGTTTGCATATTTTTGATTTTACGATTTCTAGCAGCTATGAGACAAACTAAACAGGCTTCACTTGCGGAACCCTGAAAATAAAACGAAATTCTTCATTTATACAACGATAGATGGTGAAGCAAATTTAAAATGTTTGACCAGCATGGTTTGATCATATGGCCAGGGCCTGAAATTGGAGAAGCCTTGTAGAGAACTATGAGAGATGTTTGCTATGATGCCTGTAATAATTCCCGTTTTGGAAGTTTGAGAGAGGTTGCACAGACGACTAAATCTTACTTGGCATTTAGGGACCCTTTTATTTTAAATTCCCCATGCTTTTAGATGACTACACCAGCATCATCATCATCTACATCTGTGTAAGTGTGACCTAGCCATCTGGGATCGCATGGAACAACCAGCGTCTGTCTTCTCAAGACCTGCCGACCAATTCCTTACAACTGGGTCCGATTTACGCCTAAAAATACCTTAAAAGTGGGTATAGAATCAAATCTCCTTAACATTTGGTACACAAATTCGTGCAAAAATCGGAAAACTGGGTGGCTGAATGTGCAAAAAAAACCTTAAAGGTGTGTTGGTGTGTAAAAACTCGGGGGCAGAACCCTGTATATTTCAGAGTCAAGTACCCCGGAGTAATTTTCCTGCTTGGGAAGTTTGAGAGAGGCTGCACAGACGACTACATCTTGGTTTGTATTTTACCCAACTGATCAATTATAACATAGTTCCTACATACAATACACACAAGAAATGCTTACACTGTAAAAAGATTACATAAACATCACATGACAGGAAGACATTACTAGATGGATATTACATCCTGGCAAAACGATTGAAATTTGTTTGTTAAACAGTTGGAATTTGCTCGGCAAGCAAATTGTTTTAACCTTGGGCCACTTCACATAACGTTCTTAAAAAATTTGTTGCAGCATTTTTCTTAGCTTTTTCATAAATATTGTGCAAAGCATTATGATTATCTATACTTGTCAAGCAATGTTTTGTGATGTGACCGTTGAGCGTTGAAATATGGCTTGATGTGCAATTTCCAAATGTTTGACAAACAATTTTTTTATCATTTTGCCAGGGCCTTAAAAAACAACAATTAGATATTAAAACAAATTGTAAAACAATAGCTTTATTTAATGTTCGTTAACAAACTGTCCCTCTCAATTAGACGGCGGGGGATAGGGGGATTTTGGTTTATTTCTTGGTCAATATTGGATTCATTTCTTTAAAATAGGATAGGCCAGATTCTTATTCTTTTTAATTTTCCTCATTTGCATGATACAATTGAAGTAAATGCCTCTTTTTCAATGCCCCTTCAAATCTTCTGCTATGGTTTACAGGATTTTATTTAGTATTTCTACCGTTACTTTGATGCCACAACATACAAAACAAAGTCCGATTTTTTGGTGTTTCTGCCTTTTCCTATAACTGTTCTTCACAATATGTAGAATACTCGCACAGCTACAATATTTTGATGAAGAATAGTTTCACCAAATAATGAAGAATGACCTTGTTTGGTCTACATCCTAAACCTAACCTTACAATACCATTAAGGCTTCATGAAATTCTTATTATGTCTTGCCGTATCTTATGAAATAATCGTCGTAGAATACGATGAGCATTGAATTCACACACACCTGAATTGATCCACCACCAATGGACCTCTGCTCGCCATTTTTCGAAAAAGCAAGAAAATCTTTTGGAAGACCAACCTTTTCACCTGAAGGAGCGAAAGTGGAATCTGACTGCATTAGTAGGAAAAATTGAAACGTTTTGAATGGCTACTTTCGAGACTTCTTTATCGAGTTACCCGACCTTCGTTTGCATTAAATAGTGTTAGCATGCTGAAGACTGGTTTTCCCCCAACCTCAGTACAGCAAGGTCTTGAAAGTGTTAACAGCTATAGTGCCTGCAAAAAGCCTTGGAACGCAAGCAAGAAAATTCCGAGTTTTAATCTATGACCCTCCTCATTCCGGAAAACAATTTGGTGCCACTGAAAGCCAAATCAGAGCTAAACGAATTAGAACACTGTATGTTTTTTACCATAAGATTCGTTATAATCTATTACCGTCCTCCATAATAATTGAAAAGGACCCTCCTGTATTATACCCTTCTCCTTTGACCGAGACTCTTCGATGAACAACGGTAATTTTCATACCCCTCTTTTCCAACCTCGCCTCTACTATATGATTTTTGTCTTTTTTTCAGCTTGCTCTTACTTTAAAACACCGTTCCTATTTGCAAGAAGAAATTTCCAAGCCCATGGCTACCGCACCCTAGCCTAGAATCGATGGTCATTTTTCATCTTTGAACAAAGCTAATCATGACTAAAACATTATAACTCAATTTTCTTACCAATCCAATCCAATACTATTGTCTCCAATTCTGTGCATGCTGGGCTGCAAATCTGTGGAAAGGATGATTAACATCTTTATCAAAAACCAGGCATTTGTCCCTGCGGCACTCTTACATATTTTTAGACCCGTCGTCAGGTAATTTTATGTGACAAAAGCCCATCCATTGATTGTTGAAATTTTGCACCGAAAATGGGTATTAGGTTCACATTTCAGCATTGAATCTGTAAAATGTGTCTTGAAATCCAATTGTCTTTTGTGACGTGTAATATCAAGTAATGTATAAAACATTAACAATTCCTTGACAGATATATTAGAAAAACACTCATCGTTAGGCCCTCGTTAGGCGATATTTTTGAAAAAAATGCACCCATTCTCAGGGAAAAAAAAATAAAAAAAGCATATACGTCAAACCAAGGAAAAAGTCTCCCATTTTTGCCGGCCGCATGTCCAACTACCCAAACATTTAAAAGTTCCCCCGGGGGCATTCGTGTCTAAGCTGAAAGCAGGGAGCGCGGGCTGAAAGTAACAAATAGTGAGGACATGCTCGGACTTGTAGACATTAAATGATCTGAACAATAATCACATTTTCCAATTTTGGTTAGCTAAAAACTCGTCAAGCATTTTATTCATTCGTTTCAAGATGACGCTCAGGTTATTTTCATGTCCATGTCTACGATAATCGATTTTCAAACGTTAGTTACTGACGAATTCATTACATTGTAATCTTTTTTTGAAGAAAGTTCTTTTTATATGTTTACAAAGTTTTGTAAAACGTTATCCGAATAAGGTGAGGTGAAGTTTAATTAATGCCAGCCCGAGTGCCAGTCGCTAGAAACTCAGGGCCTGTTTATATGGACAAAATCATCCCACCTTCCAGCCCGTCAGCTGAGCAGTGGGACGAAATTGTCAAGAGTTTATATGTAGAATTCCATCCCACCTTCCAGCCACTTGTCTCGTATTTCCGCTTTTGTTTAATTTTTTCAGACAATAGAATTATGTCTGGCGCTTGCGCATAATGAGCAATTTCATCCCACCGTCCAGCTTTCATCCCACCTTCCAGCGTTTATATGAGAGAATTTCATCCCACCCAGGTGAGATCCCACCTCTCAGCGAGTGAGATCTCACCTGACCGGGATGAAACGTTTTCCATATAAACAGAAGATGAAAATCACAAAGGTTTGTATTGCAAGGTGAGATCTCACCTCTCAGCTACAGGGCTGGAAGGTGGGATGATTTTCCCCATATAAACAGGCCCTCAGTAGTAGATACTTATCGCATCGCTAGAAACTTATCGCCCGACGGGGTACTTCAATGTGTCCATGATTGGTCGTGAATCTGGACTTTGACAAAAGGACCTATTTGTATGATAGGATTTTCAAGGATTTCTGACCCTTTGCATGAAAATCGGGAAATTTCAAGCCCTTGTGTATGAATTTGGTTGATTTTAAAACCCTTTTACAGTGCTAGAATTCACGAAAAGTCTTGCAAAGTCGAATCTGACGGCGATTCTTTGCAATCAATGTGACCGAGCTCTGTTGTTGCTGCTAATTCATCGTTTCGAAAGCAAAAAACAGAGTAGAAAGGTTGTCAGCCACTTTGCGGTAAATCATAATGGGACCTATTGGTAAGAAAATCCTAAAATACCAACCCATCAACCAGAATCGAGCAAAATATCAGACCCATGTGTAGAGAATTTCAGTCGAAAAAACCCATCCGTATTTGCGTCACGTCCAGTATGTCTACATATGGAAGTACCCCCCCGGGACTTATCGAGACCTTGACTCTGGCTGTGACGCTGACACCACGAGCCAGCTTAAGTAGACTACGACGCCACATCCAGCGTATATGAATTTTTTCTTCGCACCGACTTTTGTTAACGTAGTACAAAGTGCCCGACCGATGTCTCATGTTTTCATGTTCAGGTTGTAACTATTGAAATGGGTTGCAATCTCGGTTGTAAACTATGGAAGTGGTCTCGTGGCCCAGATCAAGTTATGTATAAAGCGTAGCAGCGAATACTAGTCATAAGGAGTCGTGTTCGAAAGTGTAGCTTACCCTTTAGGGCAGGACAAGCATTAAAAATTTGATACGCACCCAGCTGAATCCAATACAGTTTATAGCATTTGCGAGAATTTCACCCAATATGCTCGAAAATGACGTTCTTGATGGGTAGTATGCATGAAAATGAGGACTCTGCCAATGTGTTATCTGAGAAAAAATAAAAATATGTTACATTTCAATTACCAGCATTAAAAAGGTCTTGCTACAAACACTGGTATCTAAAAAGACTGACCACGCATGCTATCGTTTAGCGCAATCCGCATTTGGTCTAGTGCAGCAGATAATGAAATACACCGTTCTTTGTGGTAAATCATCATAGCCAGAAATAGACACTTTACCTGAAAAGGAGCGCCGCGCCTCGCCTTAACCCATATCGGATAGGGCAAGTGTTAACTTTATACCGGATAGCTATCGTTGCGTCTTGATTTTCCTATCGGATAGGGCATGTTCGTAAAACCAGACCCCAGGACCCTATGACCCCTATGACCTTTATGATTCTTAAGTACCAAATTCTGAAATGACCCTTAAGTACGAGTGAGCTTTTTATTTCCGTTAGCCAAATATGGCGTATCGTATATCAGCACAGCTGTCAAACGACGCCACTGTTCAGTGTCAAAAGCTCTCAAAAAGTGGCATACCGGAAAAGTGGGACCCGGGACGCATAGGTGGGACCCGGGACCCGGGACCCTAAGGTGGGACCTTAAGGTGGGACCCTAAGGTGGGACCTTAAGGTGGGACCATAAGGTGGGACCCTAAGGTGGGACCTTAAGGTGGGACCCTAAGGTGGGACCTTAAGGTGGGACCATAAGGTGGGACCCTAAGGTGGGACCCTAAGGTGGGACCCTAAGGTGGGACCTTAAGGTGGGACCCTAAGGTGGGACCATAAGGTGGGACCCTAAGGTGGGACCCTAAGGTGGGACCCTAAGGTGGGACCCTAAGGTGGGACCTTAAGGTGGGACCCTAAGGTGGGACCCTAAGGTGGGACCCTAAGGTGGGACCCTAAGGTGGGACCTTAAGGTGGGACCCTAAGGTGGGACCTTAAGGTGGGACCCTAAGGTGGGACCCTAAGGTGGGACTTTAAGGTGGGACCTTAAGGTGGGATCCTCAGGTGAGTTGGGTTAGTTAAGGGACTGGGTCTGAGTTTGGAGGTGCGTTTTTCAAGGTTAAGGGTTACGCCAACATTCTGGAAATTTCAGTCAGAGAACAATAGCAATTGTTATTTTTGGACACTCTCACGGTTTCTATTGTTATTTTACAATTGTCATGCCGATACGCAGAAAAAAATCCTCTCTCGTTGAAGATCTTCGGGCCTAAGTACATGGAATGCAGCCTTGGGAGAGGATCGTGAGAGTCAGAATTCTGGAAAAGGACGGAGAATTTAGGATTTTGGAAAAGCAATTCCAGTTATATCTATTAAATGGGATTTGCTTGTGAATTCCTGGCGACCCTTAAGATCACAGAGGGAGTGTACTAAACCATTTTACTTAGTACCTAGGCCTGTATTTTTGGATATTTGTGGCGACCCTGCCGCCTGGACACCTTAGGCCCACACGAGGCAAGGAAACAAACCGAGGAAAAATGGCAACGAACGCAGAAGATATTGTTCAGCAAACACAGAAGGAGAAGACGAGAACTCTTTGTCCTGATTTTGCAAAACATCAATTACATTCTTCAGACAGCTTTTAAAGTCAACTAATGAAACTTCTTTTTTAATCTTCATTATTGTGTTAGGAGCCTCTTGTGGTAGATTACAGCACGCAGCTTTTGCAGAGCACCATCCCCTAAGTCGCAATCACCATTCCATTCCGTGCTAACTGCCTCAAATAAACCATCATTAAGATCACAAGCATCCAGTTTCAGCCAAAATCGCCCGTTTGGGTCTGCTTGTTTTAAAGTATCCAAAGCTGCATTCTGCATGCCGGTTTCTGCTTTGAATTGAGGTGTGGCTGTCTTTTTGAGATGAGTATGGATAACAGAGCAAGGTACATTTGTTCTAGCCTAGAAAAAGATGATAAAATAGTTTCATGTAGGTATATTTGGTTGATCATATTGGGAAATGTGTGTACCAAAAATATCACTTTGGGCAAATGGTTGACCCAAAAATATCGGCCCTACCTCCCTGTATGTCAAGGTGCCAACAGGCCCCCTGGGTTTCTTGTATACATCTTTATCATATAAAGATGCAACAATTTAAGTATTCAAAATCAAACTGTTCACTTAGTAAGTGAACAGTTTGAGTATTGCATCAAAATCAAACTGTTGACATACTTACCCAAAGTGATATTTTGGTATTTTATACCCATTTTGGATTTTGTGGTTTTCCAGAGCAGGTCCGCTCCACATGGGTCCTCAAACAACTTGAAAACCTCCCACCAAGTTCAGCTTCCATTGTATCCAACCACTGGCTATAATCAGGTGACTCTCTTGTCTAAAATGGTGAGATTGGACAAGTCTAAATCGATTACATTACTATATTCAAACTCGCAAGCATAAAGTGTGAGGATCTCACTGCAGTATAATTCACTCAGCTTATGATTGCGAGGGCATTCAGTCCCCACAAATTTTGCAGTCACTCAACCTGTTTTTTTCAACAAAGCAGTGATTAGTCTTGACAAATAAGTAGAAATGTTCACAAAATGCAAGTATTGAATAACTTGATTAACCCCTCTCAAAAAAACCACTCTCCTCTCTGGAGGGCTCAATTTTTATCAAGCCCAACTCTTGAATAATCCCACCCTTGAATGTCAAATTTTGATGATCCCTCCCTCAGTGCTTAATTGAATTAAGTGTTATTATATTACATTCTATATGTATATGAAATACAATGTGCCCTCCCGGTTATCACCGCAATGGCTTCACTGCAACTCCTGAACTGAGGAACAGGATTTACAGTTACACATTTTTGGATTGCATTGTGGAGTCACCACAGTGCTCAAACTGCGTGCAGTCATTATTTTGTATACAGAAAACAATGAAAATAATACTCACCTGCACGATGTTGCTGCATGTATAGAATTCAATGACACACTGCAAAAGTCCAAAGGGCATTCTATCACATGAGATTATATATTCTTTTCCAGGAATCTGTGTCTTTTTTGTCAAGATCTGACTCCATAGGCAAACCAAGTTTGGTTTGTTCTCACTGTTTAGCCTTTCCATTGCTTGCATTGACAGCTCTGCAAATCCACAAATATTCCCCTTAATTTTGAATGACTTCTTTGCAACATTTACCAGTTCTTCCAAAAGTTTAAACTGATCTGTCTTTGGAAGAACATTTTCAAATAGATCAACTATAAATTCTGTGACTTCACTGCCAGGTATTTCAAGGTGAAGACTTTCAAAAGCTATTTTTCTTCTCTCTTGAGCATTTAATTTGGCAAATGAACGATTAGCAACGGCTTTCAACTGTTCATGATTAAGCCCATCAAGAAAATCAACTTCACAACTTGACTTAGCCTCTGTTGCCACAGATGTTGAGCTTTCATAGTTCAGATGGAAATGTTTTTCTGCTTTCTCTACATCACTGAATCTCTGTTTCAAACTGTTGATACTCCTTTGGCGAACTCCACTCCCTATGAGAGAAAAGGTTCATTACATTAAAAAATCATAATGTTAAAACAAAGCAACATCAGAATATCAATTAAAACATTGTTGGCTTAAAAAAAGATAACCAATACATACACACTCTTAAATTATAGTCTGCATTTTTATCAGATATGTATGCTGCAGCCTGTTTCCAATAATACGCTCGGTGTGTACTAGGCCATGAGCCATGCTTTGTTGCACTTGGGTTGAAATCACTGTGAAGCTCTATGAATTCCACCAAGGCTTTATTCTCATTTTTTGTGCCATTTTCTAATGACTGGTCACTTTTTTGGACTCAATTGAACTGGTGACCCATACAGTGTTCTTCTTGATATTAAAACTCGAACTTGCAACCTGAAACAAAAAATGTTTAACTTTAAAAACTTACTGGACTCGTGGTTTCAAATATATCAATAGAACTATGAAATATATTTCTATGAAAAAATAAGTAATGGTTTTTCACCTTTGAATTTTTGATGTTCTTCAAATAACTACTGTAAATAGTTAAAGAATGAGATGCTTAATACGAATTCACACTAACTTTAAAACGGAGATATGCAATTAATTATATGCATACCTTTTGAGATGGACTTTGTGTAAATCCTCTTCTGTGGCTTGCTACGGGACTCTCAATATTAGTTCTTTTCTTGATTTGTCTTGATTTTGGTGATTCATGAGTCTGTTGAAAGATAATATTTTTAGATGCACTTAAATATGTACATTCTATCTGCATATGAAGTGAGGATCATAGTGCTTCGCTACATACAGTTTGAGACCTTGGTCTAATTTGCCATACTTAGCACTAAACTGAGCCAAAACTTCACCCAGTTTACAAACCAAATCAATCACGAAGAATGCACAGAATGAAACTGCATCTACATCTACATCCACCGGATACTGTCAACCTTCTAAAAAGAAGATTATGACAGGTTGACAAGCCAGAGTGGATACACATCCATTCCACACTGGATGTCACAGCTAACTGGAAAATACAACCTCTTAAAGTCGTGACCTATAGGACTTTTTGACAAAGTAAGGTACTTCAGGTCTCCAACTATTAGATGCAAGTTAAAAATCCCAACTACATATTAAACTTTTAAGATAAACAAGCGTCAAAAAAGTGACGTTTTTCATAAAGTTAGGCCCAAAAATGGCCTATCCCAATCTCCAACAAAAAGCTTCCTTATGGCAAGTTAAAGTTATATTTTCGGAAGATAGCTTTTATAAAACAGGCAAACATAAATATTATAATACATCTTTTAACATATAAGTAAATTGTCCACTTACTTCAACATCCATATCTTCTTTCTTGTATCACATATTCTTTCTCCCATATTATTTGCCAGCATTTTGTATCTTCGCGGGAACTTTTAAAAAAATTTCCCCGTTGCGTGCAGGGATACTAGCGATACTAGCGATACTAGCGAAACCCCCCTGCCGTAACCCGAAACCTTGAAAAACGCACCTCCAAACTCGGACCCAGTCCCTTAGCTAACCCAACTCACCTTAGGGTCCCACCTTAGGGTCCCACCTTAAGGTCCCACCTTAGGGTCCCACCTTAAGGTCCCACCTTAGGGTCCCACCTTAAGGTCCCACCTTAGGGTCCCACCTTTGGGTCCCACCTAAAGGTCCCACCTTAGGGTCCCACCTTAGGGTCCCACCTTAAGGTCCCACCTTAGGGTCCCACCTTAGGGTCCCACCTTAAGGTCCCACCTTAGGGTCCCACCTTAGGGTCCCACCTTAGGGTCCCACCTTATGGTCCCACCTTAAGGTCCCACCTTAGGGTCCCACCTTAAGGTCCCACCTTAGGGTCCCACCTTAAGGTCCCACCTTAGGGTCCCGGGTCCCGGGTCCCACCTATGCGTCCCGGGTCCCACTTTTCCGGTATGCCCTCAAAAAGTGCCAAAATTCCTTCTTAATCGTATTTGGCATCTGATTTAACATATTCCTGGCTATATTTGGTGCTTCTAGCAAATGTATGAGTCGAGATATAGCCGAATATCAAAAATCTTTAAAACATGGAATGCCCCCATATCTGCCCCCATGTTTGTCGAACGGCAAAAATTTGATTGGAGCATTAAAATTCACAAACTGTTTGTTGTTTTGGTACTGTTTATACGGTTTCTATTTTCATTCCATTCCATTTCATTCCATTTCAGTATTCCATTTCAGTATTCCACATTTCATGTTTTAAAGATAGCCTTGGATATTGCGTGACTTTATTTCACAAAATTGGATGCAAGAAATTAATGCGGAAGTAGCAAGTGGTTTTTAATTTGGAAGTTTGATAATTGTCTGTGATTATATAATTATAGAATTATATACTTATAGCCAGTCGTTTTCTGGTATGTTTCTAAAATTATAAGGATGATTTTTTGTTATTATAGAATCGAGTGGATCTTGTCTAAAACACCACACCAATGGGAGCACCGATGAACACCAGTGAACACCGGTGAACACCAATGAACACCAATCGAACACGAATGAACACGAATGAACACCAATGGAACACCGATGAACACGAATGGAACACCGATGAACACCGATGAACACCAATGAAAAATGAATTTAAAACTAAATATTTGCTTCTTACTAACGAGATTTTATAATGAGGGTTTTTTATTGTCTTGGCGAAGGAGGGCTTGGAAATGTAGCCGAAAAAGAAACAAAAATAGATAGAAGGCTCTTCTGAAAAGGGTTTAGTTGAAAAAACACTTTGTGAGTAGGATCAAGCTGGAAATATCTTCGTTAGGGAAGATAAGCGATGGTAGCTAAGAAAAATTTTGCTACATTGCCCCTATCTTACCAGCGGGTGGGGGGTTTGTAGCCCCTGAAAAAGAAAATTTTCATTATCTGGTTTCCAAAAGTAATAAAATAAAAAGAACCCCGAGGTGCTCTTAAAACTTTGTTAAAAATTGTGTTGAGCAACATAGACAAAACCACCCCCCTGACACCCAGACATGTAAATAGCTAATTGAGAATATTTGAGTAGACATCTGCAGCTTCAAAATAAAAAACCATTGATTATTTCA
Organism: Chrysaora quinquecirrha; assembly: GCA_014526335.1. Taxonomy (NCBI): domain Eukaryota; kingdom Metazoa; phylum Cnidaria; class Scyphozoa; order Semaeostomeae; family Pelagiidae; genus Chrysaora; species Chrysaora quinquecirrha. The sequence continues at coordinate 782,827 of JACTAT010000048.1, read as the reverse complement.
TGTTTTTCTGCACCCTTAAGAAAAATCGAAAGTTAATTCCATTTTTAATATTACATTTCATTTTTTTCATTTCATTTCATTTCATTTAAAAAAAAAAAGGTTTACTAATACAGTGAAGATAAATAGTATAAAAGCATATAAGAGGAAGGTAGTCCTTCAACCCGCAGGCTGATTTTCAAGGGGCCCTCCTAACTAAAAACGATTAAAATGGTAAAATATATCCTTATATTTTTTATTTGAACATTTTCCTCAATGATTTAGGCGACTACTTTTTTAAATGCTTTAAGGGAGGGTGCCGTTTTACACTCAGCTGAGAGAGAGTTCCATTGCTTTGCACCTCTAAATGAGAAACACCTCTGCCCATTTGAGGAACTCCTCTTTGGGAGTCTCAAATCGGTAGAGGTATTTCTCAGGTTGAAAGAAGTGCAAGCTGAGTTTTTTGTAAATAGATCACACAAGTACTGAGGAGCCTGTCCATTAATAGACTTGTAGACCATAATTTGCAGCTCTTCATTGATGAGAGTCTCAATGGTCTTCCAGCCCAGCTGGCTAACTAATGTTAGTCCTGGAGAATAATAGCTGCTGTTCGTTACGATTCTCGCAGCTCTGTTTTGAAGCTTTTGCAGCTTGGTTATTTGCGTAGAGCCGCAGCAACCCCAGACAGAACAACAGTACCTGAAATGAGGCTCAACAATACTTGTGTACAACGCTTTCAAAGTTTTGAAAGGGATGAACGGTCTGGCATACTTTAGAAATCCAATGGCTCTGGAAACCTTTGCAGCAACAGCTCTGGTATGGTCGCTCCAGTCGAGATGTCTGTCAACCTCTACGCCAAGGTATTTGACCGATTGGACTACATCTAAAGGTTTATTTTTTATTTTAAGAGACAGTTCATCGCCATTGTTTACTAAGGCTTGAAAGCGAGGTCTAGTACACATGAGCATTGACTGTGTTTTAATGACATTCAGTGAAAGTTTGTTACCCTTTAACCAATTGTCAAGGCTTTCAAGGTCGTCATTTAATGCCTCGTTCAGCTGAGTGATGTTTTTAGATTGGATATACAGGCTAGTATCATCTGCATACATGGAAACAGTCGAATTCTGGACACCAAATGGCAGGTCATTAATATAAACTAGAAAGAGTAGGGGTCCGAGGCAGGAGCCTTGTGGGACCCCGATATCAATTTTGCCAATGCTTGAATCTACGCCTCCGACTCTGCAATACTGTTTTCTGTCTGTGAGATAAGACTCAAACCAAGAAAGCTCTCTATCTGAGACACCGTAGTGTGTCAGTTTTGGCACAGCAGTTTGTGGTCGACAGTATCAAAGGCTTTTTTTAGGTCAATGAATACCAGTCCAACTTGGTGTCCAGTATCCAACCCACTGTACCAGTCGTCACTGTTTTTAAGTAGGCAAGTGACTGTGGAATAAAACTCTCTGAAACCAGACTGGTTTTGATAGAGAAGTTCACTTCCATTCAGGTACTGGTACAGTTGGTTGAAAACAATTTTCTCGAATAGCCTGGAAATGACAGGTAGTATAGAGATCGGTCTATAATTTGACTTGTCAGCTCTATCTCCATCTTTAAAAATAGGAGTGACTCTAGCTATTTTCCAACAGTCAGGAAACAGACTTGTTTCCAGTGATGTGTTGAACAGGAAAACCAGTGAGTTCTCTATGAACGGCATGGCTAACTTAAGGAAATAACTAGAGATTGTGTCATTTCCAAAGCCTTTCGAGGTTTTTAATTTGGAGATTGCCTCCGACTCTTATATCCCTTTTATGGACTCCGACGGATTGAAAGTGAAACTTTTATTTTGAAAATTCAGCTGATAACGGATTAATGATGATCCTCTAATTCACGTAGCTAAGGAATCTAACGTTATGAAATTAAACCCCGTAAGTGATACCTTCATAGCAAATTCTATCAGGCAGCAAACAAATGGGAAAGCACCCGGGCCTGACAAGATTCCAACCAAGCTAATAAAGGACGCTGGTGAGGTCATAAGTAAACCTTTAGCGATGATTTTTAATTCATCCTTTCGTCATGGAATCTTCCCTAACATCTGGAAGCTGGCGAGGGTCACTCCCATCTTCAAATCTGGAATGAGAAGTGATGCTAATAACTATAGACCCATCTCAGTGATTTCTGTTTTCTCTCGAATTTTGGAAAAAGTCGTACATGACCAGGTATATGCTTATTTTAAGTCACATCGCATCTTGACAGTTAGCCAATCAGCTTTCCAAAAACTCTGCTCGACCATAACATCTCTAATTGACAGTACCGACTTTTGGTGCGATAATATCGACAATAAGCAGGTTAATTTGACAATTTTCTTAGATCTCAAAAAAGCCTTTGACACCGTTGATCACAATATCCTGCTCAGGAAACTAGAAGCATATGGAATCCAAGAACTAGCCGGAGACTGGTTCAAATCCTACCTTGAAAACAGACAACAATACTGCAAGCTCAACAGCTACGAATCACGGGCAAAGACAATCACTTGTGGTATCCCCCAAGGTTCCTGTCTAGGCCCCCTTCTATTCATAGTCTACCTTAATGATTTTGGAAAATGTTTAAACGCATCAAAGGCTGGCATGTATGCCGATGATACTCATGTAACATTAGTATCCAAAAGTGTTAATGAGTTGGTTTTGAAAGCGCACGAAGAACTGTACAATATTTCGGAATGGATGAGACTAAATAAATTGAGTGCTAATCCTAAAAAAACAGAGTATATGTTTATAGGTCATCCAAATCGAACCAACAGGATTGCCGAGCAAGAGCCGCTCAAATTAAACAATTCAGAAATAAAAAGAGTGAAAAAAACAAAATCGTTGGGAGTAATTATCGATCAAGGGCTCAATTGGGATGACCAATTTAAGGCCGTCAAGGCAAAAATAGTCGGAGGCCTTGCCTCTTTAAAAAGGCTAAAAAACATCATTCCACAATCCCAACTAACCAACGTTTATCATGCCCTTATTGAAAGTCATATGAGATATGCAGATGTCATCTGGGGAGGTCTGTCTAACTCCAAAATGGAGTCACTACAGTGCCTACAAGACAGGGCAATTACAATAATCGACACTGCCAGAATAAAAGATCACTGGTCGAAAAAACTTTTAACGACTCAACAACTAGTAACGTTTGATCGATCAGTTATGACATATAAAATCACAAATAGACTATGTCCAGAAAACCTTTGGAACAAATTCCAACGAAGATCGCATTACTCTAGTTACAATACCAGATTTTGCAATAATCTTGAAATTCCAAAGTATAATCTGGAGTACTCCAAAAAGAGATTCTCTTACACAGCTCTAAAGGCTTGGAATGAAATCCCTATGAACATTAGGGAGCTTCCTACCTTACACCAATTCAAAAAACATTTAAAGGATTATTTGACGAGCTGAAACGTAACACAAACACGACCCCTTGGAAGATCAGCTTAAACTTTTATCAATATAGGCCTGTATGTAAATTGTAAATTAGGAATCCTCATGAATATTTTTGCTATTATTGTATTATATATATTTCAGCTGAAAGGTTTTTCGTGTCAAAATAATTAAATATGAATATGAAATATTTGCAATCAAAATCATTCCCCAGTTCAAAGCCTCGACGGCAAAAGCACAGAAGAATTCATCCGTGTTCGGCTATTACTAAAATGGGGAACGACGGGGAACGACGGGGAACGTCGGGGAACGACGGGGAACGTCAGGGAACGACGGGGAACGACAGGGAACGTCGGGGAACGGCGGGGAACGACGGGGAACGGCGGGGAACGGCGGGGAACGACATGGGAACAACGGGGAACGACATGGGAACGGCGGGGAATGAAGGGGAACGGCATGGGAACGGCGGGGAACGTTGGGGAATGACGAGGAACGGCGGGGAATGACGGGGAGCGTCAGGGAACGTCATGGGAACGGCGGGGAATGACGGGGAACGGCAGGGAACGACATGGGAACGAATTGGGAATGGCGGGGAATGACATGGGAACAGCGGGGAATGACGAGGAACGGCATGGGAACGGCGGGGAATGTCGGGGAACGGCATGGGAACGGCGGGGAATGACGAGGAACAGTGGGGAACGACATGGAAACAAATTGGGAACGGTGGGGAATGATGAGGAACGGCGGGGAATGACGTGGAACGACACGGGAACGGCGGGGAGTGACGGGGAACATCGGGTAATGAGGGAGAACGGAAGTGCAGGAAGGACAGGAGGACCAACAGAAGTGGCACAGAACTAGTAACAACAAATAAAAAGAAACAGCGACGCCTCCACCCTCTTCAGGAAAAAATGTTGATTTGTGTTTGCTACCTATAATACTCGGAATGCTAGGTAAACGAAACATTGTATGTCTTACTTATAAATTTTACTTCACAAAACTAACCCCTGCAAATGTAACCCTTCAGCAAAGGAATTAAGCTACAATTTTAGTGGGGGTGTGTTTGATTAATCTACATAATCGTGATTCTTGATTACCATTGAAATATGCCATTTTAGCATTTTCTTTCTCAATGTGAACAAACAAGGAATTTTGCTTACGAAATTCTCACGAATTTGTCGCTTAGAAATCACTGCTAAATTTAAACATGATTTAATTATTTTTTATAAGACACTATATCATTAGATACATGGTCAAAAAGTTAATAAAAAGATACAAAATATAAAAGGTACAACAAGTTAAAAAAGAAAATTAAACTAAAGTAAGCAGTTCAATTAACCAATAATAGATAGATATAAAGCAAAACTATTGTTATTATAGGGAGAGTTTATTAGTAAAGATTTTATTAGTTATTAAAATCTTAGCTGTTATTGTGTGTAGTTTCAATAGAGTAAGAAACCCCCAATTTCACAGTTTGAATGCTTCATGGAAATGAATTAACAATTTGAATCTTCTCCATTTTACATTAAAATTGCTTGTAGCGGCGCTGTCATGGTGTTATTAAATGATTCTTTGTTCTGGTAATCGAAAATAGATAAATCTAATTTTATAGTTGAGGGCAGATTTTTGGGATGCTGAGAGACGTTCAGAAATCGTCTTTACAAGTTTATAAGTTTTAGACTGAGGGGTTAGACTTAGAATTAGGGTTTTAATTTGATTTTAATATTTTAAATTGTAAGTAGATTTTTTATATATATGCTGAAGGGTTTTATCGTGTATAAATAATGTTTCATAATAATAATAACAATAGACTGTTAAACTTATATTTTTTATAAATTTTTTATAAACAAATTCGTGAGAATTTCGTAAGCAAAATTCCTTGTTTGTTCGCCTTGAGAAAGAAAATGCTAAAATGGCATATTTCAATGGTAATCAAGAATCACGATTATGTAGATTAAACAAACACACGCCCACTAAAATTGTAGCTTAATTCCTTTGCTGAAGGGTTACATTTGCAGGGGTTAGTTTTGTGAAGTAAAATTTATAATTAAGACATACAATGTTTCGTTCACCTAGCCTTCCGAGTATTATAGGTAGCAAACACAAATCAACATTTTTTCCTGAAGAGGGTGGAGGCGTCGCTCTTTCTTTCTGTGCCACTTCTGTTAGTCCTCCTGTCCTTCCTGCACTTCCGTTCTCCGTCGTTCCCCGCCGTTCCCTGCCATTCCCATGTCGTTCCCTGCCATTCCCGTGTCGTTCCCCGTCATTCCCAGACGTTCCTCGTCATTCCCCGCCGTTCCCATGTCGTTCCCTGCGGTTCCCTGCCATTCCCATGTCGTTCCCTGCCGTTCCCCACCGTTCCCCGTCATTCCCCGCCGTTCCCACGTCGTTCCCCGCCGTTCCTCGCCGTTCCCATGTCGTTCCCCGACGTTCCCCGTCATTCCCCGCCGTTCCCATGTCGTTCCCCGCCGTTCCCCGCCGTTCCCATGTCGTTCCTCGACGTTCCCCGTCATTCCCCGCCGTTCCCATGTCGTTCCCCGCCGTTCCCCGTCGTTCCCAGACGTTCCCCGTCATTCCCCGCCGTTCCCATGTCGTTCCCCGCCGTTCCCCGCCGTTCCCATGTCGTTCCCCGCCGTTCCCCGTCGTTCCCAGACGTTCCCCGTCATTCCCCGCCGTTCCCATGTCGTTCCCCGCCGTTCCCCGTCGTTCCCCGACGTTCCCCGTCGTTCCACGACGTTCCCCATTTTAGTAATAGCCATCGGTGTTCCATTGGTGTTCATTTGTGTTCATCGGTGTTCACTGGTGTTCATCGGTGTTCCCATTGGTGTGGTGTTTTAGACTAGACCAATCGAGTGTGCCCATTTTCATTTTACAGTTGGCATAATGTTTAAAAACCTGTACTTGCCAATTAGCTAAACTACAAGAAACCAGTTTGATTTGAAAATCTGTATCTTTTTAAAGCCAGTTGAGTGCGGCAGGCAGGTTCTTGACAAAATCTGCTCAAGTGCCTCTCTGGGGCACTATCATTCTCTATTTTTAGCAGTATCCTATCAATCAAAAGACAATTAAAGGACAGAATTGTGTCTTACCCCTGGAAAAATATGTTCTTCAACATCACGAAATATTTGTTCCCATTGCTCACCAAAATCCGGAGCTGACTCTGGTAGACGATTCCTGAGATAACCAGGCTGAACATCAGGAAGTACGTTGTACCTATCTGCATTCTCTAAGTATTCAGCTACAAAATCAATCAGTTCATGACCTGCTTTTCTGAACTGTTCGGCATTCATTTTCGACGATTTGAAGGTGAAACGAAAATTACCGGTAGGCCTGTGACCAGATTTAGATTTCGGAATTTTGCCAAAATATATCTTGATAAGATGACAGATGTCTAACTGGAGATGATTTCTATTGTTCTCAGTGAATCAAAACAGCCAAAGCGAAAAGAGGGCTGAAAGGCGAGTTCACAAAAGAGCATACCGTAAAAACAAGACCCTGTGACGTGGACCCTTAAGACCTTTAGGACCATTGAGTACTGCAATCTTGGCCAAAATTATAGAGACACTTTGAAACTTTTAAAGCAGCTTCGCTTTGTCCAAGCCCCCTCTCCCCCATATCAATGTTGTAGAATAAATCTCATTCCTAAACGAAAGGTAACACATTTCTCTTCAACCAGAGGCAACATTGATACAGGGGGGAGGGGTTGTCCTTCCCATTTCTAGTGATTTGTTTCAAGTTTGATGTCGCATGAAGATTTTTTGGCAAAGTCTCTATGAATTTTGGCCAGGATTCAATCTTGGCCAAAATTATAGAGACACTTTGAAACTTTTAAAGCAGCTTCGCTTTGTCCAAGCCCCCTCTCCCCCATATCAATGTTGTAGAATAAATCTCATTCCTAAACGAAAGGTAACACATTTCTCTTCAACCAGAGGCAACATTGATACAGGGGGGAGGGGTTGTCCTTCCCATTTCTAGTGATTTGTTTCAAGTTTGATGTCGCATGAAGATTTTTTGGCAAAGTCTCTATGAATTTTGGCCAGGATTCAATCTTGGCCAAAATTATAGAGACACTTTGAAACTTTTAAAGCAGCTTCGCTTTGTCCAAGCCCCCTCTCCCCCATATCAATGTTGTAGAATAAATCTCATTCCTAAACGAAAGGTAACACATTTCTCTTCAACCAGAGGCAACATTGATACAGGGGGGAGGGGTTGTCCTTCCCATTTCTAGTGATTTGTTTCAAGTTTGATGTCGCATGAAGATTTTTTGGCAAAGTCTCTATGAATTTTGGCCAGGATTCAATCTTGGCCAAAATTATAGAGACACTTTGAAACTTTTAAAGCAGCTTCGCTTTGTCCAAGCCCCCTCTCCCCCATATCAATGTTGTAGAATAAACCTCATTCCTAAACGAAAGGTAACACATTTCTCTTCAACCAGAGGCAACATTGATACAGGGGGGAGGGGTTGTCCTTCCCATTTCTAGTGATTTGTTTCAAGTTTGATGTCGCATGAAGATTTTTTGGCAAAGTCTCTATGAATTTTGGCCAGGATTGTCTATAAACTGATTTTTTCATTGACTTGAAAAGTGACTTATTTATTTCGGGATTCATGTTTAATTGATCGAGTGCTGTTAATTACTGTTTCTCGTTTAGTGGTAATTTAATCTACACTCATTACTGTTAAGTACGCTTTGTCGTTAAGGGGGCGAGGCTCATTGGCTTGAGAATAGTTGTAGGCAATGTAAACATATGAAAAAAATACTATCATGGCCAGATATAAGTTATTTTCTCCAGAGATGCGAAGTTATATCAAGTTTACAAAAGTGCTAACATAGACGATACCATGAAGGAAACAGGTGTGTCGCGTGCGGCTATTTATAAGATATGGAAAGAGCCTTTAAAATGTGCAAATCAATTCAGTCGTTAAGAAGCAAAACGTCGGCAGGCCAAGAAAATGTCCATCAGAGAGAGGCGAAGACTTTTGCGCTTGGTAGAGACACTGCGAGATCAAGATGCCAATTGGACAGTAAGGCGACTGGTTGAAAGAGCTGAAATGAAACATGTATCAAGAAGGACTGTTTCACGGTTTTGAATGAGAATGGGTACAGCTACCTGCAAGCTCGAAACAAAGGTCTTTTAAGCAGGAAAGATATGGAAGAGCGAATGAAGTTCGTGAAAAAGGTTTTGAAAACGCTTCCTGAGGACTTTTGGACGAAGCAATTGTCATTTTATTTAGACGCAGCTGGTTTTGTCTATAAACGAAATCCTTAGTTGTGCAAAAGCGGTCTATAACCTTCTAACATGTCATATGTGACGCGTCCCCACGCGTCCCCATATACTTGTGAAGGATTTGTACGTTTAAGAACGCGTCCCCACGGGTCCCCATTATTTTTATATAAATAAGTTATATATACTTTTTAAAAAAGCTGAGGGGGACCCGTGGGGACCCGTTAATTCACATACAGCTTTATTATCAGTTTTATGGGGACCCGTCGGGGACCCGTCGGGGACTCGATGGGGACGAGTTGGGACGGATTTTGAGCAAATAAAGAATTGTCTTATCCTGAATTATACAAAGCTAGGGCTAGGCTCCATTTAATGTTTACGAAAAATGTTCAATTAGATAGTGAATTAACTCAGTTGCCATTTTCAAGCAATATTAGCTGAGCAAAGCAATCCTTGGGAAAATGCCTGCAGCACCGCATTGGCAAATGACTGTCGAGTTGGAAATTTACACAAGTCAGCGTTGCTATAAGTAACTAGGTAGCATTTTCGATTAGCTCTAGCTGCAAGCTCATCAGCTTGCCCTTCCTCTTGGTTTTCCATCGTTTTATACGTTTACAGAGATTGCTCTTACAAGATTTCTAAACTATTTTACTTTCAACGGGAAAAACCTGTGATTTGAGCCGAATTCAAGACAAAAGGCTCATCTATCGGCGGCGTTATGGTAAAGGTGGCGCCACTTCTATCTGTGGTGCACACATTGACATTCTGACAACTACTAAACTCGACAAAACTATTCAACTGCTAAGCCAACTGGCCATTCGGGACAATGTCGTCGCATAAAACCACTTGGAGATGACGGCAAAGAGACTTAGAACATTAAAGATAGTCATTAAGGGAATATTACTATCCCTTTATTTACATGACTGTCCTGGCTGTTTTACAATTAAAACTTGACCTCGCTCTAAAGACAGCCTCCATTGACTGTTTCACTACTCACAATCAGCGGTCACCTATAGACTGTCTATAAACTGATTTTTCATTGACTTGAAAAGTGACTTATTTATTTCGGGATTCATGTTTAATTGATCGAGTGCTGTTAATTACTGTTTCTCGTTTAGTGGTAATTTAATCTACACTCATTACTGTTAAGTACGCTTTGTCGTTAAGGGGGCGAGGCTCATTGGCTTGAGAATAGTTGTAGGCAATGTAAACATATGAAAAAATACTATCATGGCCAGATATAAGTTATTTTCTCCAGAGATGCGAAGTTATATCAAGTTTACAAAAGTGCTAACATAGACGATACCATGAAGGAAACAGGTGTGTCGCGTGCGGCTATTTATAAGATATGGAAAGAGCCTTTAAAATGTGCAAATCAATTCAGTCGTTAAGAAGCAAAACGTCGGCAGGCCAAGAAAAATGTCCATCAGAGAGAGGCGAAGACTTTTGCGCTTGGTAGAGACACTGCGAGATCAAGATGCCAATTGGACAGTAAGGCGACTGGTTGAAAGAGCTGAAATGAAACATGTATCAAGAAGGACTGTTTCACGGTTTTGAATGAGAATGGGTACAGCTACCTGCAAGCTCGAAACAAAGGTCTTTTAAGCAGGAAAGATATGGAAGAGCGAATGAAGTTCGTGAAAAGGTTTTGAAAACGCTTCCTGAGGACTTTTGGACGAAGCAATTGTCATTTTATTTAGACGCAGCTGGTTTTGTCTATAAACGAAATCCTAAGTTGTGCAAAAGCGGTCAATAACCTTCTAACATGTCATATGTGACGCGTCCCCACGCGTCCCCTTCCACGTCCCTATATACTTGTGAAGGATTTGTACGTTTAAGAACGCGTCCCCACGGGTCCCCATTATTTTTATATAAATAAGTTATATATACTTTTAAAAAGCTGAGGGGACCCGTGGGGACCCGTTAATTCACATACAGCTTTATTATCAGTTTTATGGGGACCCGTCGGGGACCCGTCGGGGACTCGATGGGGACGAGTTGGGACGGATTTTGAGCAAATAAAGAATTGTCTTATCCTGAATTATACAAAGCTAGGGCTAGGCTCCATTTAATGTTTACGAAAAATGTTCAATTAGATAGTGAATTAACTCAGTTGCCATTTTCAAGCAATATTAGCTGAGCAAAGCAATCCTTGGGAAAATGCCTGCAGCACCGCATTGGCAAATGACTGTAGAGTTGGAAATTTACACAAGTCAGCGTTGCTATAAGTAACTAGGTAGCATTTTCGATTAGCTCTAGCTGCAAGCTCATCAGCTTGCCCTTCCTCTTGGTTTTCCATCGTTTTATACGTTTACAGAGATTGCTCTTACAAGATTTCTAAACTATTTTACTTTCAACGGGAAAAACCGGGAGTCTACAAAACGAAAACCGAAGAACGAAGAACAACAAAACGAAGACCGAAGACCGAAGACCGAAGACCGAAGACCGAAGACCGAAGACAATATCTAAATAGAATACAATGAAATACGCTTTTACGAAACATAATCAACGATCAAGACAACAAGCAAAAGAAATAGATTAAACCGCGATGATGACTAAAGTCGATGTCTTCGTTTTAAAGAAAAATGGCCAAAATCTGTAAAACGAAGACATCACTATAAAACCAAAAATAAACCAATCCCTGGTCTAAATCATGAATACTTGCATTTATAACGTCCAGAGCACCCTATAAACCAAATATCACAACTAACCAAGCTCGTGGGGATGACAAAAGTCGATGTCTTCGTTTTAAAGAAAAATGGCCAAAATCTGTAAAACGAAGACATCACTATAAAACCAAAAATAAACCAATCCCTGGTCTAGATCATGAATACTTGCATTTATAACGTCCAGAGCACCCTATAAACCAAATATCAAAACTAACCAAGCCCGTGGGGATGAGTTAAGTCAATGTCTTCGTTTTAAAGAAAAATGGCAAAAATCTGTAAAACGAAGACATCCCTATAAAACCAAAAAAACCGCAATATTTGGTCTAGATCATGAATACTTGCATTCATAACGTCCAGAGCACCCTATAAACCAAATATCACAACTAACTAAGCTCGTGGGGACGACTAAAGTCAATGTCTTCGTTTTAAAGAAAAATGGCCAAAATCTGTAAAACGAAGACATCACTATAAAACCAAAAATAAACCAATCCCTGGTCTAAATCATGAATACTTGCATTTATAACGTCCAGAGCACCCTATAAACCAAATATCAAAACTAACCAAGCTCGTGGGGATGAGTTAAGTCAATGTCTTCGTTTTAAAGAAAAATGGCAAAAATCTGTAAAACGAAGACATCCCTATAAAACCAAAAAAACCGCAATATTTGGTCTAGATCATGAATACTTGCATTTATAACGTCCAGAGCACCCTATAAACCAAATATCAAAACTAACCAAGCCCGTGGGGATGAGTTAAGTCAATGTCTTCGTTTTAAAGAAAAATGGCAAAAATCTGTAAAACGAAGACATCCCTATAAAACCAAAAAAACCGCAATATTTGGTCTAGATCATGAATACTTGCATTCATAACGTCCAGAGCACCCTATAAACCAAATATCACAACTAACTAAGCTCGTGGGGACGACAAGTCAATGTCTTCGTTTTAAAGAAAAATGGCCAAAATCTGTAAAACGAAGACATCACTATAAAACCAAAAATAAACAAATCCCTGGTCTAAATCATGAATACTTGCATTTATAACGTCCAGAGCACCCTATAAACCAAATATCAAAACTAACCAAGCTCGTGGGGATGAGTTAAGTCAATGTCTTCGTTTTAAAGAAAAATGGCAAAAATCTGTAAAACGAAGACATCCCTATAAAACCAAAAAAACCGCAATATTTGGTCTAGATCATGAATACTTGCATTCATAACGTCCAGAGCACCCTATAAACCAAATATCACAACTAACTAAGCTCGTGGGGACGACTAAAGTCAATGTCTTCGTTTTAAAGAAAATGGCCAAAATCTGTAAAACGAAGACATCACTATAAAACCAAAAATAAACCAATCCCTGGTCTAAATCATGAATACTTGCATTTATAACGTCCAGAGCACCCTATAAACCAAATATCACAACTAACCAAGCTCGTGGGGATGACAAAAGTCGATGTCTTCGTTTTAAAGAAAAATGGCCAAAATCTGTAAAACGAAGACATCACTATAAAACCAAAAATAAACCAATCCCTGGTCTAGATCATGAATACTTGCATTTATAACGTCCAGAGCACCCTATAAACCAAATATCACAACTAACTAAGCTCGTGGGGACGACTAAAGTCAATGTCTTCGTTTTAAAGAAAAATGGCCAAAATCTGTAAAACGAAGACATCACTATAAAACCAAAAATAAACCAATCCCTGGTCTAAATCATGAATACTTGCATTTATAACGTCCAGAGCACCCTATAAACCAAATATCAAAACTAACCAAGCTCGTGGGGATGAGTTAAGTCAATGTCTTCGTTTTAAAGAAAAATGGCAAAAATCTGTAAAACGAAGACATCCCTATAAAACCAAAAAAACCGCAATATTTGGTCTAGATCATGAATACTTGCATTCATAACGTCCAGAGCACCCTATAAACCAAATATCACAACTAACTAAGCTCGTGGGGACGACTAAAGTCAATGTCTTCGTTTTAAAGAAAAATGGCCAAAATCTGTAAAACGAAGACATCACTATAAAACCAAAAATAAACCAATCCCTGGTCTAAATCATGAATACTTGCATTTATAACGTCCAGAGCACCCTATAAACCAAATATCACAACTAACCAAGCTCATGGGGATGAGATAAGTCAATGTCTTCGTTTTAAAGAAAATGGCCAAAATCTGTAAAACGAAGACATCACTATAAAACCAAAATAAACCAATCCCTGGTCTAAATCATGAATACTTGCATTTATAACGTCCAGAGCACCCTATAAACCAAATATCACAACTAACCAAGCTCGTGGGGATGACAAAAGTCGATGTCTTCGTTTTAAAGAAAAATGGCCAAAATCTGTAAAACGAAGACATCACTATAAAACCAAAAATAAACCAATCCCTGGTCTAAATCATGAATACTTGCATTTATAACGTCCAGAGCACCCTATAAACCAAATATCAAAACTAACCAAGCCCGTGGGGATGAGTTAAGTCAATGTCTTCGTTTTAAAGAAAAATGGCAAAAATCTGTAAAACGAAGACATTCCTATAAAACCAAAAAAACCGCAATATTTGGTCTAGATCATGAATACTTGCATTCATAACGTCCAGAGCACCCTATAAACCAAATATCACAACTAACTAAGCTCGTGGGGACGACTAAAGTCAATGTCTTCGTTTTAAAGAAAAATGGCCAAAATCTGTAAAACGAAGACATCACTATAAAACCAAAAATAAACCAATCCCTGGTCTAAATCATGAATACTTGCATTTATAACGTCCAGAGCACCCTATAAACCAAATATCACAACTAACCAAGCTCATGGGGATGAGATAAGTCAATGTCTTCGTTTTAAAGAAAAATGGCCAAAATCTGTAAAACGAAGACATCACTATAAAACCAAAAATAAACCAATCCCTGGTCTAAATCATGAATACTTGCATTTATAACGTCCAGAGCACCCTATAAACCAAATATCACAACTAACCAAGCTCGTGGGGATGACAAAAGTCGATGTCTTCGTTTTAAAGAAAAATGGCCAAAATCTGTAAAACGAAGACATCACTATAAAACCAAAAATAAACCAATCCCTGGTCTAAATCATGAATACTTGCATTTATAACGTCCAGAGCACCCTATAAACCAAATATCAAAACTAACCAAGCCCGTGGGGATGAGTTAAGTCAATGTCTTCGTTTTAAAGAAAAATGGCAAAATCTGTAAAACGAAGACATTCCTATAAAACCAAAAAAACCGCAATATTTGGTCTAGATCATGAATACTTGCATTCATAACGTCCAGAGCACCCTATAAACCAAATATCACAACTAACTAAGCTCGTGGGGACGACTAAAGTCAATGTCTTCGTTTTAAAGAAAAATGGCCAAAATCTGTAAAACGAAGACATCACTATAAAACCAAAAATAAACCAATCCCTGGTCTAAATCATGAATACTTGCATTTATAACGTCCAGAGCACCCTATAAACCAAATATCAAAACTAACCAAGCTCGTGGGGATGAGTTAAGTCAATGTCTTCGTTTTAAAGAAAAATGGCAAAAATCTGTAAAACGAAGACATCCCTATAAAACCAAAAAAACCGCAATATTTGGTCTAGATCATGAATACTTGCATTTATAACGTCCAGAGCACCCTATAAACCAAATATCAAAACTAACCAAGCCCGTGGGGATGAGTTAAGTCAATGTCTTCGTTTTAAAGAAAAATGGCAAAATCTGTAAAACGAAGACATCCCTATAAAACCAAAAAACCGCAATATTTGGTCTAGATCATGAATACTTGCATTCATAACGTCCAGAGCACCCTATAAACCAAATATCACAACTAACTAAGCTCGTGGGGACGACTAAAGTCAATGTCTTCGTTTTAAAGAAAAATGGCCAAAATCTGTAAAACGAAGACATCACTATAAAACCAAAAATAAACCAATCCCTGGTCTAAATCATGAATACTTGCATTTATAACGTCCAGAGCACCCTATAAACCAAATATCACAACTAACCAAGCTCGTGGGGATGACAAAGTCGATGTCTTCGTTTTAAAGAAAATGGCCAAAATCTGTAAAACGAAGACATCACTATAAAACCAAAAATAAACCAATCCCTGGTCTAGATCATGAATACTTGCATTTATAACGTCCAGAGCACCCTATAAACCAAATATCACAACTAACTAAGCTCGTGGGGACGACTAAAGTCAATGTCTTCGTTTTAAAGAAAAATGGCCAAAATCTGTAAAACGAAGACATCACTATAAAACCAAAAATAAACCAATCCCTGGTCTAAATCATGAATACTTGCATTTATAACGTCCAGAGCACCCTATAAACCAAATATCAAAAGTAACCAAGCTCGTGGGGATGAGTTAAGTCAATGTCTTCGTTTTAAAGAAAAATGGCAAAAATCTGTAAAACGAAGACATCCCTATAAAACCAAAAAAACCGTAATATTTGGTCTAGATCATGAATACTTGCATTCATAACGTCCAGAGCACCCTATAAACCAAATATCACAACTAACTAAGCTCGTGGGGACGACTAAAGTCAATGTCTTCGTTTTAAAGAAAAATGGCCAAAATCTGTAAAACGAAGACATCACTATAAAACCAAAAATAAACCAATCCCTGGTCTAAATCATGAATACTTGCATTTATAACGTCCAGAGCACCCTATAAACCAAATATCACAACTAACCAAGCTCGTGGGGATGACAAAAGTCGATGTCTTCGTTTTAAAGAAAAATGGCCAAAATCTGTAAAACGAAGACATCACTATAAAACCAAAAATAAACCAATCCCTGGTCTAAATCATGAATACTTGCATTTATAACGTCCAGAGCACCCTATAAACCAAATATCACAACTAACTAAGCTCGTGGGGACGACTAAAGTCAATGTCTTCGTTTTAAAGAAAAATGGCCAAAATCTGTAAAACGAAGACATCACTATAAAACCAAAAAAACCCATCTTTAAACGATTTCTTTGGTCTAGGTCATGAATATTTGCACTTATAACGCTCAGAGCACTCTATAAACCAAATATCACAACTAACCAAGCTCATGGGGATGAGATAAGTCAATGTCTTCGTTTTAAAGAAAAATGGCCAAAATCTGTAAAACGAAGACATCACTATAAAACCAAAAATAAACCAATCCCTGGTCTAAATCATGAATACTTGCATTTATAACGTCCAGAGCACCCTATAAACCAAATATCACAACTAACCAAGCTCGTGGGGATGACTAAAGTCAATGTCTTCGTTTTAAAGAAAAATGGCCAAAATCTGTAAAACGAAGACATCACTATAAAACCAAAAATAAACCAATCCCTGGTCTAAATCATGAATACCTGCATTTATAACGTCCAGAGCACCCTATAAACCAAATATCACAACTAACCAAGCTCGTGGGGATGACTAAGGGCGATGTCTTCGTTTTAAAGAAAAATGGCCAAAATCTGTAAAACGAAGACAGCACTATAAAACCAAAAATAAACCAATCCCTGGTCTAAATCATGAATACTTGCGTTTATAACGTCCAGAGCACCCTATAAACCATGCAAGTATTCATGATCTAGACCAAAGATTGCGGTTATGTTTTATAGTCAATGTCTTCGTTTTACAGATTTTTGGCCAATTTTCTTTAAAACGAAGACATTGACTTAACTCATCCCCACGGGCTTGGTTAGTTTTGATATTTGGTTTATAGGGTGCTCTGGACGTTATAAATGCAAGTATTCATGATTTAGACCAAAGATTGGTTTATTTTTGGTTTTATAGTGATGTCTTCGTTTTACAGATTTTGGCCATTTTTCTTTAAAACGAAGACATTGACTTAACTCATCCCCACGGGCTTGGTTAGTTTTGATATTTGGTTTATAGGGTGCTCTGGACGTTGTAAATGCAAGTATTCATGATCTAGACCAGGGATTGGTTTATTTTTGGTTTTATAGTGATGTCTTCGTTTTACAGATTTTGGCCATTTTTCTTTAAAACGAAGACATCGACTTTAGTCATCATCGCGGTTTAATCTATTTCTTTTGCTTGTTGTCTTGATCGTTGATTATGTTTCGTAAAAGCGTATTTCATTGTATTCTATTTGGATATTGTCTTCGGTCTTCGGTCTTCGGTCTTCGGTCTTCGTTTTGTTGTTCTTCGTTCTTCGGTTTTCGTTTTGTAGACTCCCGGGAAAAACCTGTGATTTGAGCCGAATTCAAGACAAAAGGCTCATCTATCGGCGGCGTTATGGTAAAGGTGGCGCCACTTCTATCTGTGGTGCACACATTGACATTCTGACAACTACTAAACTCGACAAAAACTATTCAACTGCTAAGCCAACTGGCCATTCGGGACAATGTCGTCGCATAAAACCACTTGGAGATGACGGCAAAAGAGACTTAGAACATTAAAGATAGTCATTAAGGGAATATTACTATCCCTTTATTTACATGACTGTCCTGGCTGTTTTACAATTAAAACTTGACCTCGCTCTAAAGACAGCCTCCATTGACTGTTTCACTACTCACAATCAGCGGTCACCTATAGACTGTCTATAAACTGATTTTTTCATTGACTTGAAAAGTGACTTATTTATTTCGGGATTCATGTTTAATTGATCGAGTGCTGTTAATTACTATTTCTCGTTTAGTGGTAATTTAATCTACACTCATTACTGTTAAGTACGCTTTGTCGTTAAGGGGGCGAGGCTCATTGGCTTGAGAATAGTTGTAGGCAATGTAAACATATGACAAAAATACTATCATGGCCAGATATAAGTTATTTTCTCCAGAGATGCGAAGTTATATCAAGTTTACAAAAGTGCTAACATAGACGATACCATGAAGGAAACAGGTGTGTCGCGTGCGGCTATTTATAAGATATGGAAAGAGCCTTTAAAATGTGCAAATCAATTCAGTCGTTAAGAAGCAAAACGTCGGCAGGCCAAGAAAAATGTCCATCAGAGAGAGGCGAAGACTTTTGCGCTTGGTAGAGACACTGCGAGATCAAGATGCCAATTGGACAGTAAGGCGACTGGTTGAAAGAGCTGAAATGAAACATGTATCAAGAAGGACTGCTTCACGGTTTTTGAATGAGAATGGGTACAGCTACCTGCAAGCTCGAAACAAAGGTCTTTTAAGCAGGAAAGATATGGAAGAGCGAATGAAGTTCGTGAAAAAGGTTTTGAAAACGCTTCCTAAGGACTTTTGGACGAAGCAATTGTCATTTTATTTAGACGCAGCTGGTTTTGTCTATAAACGAAATCCTAAGTTGTGCAAAAGCGGTCAATAACCTTCTAACATGTCATATGTGACGCGTCCCCACGCGTCCCCTTCCACGTCCCCATATACTTGTGAAGGATTTGTACGTTTAAGAACGCGTCCCCACGGGTCCCCATTATTTTATATAAATAAGTTATATATACTTTTAAAAAAGCTGAGGGGACCCGTGGGGACCCGTTAATTCACATACAGCTTTATTATCAGTTTTATGGGGACCCGTCGGGGACCCGTCGGGGACTCGATGGGGACGAGTTGGGACGGATTTTGAGCAAATAAAGAATTGTCTTATCCTGAATTATACAAAGCTAGGGCTAGGCTCCATTTAATGTTTACGAAAAATGTTCAATTAGATAGTGAATTAACTCAGTTGCCATTTTCAAGCAATATTAGCTGAGCAAAGCAATCCTTGGGAAAATGCCTGCAGCACCGCATTGGCAAATGACTGTCGAGTTGGAAATTTACACAAGTCAGCGTTGCTATAAGTAACTAGGTAGCATTTTCGATTAGCTCTAGCTGCAAGCTCATCAGCTTGCCCTTCCTCTTGGTTTTCCATCGTTTTATACGTTTACAGAGATTGCTCTTACAAGATTTCTAAACTATTTTACTTTCAACGGGAAAAACCTGTGATTTGAGCCGAATTCAAGACAAAAGGCTCATCTATCGGCGGCGTTATGGTAAAGGTGGCGCCACTTCTATCTGTGGTGCACACATTGACATTCTGACAACTACTAAACTCGACAAAAACTATTCAACTGCTAAGCCAACTGGCCATTCGGGACAATGTCGTCGCATAAAACCACTTGGAGATGACGGCAAAAGAGACTTAGAACATTAAAGATAGTCATTAAGGGAATATTACTATCCCTTTATTTACATGACTGTCCTGGCTGTTTTACAATTAAAACTTGACCTCGCTCTAAAGACAGCCTCCATTGACTGTTTCACTATTCACAATCAGCGGTCACCTATAGACAATCTTGGCCAAAATTATAGAGACACTTTGAAACTTTTAAAGCAGCTTCGCTTTGTCCAAGCCCCCTCTCCCCCATATCAATGTTGTAGAATAAATCTCATTCCTAAACGAAAGGTAACACATTTCTCTTCAACCAGAGGCAACATTGATACAGGGGGGAGGGGTTGTCCTTCCCATTTCTAGTGATTTGTTTCAAGTTTGATGTCGCATGAAGATTTTTTGGCAAAGTCTCTATGAATTTTGGCCAGGATTGTAGATCGAGGTGGCTTGAAGATATTCATCAACACAGGGTGTTTTCCTAAAAAAGGAACCCACTTTAGAAATTGTTTTTATTGGCGAACCGTAGCTTCAAAGCGAATAAAATTTGGTCATAATACTTACTGTGTACATACACTCTTGTGTGTAAAAGGATAATTTTTCATATTTCATTTTCACAAAAATATGCTGTAATGAATTTCATTGATAAGCCATGTGCACAAACTGTATGCACATTTCATGCAATTGAGGATTTTCTGTTGCTGGGATAAGGTCAAGCAAGGGTTTATGGATACAACCATTGGTTACTTAAAACCAAGGGGTATACAAATAATTCATTTAGACAGACAAAATTGTTTCAAAAATTTTTCATGGCCAGATGTGCTTTTTTTAAGTAAACATATTACATATAGTCAAATACAAAGTCAAATATACAGTATATTTGACTATGTATCTTAGGATATGATGTCATTAATAATAACAAAAAAACTATTGTTCGAAGAGGGCCAATACCCTCCAGTGTTAAACGGTCCTTTTTGATGCCACAATCCTGGCCAAAATTCATAGAGACTTTGCCAAAAAATCTTCATGCGACATCAAACTTGAAACAAATCACTAGAAATGGGAAGGACAACCCCTCCCCCCTGTATCAATGTTGCCTCTGGTTGAAGAGAAATGTGTTACCTTTCGTTTAGGAATGAGATTTATTCTACAACATTGATATGGGGGAGAGGGGGCTTGGACAAAGCGAAGCTGCTTTAAAAGTTTCAAAGTGTCTCTATAATTTTGGCCAAGATTGTAGATATTTTTTATCGTTCATTATTCCAAGATCGATTTTAGGGTGGCGGACTACCTGAATCATATTGTCTTTGCATACTTTCCAGCAGATTGTTCTGATGATGTCATTGGCTGTGCGGATCTTTGAATTCTGGCTATCTGCACGAGGCAGTAGCTCGCATATATATAAAACTGCATTGGGGCATTTCTCCCTTATAGCTTTGATTGCTTGATACATTTTGCCGCTGAATTGATATTTGTTGCATTCTTCAATATCGTTGGTGCCCAGGTGCGTAAAGATCTTTTTTGGCACCGTCTTAGACCTGATAGTCGCCACTTATCATGACAAGCCTTTGATATTTAGTGGGCAACGTTTCGGGAGAGATCCGTCTCCCATCCGTCTCCCATCTCCCGAAACGGTTAAGCTCGTTATAGAGACCCTTTGAGGGTCGCATAAGGTTCTTAATCTTTCAAGCGTTTGCTATCTAGCGCCTTGAGCTTCAGGGTTGTTGGTGTATGGGCGTTTTTTTAGACTTTTATGTTGGTAAGATAATGATGTTACTTTGGGCTATCTCTAAAATCAGGAACAAGGAATAAAAGCGGGAATGACTGGGAACATCGGGAACAAAGAGGGAACATCGAGAAGGAAGCGGGAACAACGGGAACGAATTGGGAGCACCAGGAACGAAGCGGGAACATCAGGAACGAAGCGGAGACATCGGGAATGTACCGGGAACATCGAGAACAAAGCGGGAACATCGAGAAGGAAGCGGGAACATCGGGAACGAAGTGGAAACATCGGGAACAAAGTGGGAACATCAGGAACGACGCGGGAACATTGGGAACGAAGCGGAGACACCGGGAACGTAGCGGGAACATCGAGAACGAAGCAGGAACACCGGGAACGTAGCGGAAACACCGGGAACGTAGTTGAATATTGAAAATGAACGTGTTTTTATTCTTGCAATATCGACTGCCGAAATTGTTGTCCGTCTGCGGCAATGACGAACCCCTACTTTATTTATTGCGGTATTGTTTCTCATCGTGCTTTTGATTGCGTTGCAAACAGGTTGAAGTCGCATTGCAAGCATTCGAATCCGGCGCTCCCTGTTTAAATCCGATTTCCGAACGTACGGATGCGATTTTCGAACAAAATAATAATAATAATATATATAATAAAAAATTTATTTCAAGTTGGCTTTACATAGCTGAATACATTAATAGACGTTTCCGCAAAAGATGGCGACTGTTTCTGTAAGTCCTTTGTTTTTATTAAGAATTTTGGATGGGAATTCTGGGAATAATTCCTTAGGGACCATATACACTGTGACTTAAAATCTTTCTTACACGGCAGGGTGCAGAGCAAAGAAGTGTGAATTCCCGAGTTTCCGACCTAACTTTTCTGCACAGAAAAATTAACGCCTGTCAATTATTCGGACCCTTGGTGACGGTTTTGATAATTGGATTTTTCTTAAAGTCTACAGAGTTTGTGAACATTATAATCTGCGATGACAGGAATCATTAAGAAAACAAAAGACTTAGAAAATAAGGGATGCTCCAGAGCATCCCTAACTTAATTGGTCTGCCCTTTGTTCCTTACTTGTGAAAAAAGTAAGGAAAATTTCCTAACATCGACCATGTACACTGCGCATCAAGGTGCTAATTCGCATAATCTGTAGAAGAATGTAAGAAAGTTGCTAGTGTATATGGTCCCTTAGTAACGAATTCAACGTCTGGAGGAATGTGAACTACGTAACTAAAGAAATTATTCCCAGAATTCCTTTCGAAAATCCTTAATGAAAACAATAGGCAAAAACGGCAGCCATCTTTTGCGGAAGCGTCTATTGAAAGTTATAGCTAATTTACGCCAACTATTTAAAAAATACTGATTTAAAATACCAGATAAAATCCTTTAAAACGTATATAAATGTGATAAAAATCTATAGCTTAAAATGTGATAAAATGTCATACAATCGATCAAAACCTATTGATAAAAACATGAAACATAATCATTCTATAAGAACCCAGGGCTTTGGATGAAAGGCCGACATATTTGCAGAAGCATTCTTCACCATAATTATTTATACTGGATCTGAAATCTCGAATTGATTCAGCATTTCTAGTATCTCGAAGAAGGGAGAGCCAAAGTTGAGGTCCTCTGTATCTAATAGTCTCGGACCCAAAAGTTACAGTTCTTATCCTAAGTATTTCGAATTCATTATTTCTACACCAGTAGACCAGGTTGAGCAAACGCGGGAAGCAACACAACGGGGAACTTTGTCTGCATAAACTTTTCTAATGCAAAATTTTATGCTGATTCCGAAAATCTTTGGTAAACGGGCGTCACCGGATGCTAACGGAAGTTATGTGCGTGGTTATGGGCGTTTGTTGACAAAAATCTTCTTTTCACAAACACAGGCAAGTTTTTGAAATTTCATGCTGAATTTGAAAGAAATTGGCAGCGGGCGAAAACGGACGTTATGGGAGTGGTTATGGGCGTTGGCCAATGAATTTTTTCTCGCAAAGCCGAAGTTTCCGATTGCAAGACTTCTCTGCTTCATACTTAGTTTCACGAATGCATCTATCAGTAGAAATTAAACATTAGCTAAAATGTATCCCAGGTATACAAGAACACCAAGTTCATGGTTCAAGAAATCAGAGTCGTAATCTGAGTCACTTTCCCCATCCAAATCATCATCTGAAACGCTTTCCTCTTCTGTATCTATCAGAATCTCTGTTACATCGGGAGGAAATGCCTCATTCATCCAAATTACTTTCCCCTCCTCTGACCATCCATTCGCAGTGATAACATCGAATTCAATAGTGGACTGAAAACTTGACTTCCATACTTTTGCAATGTAATTGCATCTCTGGTTTCTCAAATTCAAGGTTTCACGACAAGGTGGCAGCAAGGACAAATCTTGAATCCTGCCCTTTTTCTCGTATATATTCTTGAACATTTCATAACGCACTTCATTAATATCACGTTTTCCCTTCATGAACATACTCTTCGAGCAACGCCTGAAGCGCACCATCAATTCTCCACTGATTTCCTAGTTGCGCGAACATTTCAGTAAACCCCTTGCTCTTCTCAATCTTTTTCCAACAGATACGCTTTTACTTTCGAAATATAGAATAAATGTAGTCATTACCAGAAAATGCGTGAAATCCAACTCATCAAGTCTCAGTACTTTGTTTGGAACTATAGTGTGTCGTCTTCGTTGATTTGTACAATATTAAGGTCACTGCATGATCATTCTATTTGTTTATTGTTATTGTTTTCCGGGAAAAAGATATTTCTGATTAACTTAATATTTAACGTTATAATTCGATTTTATTTTCATAAGCATTGCTAATAAATTACAAGCAATTTGTTTCTTAAAATCAATTTGTTTTCCATTTTTCGGATGTTTCGCTGCTCATCGGCAGCCTCGATCATGGAGTTAATCTATCGCGCGGCATTGGGGCCAAAAATATTTCGTCGTACCTGCTTCTCGTCGTGTAACACGACGACGAAACCCGGGTTTCGTCACTTGAATAATTTACCACCACGAAACCCGGGTTTCGTCGTCGTAAAACACGACCACGAAATCTAGATTTCGTGGCCGTGTTCAATTCACGACCACGAAACCCGGGTTTCGTCGTCGCAACCTCGTTTTCAATTCACGACGACGAAACCCGGGTTTCGTCGTCGCAGCCTCGTTTTCGATTCACGACCACGAAACCCGGGTTTCGTCTTCGCAACCTCGTTTTCAAATCGCGGAGCAAAACGTCATCGCAAACACTCTGCCTTGGTCGTTTAAGGTCTATAAGTATTAATGAAAAAGAAAACTTTCAAAAAGCTGCAAAATGTCATTTTGAGAAATTTAACGAAGATAACTTAGAAGTAAAATTTGTTGACGTTCTGTGAAATATTCTGCCTGCGACGAGAATTTCACCATGTCGGAACTTAACCAAACTTTGAAGACAGTCATAATATTTTAATAATTTAATTTCTTATTATCTATATTTCCATGTTGACATACTGTATTTCCCCGTACTGAAGCCTTATATAAGCAAAATCTGAGCGAGGAACCCAAAATTAAAAATAGAATATAGCTTAGGTAGTATAAAACTACAGTACACTCATTTTTTTATAAGGAACTGACTGTAAGAAGCCAATGCTTTTTTCTAAAAATTAAGAACTCTTCTATATGGACCAAGAAGAAGTAAAAAAACGAAAAAACTATTTCCGCTTTTACTACATTCAGCATTCTATTTTTACTGATGTGTGGTGAATTTTGATGATCCCCACAAATATTTGGGTTTGTGAAAACCAGAATATAGAAATGAACAATCCAGAAATACAGCAAACAGCGAAATTTTAAGATTAAGCAAAACAGCAAAGCGTAATATAATAAACTTTTAAAACCAACGAGATATCACTATGAAACTTATGTCGTCTATGAATTCTAGCAGTTAATAGTCCAGATAAAATTATTCCATCACTCTCACGTAAGCTAAAACGTTGAAATTAGCATTTAAAGTTCACGAAAATCAACATCTACAGTTCACTTGTTCACTTCACTCAAACTGTTCTAGGATATTGAATTGTCTCCCGCTATTACTTAGCAACCAAAGATATAAGGATTAACAAAACAAAGCAAATTAATGGGTTTCCTGGTCGTGAATTGAAAACGAGGTTGCGACGACGAAACCCGGGTTTCGTGGTCGTGAATTGAAAACGAGGTTGCGACGACGAAACCCGGGTTTCGTGGTCGTGATTTGAAAACGAGGTTGCGACGACGAAACCCGGGTTTCGTGGTCGTGAATTGAAAACGAGGTTGCGACGACGAAACCCGGGTTTCGTGGTCGTGAATTGAACACGGCCACGAAATCTAGATTTCGTGGTCGTGTTTTACGACGACGAAACCCGGGTTTCGTGGTGGTAAATTATTCAAGTGACGAAACCCGGGTTGCGTCGTCGTGTTACACGACGAGAAGCAGGTACGACGAAATATTTTTGGCCCCAATGCCGCGCGATATTAATCAATCGAAACATTGTCGTGTTCTATCCGTTCGTTCTTAGTGCAAACCAATCTCTGGGAATAATCGAATTCCGCCACTCTTCCTTAGCATTCAGTGTTTACTTCTCCGCGTGGATCAGAAAGTTTAGAGTATTGCAACAAGTACGAGTTAATCTGGTTATCAATAGGAAAGTCCTATGTGTATCTTTCAATTTGGTTCTTGACAAATCTAGCAGACTTTCAGTTTTCCCATGCCTATGCCTTCATCTACACCTAAACCTGTGCCTATGCCTTAGCCTACACCCATGCCTTCATCTACACCCAAACCTGTGCCTATGCAATCGCCTATGCCTTGGCTACATCTACGCTTTCACCTGTGTCTGTGCCCGCATCTACGCATATGCATACGCCAATAGGTGTCTGCCGTCTTCTCGAGCATTTATGGCTACATAAATCAAATTAAAGACAGTGGTCATAAAAAATTACTTCGCTCTACCCAGCTCAATCATATTACCCACTCTCAGAGAAAGTAAGCAAAACATGTGTTATCTTTTTCACCTTTTTCAACATTTATAGTAGCTCGGAACCTTAGCTGCATCAACAATAGAAAATACCGCGTTCTTAGTAATTTAAGGTTTGAAATGACAAAAATTAGCGTAAATGACAGAGAAAATGATGCTTTTATTGTAAAAGTAACGCTGAACACATAAAAAGAAAGATTTATGCACGAAACCGTTAAAACTCAATATATCAGTTTTGCGTTTTGAAGACGTCACACAAATTTCGAATCGTAATAAATTCTGAATATTAAGCCAAATCGAATGGGAGTTTTGTAATTTTTTGCTTCATTTGAGATGTTCTTTTTGAACATGTCATTAAAAACACAAAATTGAAAAGTCAGATTTTCACTGACCGTAACTTTTCTACGTCATCGATGACGTCACAACCATTGATTTGCCAGAATGTTCCCGTCTTAAAATGACCATCAACCACTAAAGAGTCCAAAACTACTTTAAAAATTCCGGTTACCCAGTTTGCTAGAATGTTGCCAAAAATTCCCTGTCTAAACAGAATAACTCTTTTTCCTTATCTACAAAAGTAACTAAACAATAATTATAATATTCTTGTTTAAGACTCAATCTAAGCAAATAACCCATGAAGTTCATGCAACAAGACCAATGAACAAGACAGACTCAAACGTCTCTGTGAAAATCAAATATTTAAAAAACAAGTCTTTTAAATGCAAGTTACTTTATGTCTTCCCTGGCATCTAAAGCTCAAAAGGTTTATCCATCATTTCAGATGTCTTCTGTGAGCATCTAATGCAACCTGCTTCACTTTCTTTCAAGATTTCAACCGCATCAGGATCGAACAGCAGACCAAGCTCAACATTTATCAACGCAGAACGAACTGAAAAGAAAAACCCAAAATGCGGCGTTGCATAAAAATGAGAGAAAATAGATGATAATGAAAAATGAATGAAAACAAAAATTAATAAAAAAGTGAATGAATGCCTGAATGAAAGAAGATAGGTAAATAGAGTCCTTGCGCCAAAAGTGGCCACCTTTTCAAACATTAGTATTAATAAAAACTCTAGAGAATTGCTCAAACCTCCACTCCCCATAGAAATACTTGTCATTTTATTGTTTATGTCTCGCCAGAGTTTCAAGGTGATATTTCAACTTATTTTCTCAAAACAACAATCCAAGCAAAGAACGATCAAAATGGCCTAAATCGGGAAATGTTTTCAAAGTGGCCATTTAGTATTTACTACTGCTGAGCGCCTCCGCAGCCAAGAAAAGAGCGTGTTTGGAAAACGAGCCAATGAAATCGCGAATGCGTCACATAAGGTGACCAGTTTGGGCGCAATTCAAGCAATTGAGTGCCTTTCAAAAATGCTCCCCCTGTTCAGTGCAGACGAAAAATAATTCAAAATTCTTTTTTCATGTTTCAAGTCAGTGGTCGCAGTGTCTTTCAAGATCTTTTAAAGTTTGTTTACAGTTAAGATATGGAAGTAGGAGACTGAAAGGAAACATTATGTTGAAAAACAAACAATAAAATGGAGGAATACTCGCACTTGAAACAAAAGTAGGCCTTGCATGATTCTTTTTTTATCGGATTATTACGTGCTAAAAAATGACAAAAATTCATAAAATTAAGGAAATGGCATCAGCAAACATTTTGGTGGGTTTTAGGAGGAAATAACAAGATTCAAACATTTTGTTTTTATAAATTTCTGCAGACCAGTGGATTTTCTCAAATTGTGCAAGGTGGCCACTTTGGGCGCAAGGACTCTAAATGAATTAATAAAAAAGTCAATGAATGCCTGAATACAGTAAATGATGATAGGTAAATAAATGAAAAAACAGAAAATGCGGGGTTATGAATAAATAAGTGAATGAATGAACGACTGAATGAATAAACAGTTAGATAGGTAAATAGATAAACGAATAAACCGAATACATGACAAATCTAATGCATAATCGTACATATCTAAATAAAAAAATTAATTAATTAAAAAATTGAAAATAAATAAGATAAATACATAAAAGGATAATAGAAAGAAAGCAAAAGTAAGTTGATTAGGATTCATCTCACCAAGCAGATCATGAAAGCTTTCACTCATCTCTTCCAAATCTCTTGATAATTTATCCAAAACGGCAACGTTTCTTGTTTATCGGTATCATTCCTTTCAAGACGATCCTGGAAGTGAAACTTAAAGTCGTAAAAAGGAAGTATGCTATCTAACCAAGTTCTGCCATCTGCACCTAGACTCCAACCTAGATAGGAAAGCTGGTGGGTGTGGTGTGTTCAAATCAAAGTCACTTAGTAACATTTCCCTGAAGAAACTGAACCACAATTCTTTGCTGCAGAAGTATCAGCTAGTTATTACTAAATAATAAAAAAATAAAAAGTTCCACAACAGAACACTCACCGTTTCTGACTTTCTTAAACTTTCTTGCGACATCATAATTTGCCATAGACCTCGTGCTGCTGATTGTTTTGGAGGATGAAGGATGCAAAATTTCTTCCTTGTTTCAGTGGACACGAATCCAGAATCAAATTTCCCGCCAAAAGGCTAAAGTGGTCAGCCTCACTTAAATTAATTTTTAGCGCTCGCAATCGGCCGGGAAATTTATAGCTACATCAATTTTATCATTGGAAAAATATACTTCATGTCCTATCATAAAAAATGTTCTGCACAGTTTTAAAGGTACTGTACACCCCTCTTCTAAGTGCCTGCATTGTATATATATAATACAAAGACCAGTATAAATCTCTAATGCAGTGGCGGACTGGCTACCATTCATCCCACCGGGAAATGTAACCAAAAGGGCGCCAATAGATGGTCATACTTCTTAGCTTTGGGGCTAGTAAGACGGACCCCGCAAACTTCACATGTCCAAGAAGCAGTTTTTTTCAATACAAATTCATAATACTTTTTTAAGAATCCCTCCCAAGGGACTGTGGAATTCTACAGAGAAAGCAACTTCTCCAGCCTAGGAGACGAGGTCTAATTGTCCATGACTTTTAGCCGAAAGGAAAGACAGTATACGTAATCAGGCAAGCCTCAATTTAAGAAATATTTATGAAGCCTAGGAAGTAATGACCGGCAGAAATATTCGTATGGAAATAGAATGGGTGGGATATGTCGAGTGCAAATTCATCATTTCAACGGTAACGTGTGAGCAGTGTAAGCCACAACCATCTAGGGGGTCGGGGGCATGCTCTCCCGGAAATTTTTTCAAAATACCAGCCCTTGTTTGGCCTAGATTGGCATTTTTTTCATATACGTTGCAAAAAAATTTATAAACGACTTCAACTTAGATGAGCAAATAGATGGCTTCAGTACCCCTCGCCATTATTGTATTATTGTATCGATAGGTCTTTGAATCAGGCATCTCGAAGTGCCCTAGACATTCCCATAATGATTTTATGTGCATCGTTTTCGTCTAAAACGCTGTGTTGGTCCCGTACGTTTCCAATTCGAATCGAACAGAATTCAATTTTAACTGTCCTGGATCGATTGTGATGGTTAGATATGTCAGTTCTTCGCTCGTAACTTTCCAGAAACACTCGGTGACTTCAGAGAACTTTCACGGTCCGAACTTTGTCAAATTTGTCCAAGTTTCGGACAAACTACTAATCAAATTGTTAGGACTGACGTTGCCAATAAGGTAAAATTTGTGGACCGACTGGACCGAATGACAAACTTTATATCTTTGAGAGGGAATACTTATTTAAATTTAATATAATGAGAGGGAGTGCGGTGATTGTTTTTTGAAATAACAAGTTTTTTTTAAAAAAAATTAAGGCAAAGGGCGCACCGGGAAATTTCCCGGTGTCCCGGTGGGCCAGTCCGCTTCTGCTCTAATGTATTTTAAAATATAGACTATTAATTTAAGTTCGTTCCAAATTAATAATGCATCTTAGATAGTTAAAACTCGTCTGAAAAAAAATTTGCATTGCTAGAAAATTTCCTTCTCAAACCTCCATTTTCTGTTGAAGGAATAACAGGTCGATCACCCACACCACCGCAGAGGTCATATACCTTTGAGAAACAGCAGCACTAAGGTACTCAGTCATTTTCCAAAATTGTAAGACATTTTTAAATCAAAAGGAGTATTGTGCAGTCTGCCGGTAACATCGTACCCCCGAAAATGCATCCAAATCAATGACTAGACCAATTCTTAACGAGATAATTGTACGCGCATTATTACCAAAAGGGCATCGAAATCAGCAGATGCTTGGACGGGTTGCAATGAACAGGGAGCGGGAGCAGACTTATTACACGAGTCTCAGTTTCTGCTCATAAAATTAGACGATAAACAACAGCAATTCGCTACACTGAGACCCAATTCGCGAACCCAAACCAACTAAAAAACCAGCTCAAATAGCAACATCATTTTAGCAAAGATGGAATAGGTGCGTTTTTTGGAGGAAGTGCGTTAGTTTTGCAAATGAATTTGAAAATGAAGCTACCTTTACCTTTGTTTCGGCTTCGGCGTAGACCCTTACAACATCCTCTGTTCCTGAAGGCCTAAAAATAGATGATGAAAAAATGAGCCCCTTCCACATTCTTCTAACAATTGCGTAAAATGGACGTACCTACATTGCATATATTTTAAGACTTTTTTCAAACTTATTTAGTCATGTAGTCCAAGTTGGAATCCCATCTACTGTGGTATGCCACTTGTGGAAAAACCTATCCTAGGGTTCCTCGTTCATGGCAAATATATTCAAATTTATGTATTAATTTGCTGTGCCGCTGCTAATGCGAAGGAAGTTTTGCTTTCAGTGAGTTCTTAGCGAAGTTTCGATAAATGGAAACTGACGCTTAAGCATAAATTAAGAATATGTTCAGCTTTCAGCTCAAAAAATTAAAAGTTCTTAAGAATATCGAGGCTCAACGAAATTGAAGGTATTCTTATAAAAAAAGTATGCAAGCCATGAGCAAAAGCAATTCAAACATTCGCAAAAACTGAGCGTGACGTCACAATTAATAAAGAAAGTTAGGTAATCAACATGATGCCACAATCAGCAAAAGAGCCTAAAAAGAAATCAAAATGACGTAACAATCAAAATTCAACGTATTATTTATATAACTGCGGGAATTTTGAATTTTTCTCAGATAAAATTTTCTAATGAGGGAGAAATTAGAGAAGCAAGAGAAATCGATTTACCGAAATATAGAAATGCATGTCACAGATTGCAATACTGATGATCCTCTTGGATCGATGGCTGAGTTAAGGTTCGATTTCATTTATAATTATTACTGTTATAGGTCCTAAGAATAAATATAAGTCTGCTAGACTTGTCAAGAAACAGATTGAAAGACAAACATTAGCCTTTCCTATTGGTAACTATAACGCTAGATCAACTCGTACTTGTTGCAATACTCTATGCCGAGAAGCAAAGACTGGATGCTAAGGAGAAGTGGTAGAACTCGAATATTCCCAGAGATTGATTCGCACTAAGAACAAACAGATAGAACGCAACAATGTTTCGATTGATTAACTCCATGGTCGAGGCTTCCAATGGGCAAGGAAACATTCGAAAAGTGGTTAACCAGAAAGATCTTTTTTCCGGGACAAATAGCAATAAACAAATAAAATGATCATGCAGTGACCTTGATATTGTAAAAATCAACGAAAACGACACACTATAGTTCCAAACAAAGTACTGACACTTGATGCAGTATTATTAAATTTTAAAGGCCAATGGCAGCTCAATGTTCTTGTTTCTTAGCAAACTCAATGGTGAAGGGTAAAGGTGAAATGGTGTACATAGTGCCAGCCTGTAGGATCAAAGTCGTACATAGAACTAGCAATACCTTGACCCTGGCTGTGATGCTACTGTGGCTGGGGCTCCCCGATATCGCTGATCTACTGAGACCACAACCATGCTTGATAGGCCACAGCTTCTTGAAATTAGTGTAAGACGTATGACAATGCCATACGAGTAACGAATATATGAATTATAATAGTATGTATAATTTTCTTCTTACAGCGATATCCTTACTGAATTAGAAGTAGAGTCAGACGACTCCGATTCATCAGAAGAAATCCTAAATGATATCGAAAATGAATCTGATAAAGAATGTGAAGCATGTGCTCCTTTGAGCTATGCCAATCAGCCCGGTCCAAGTATGGAACAACCATCTGGAAACATCGCAGCGGCAAACCTTGTTGCAAATGATCAACTTTACGAGGATTTCAGTGACTCTGAGCCTGATTTTGAATCACATTTAGATTCAAATGAAGAGAATCCGGAAAGCAATGTAACCGAAAAGAGGTAATGTCAGCAATTCTGATGTACCCCTATTTCACTTAATTTTTGCTATGATGATAATAAAGATGATGCTTATTATCATGATGATAATAATGTTTATGATGAGTACAAGGGTGATTATGGTTAGTATGGTTGTTGTGATGATGGTGATTACGATTATGAAGATTATTATGATGATTATGATGATGACAAGAAGATGATCAAGATGATGATTGAGATGATGATAATGATTGGGAGATAATAATGATAATAATGCTTATGATGAATATGATGACGACATGATGATGATAAAAATTATGATGATTATAATAATGATGATGATGATAACATAATGCTGATAATTAAAAAGATGATGATGATGAAAATAGTAATCATAATCATTCTCGATTGCCTTCTAGGAAATTTCCAAGCGAATCAAAAGATTCCTGCTGGTTTCCAGACCTTACATATGATTCTGATGATGAACTGCATATTTCTATCATGTCCACTGATAATAGTAAGTAGATGTACTCATCAAACAAAATCCCAATATTTTCAGACATGCAAAACTAAAGCCACCACAGTGCAGTCAACAATTCTGTATCACCGAATCACACTATTTTATACGTCAGCTACTCCTTTCAAATGAACCTTATCACAAGCGTATTCGAAAATATCGGAATTGACAGTTCTTTGATTCAAATAAACTCACAAAACGGTTCTGATAGACCTAGACTCATCAGAAAAGTCCAATTTTTTCGCAAACAGCATCGACAGCCTTAAAAAATAGCAACCACCATCTACATGAAAAATGCATTGGATGGCCTAATGCTCAGAGTGTTTGATAGCTTGAGAGTCCATGGGCGACCTATCCGTATCAGACTTGCCTGAGGAGTCAGAACTACAACTCGTGGAATTTGTGTTGTTCTGAACTTCCTGGGTGTAGTTTTGACAAAGCCATGTTAATGATTCTTTCGTTACATGCGCCATAAAAAGTAACTCAACCTTTCTGATTTCTTTCTTAGGAATAAAAACCGACAGTGGATGTTTGCCACCTTATTCTGACGACTCGAACCGCGAATTTCTGAATAACATGAGCCTTGATGATTCCTGCGTCAGCATGATGGAGGTCGACTCCTTCCACCTTGAATTCAATGCGAGGTTATGTTATGATATGAATGAGAGTTTTGCAGAAGAGATGGAGATATGTGTTACAGAAGAAAGAATAGAGTGTCGGGCGTATGGCTTTAATGTTGGAAAATGTATGCAATGTCAGTTTCAAACTGTTCCACGGAACTTTGCATTTGGATTCTTTGACAATGAGATGCTATCCACAAGTGAAGTCCACGTTGAAGATTCCATGATGGATATAGATGAGGTTGTCATCCAGTCTGAAGCTACAGTCGATATGAAACTCGCATATGGTAGCAGTGAAGTTACAGAAGCTTGTGTATCTTGCTTCAATTTAGGAAACAGTGACAAGAGTGTCGTTGTTCAATTGTCAGAGCTCAAGACAGATAATCATACGGAACTGAGCCTGGATTGTTGTACACAACTTCAAGGCTGTACTTCTGATAAGACAAAAGCCTCTGTAAAGTCAAGTGATGACTACGAGTTCACAGGCAACAAGAAGAGAAAATCTCCAGCTTGCACCGTACAGATTGACGACAAAACCAATATACCAACATTTAAGTCAAGCCCGAATAAAAGGAGACGGGAATACCAAGATTACACGGCCTGTTATGTGCCAAAGACGGGAAGCAAGCGTAGAGGAGAAGAATGAGAACCGTGAAGATAAGCTTCACAATAATGGCTTTATTCAAAGATACATAACACTGACAGTGCCCCCTGTAAAAGAGGGGAAATGGAGCGAAATACAAATAATGAGAACAGTGAGAATAAAGAAGCCAGGGGAACTCTCCTATGAACTATAGAGTTCAGATAAATATAATGGGTATATCAAATACCATAGATGGTGAAAAGTTTAAAATAGGGCATTCCAAGATCTTAACACCGAGTAAATTATAATTGATAGTAACTCGTTTTTATCACTTTCGTATTGAATTGTAAATATAACAGACATGAGGTTATTTTATGATATTCTATTTACTTGAAATAAAATGTACTATTTTCTGCTTGTTCTGGAAAAAGCATTATGCCAACATACATTAAAAATGATCTTTTATTATGATTTATTTGTGATCGAATGATTTATTATGGACCACAGCCCCCCGCTTTCGACGGGCCTGAAAATTGAAATTTTTTAAGAATATCGAGGCTTAGCAAAAGTAAATATGCTCTTATAAGAAAATGTGTCAGTAAAAGAAGAAGAAAAAGCAAGAAAAAATAATACATTCACGAACATTTAGCGTGACGTCACAATTAATAAAACGATGTTAGGTAATCAACCTGGCGCCACAATCAGCAAAAGAGCCTAAAAAGAAATCAAAATGACGTAACAATCAAAATTCAACGTATTATCTATATAACTGCAGGAATTTTGAATTTTTCTCAGATGATATTTTCTTATCAAAGGGAGAAATTAGAGAAGCAAGAGAAATCGATTTACTAAAATATAGAAATGTGTATCACAGAGTGCAATACCGATGATCATCTTGGATGGATGTCTGAGTTAAGGTTCGATTTCATTTATAATTGTTACTGTTATATGCCCTAAGAATAAATAT
The DNA here is from genome assembly GCA_014526335.1 of Chrysaora quinquecirrha. NCBI lineage: Eukaryota > Metazoa > Cnidaria > Scyphozoa > Semaeostomeae > Pelagiidae > Chrysaora > Chrysaora quinquecirrha. The sequence continues at coordinate 747,786 of JACTAT010000048.1, read as the reverse complement.
ACATCTGAAAGTCTGCTAGATTTGTCAAGAAACAGATTGAAGGACAAACATTAGCCTTTCCTATTGGTAACTATAACGCTAGATCAACTCGTACTTGTTGCAATACACAATGCCGAGAATCAAAGACTGGATGCTAAGAGGAGTGGTAGAACTCGAATATTCCCAGAGATTGATTCCTACTAAAAACAAAGAGATATAATGCGACAATGTTTCTATTGATTAACTCCATGATCGAGGCTGCCAATGGGCAGCGAAACATTCGAAAAGTGGTTAACCAGAAAGATACTTTCCCGGGAAGAAATAGCAATAAACAAATAAAATGATCATGCAGTGTCCTTGATATTGTAAAAATCAACGAAAACGACACACTATATTTCCGAACAAAGTACTGAAACTTGATGCAGTATTAATAAATTTGAGCTCACAGTTGTTGTTTCTTAGCAAACTCATTAGTAAAGGGTGAAGGAGAAATGGTGTACATAGCACCAGCCTCTAGGATCCAAAAAGTACATAGAACTAGCGATACCTTGACCCTGGCTGTGATGCTACCGTGGCTGGGGCTCCCCGATATCGCTGATCTACTGAGACCACAACCATGCTTGATAGGCCACAGCATCTTGAAATTAGTGTAAGACGTATGACAATGCCATACGAGTAACGAATATATGAATTATAATAGTATGTATAATTTTCTTCTTACAGCGATATCCTAACTCAACTAGAAGTAGAGTCAGACGACTCCGGTTCATCAGAAGAAATCCTAAATGATATCGAACATGAATCTGATAAAGAAAGTGAAGCATGTGCTCCTTTGAACTATGCAAATCAGCCCGGTCCAAGCATTGAACAACCATCTGGGAACATCGCAGCGGCAAACCATGTTGCAAATGATCAACTTTACGAGGATTTCAGTGACTCTGAGCCTGATTTTGAATCACATTTAGACTCAAATGAAGAGAATCCCGAAAGCAATGTAACCGAAAAGAGGTAATGTCAGCAATTCTGATGTACCCTATTTCACTTAATTTTGCGATAATGAAAATAAAGATGATTTTATTATCACGATGATGATAATGTATATGATGATTACAAGGGTGATTATGGTTTGTATGGTGGTTGTGATGATAGATAGTGATTACGATAATGAAGATTATGATAATGATTATGATGATGACAGGAAAATGATGAATATGATGATTGAGATGATGAGAAAGATAGGGTGCTAATAATGATGACAATGCTTATGATGAATATGATGACGACATGATGATGATAATAATTATGACAATGATGGTGATGATGATGCTGACGATGATGAGGATGAGGATGATGATAATTGCGATACTGATAATGTTTATGATGATGATAATGATGATGATGATAAAGATAATGTTGATAATTAAAAAGATAATGATGATGAGAATAATAATCATAATAATTCCCAATTTCCTTCCAGGAAAGCTCCAAGCGAATCAGAAGATTCCTGCTGGTTTCCAGACCTCACAGATGATTCTGATGATGAACTGCATATTTCTATCATGTCCACTGATAATAGTAAGTAGATGCACTCATCAAACGAAATCCCAATATTTTCAGACATGAAAAAACTAAAGCCACCACAGTGCAGTCAACAATTCTGTATCACTGAATGGCACTATTTGATACGTCAGCAACTCCTTTCAAATGAACCTTATCACAAGCGTATTCTATAATATCGGAATTGACAGTTCTTTGATTCAAATAAATTCACAAAACGGTTTTGATAGACCTAGACTCATTACAGAAGTCCCAATTTTCGCAAACAGCACCGACAGCCTTAAAAAATAGCGACCACCATCTACATGAAAAATGCATTGGATGGCCTAATGCTCAGAGTCTTTGATAGCTTGAGAGTCCATGGGCGACCTATCTGTATCAGACTTGCCTAAGGAGTCAAAACTACCACTCGTGGAATTTTTGTTGTTCTGAACTTCCTTGGTGTAGTTTTGACAAAGCCATGTTAATGATTCTTTCGTTACATGCGCCATAAAAAGTAACTCAACTTTTCTGATTTTTCTCTTAGGAATAAAAGCCGACAGTGGATGTTTGCCACGTTCTTCTGAAGACTCGAGCCGCGAATTTCTGAATAAGATGAGCCTTGATGATTCCTGCGTCAGCATGATGGAGGTCGACTCTTTCCACCTTGAAATCAGTGCGAGGTTATGTTATGATATGAATGAGAGTTTTGCAGAAGAGATGGAGATATGTGTTACAGAAGAAAGAATAGAGTGTCGGGCGTATGGCTTTAATGTTGGAAAATGTATGCAATGTCAGTTTCAAACTGTTCCACGGAACTTTGCATTTGGACTCTTTGACAATGAGATGCTATCCACAAGTGAAGTCCACGTTGAAGATTCTATGATGGATATAGGCTACGAGATCCAAAGTCATAATGGCTTTGGATATAATCAAGCTCAACATGTTTGGCTACACAATACAAACATTTTCCGTGAGCTTGAAACGCCACTGGCTATGGATATAGACGAGGTCGTCATCCAGTCTGAAGCTGAAGTCGATAATAAACTCGCAGATGGTAGCAGTGAAGTTACAGAAGCTTGTATATCTAACTTCAATAGAGAAAACAGTGACAAGAGAGTCGTTGTTCAACTGTCAGAGCTCGAGACAGATAATCATACAGAACAGAGCCTGGATTGTTGTACACAACTTCAAGGCTGTACTTCTGATAAGACAAAAGCCTCTGCAATGCCAAGTGATGACTTCGAGATCACAGGCAACAAGAAGAGAAATTCTCCATCTTGCACCGTACAGATTGACGACAAAAGCAATTTACCAACATTTATGGCAAGATCGAATAAAAGGAGACGGGAATACCAAGATGACACGGCATGTTATGTGCCAAAGGCGGGAAGCAAGCGTAGACGAGAAGAATGAGAACCGTGAAGATAAGCTTCTCAATATTGGCTTCAATCAAAGGTACAAAAAACTGAAAGTGCCCCCGGTAAAAGAGGGGAAATGGAGAAAAATACGACTAATGAAAACAGTGAGAATAAACAAGGCAGGGGAACTCTCCTATGAAACATAGAGTTCAGACAGATATAATGGGTATATCAAATACCATAGATAATGAAAAGTATAAAATAGGGGCATTCAAAGATCTTAACACCGAGTAAATTATAAATGATAGTAACTAGTTTTCATCACTTTCGTATTGAATTGTAAATATAACAGACATGAGGTTATTTTATGATATTCTATTTACTTAAAATAAAATGTATTATTTTCTGCTTGTTCTGGAAAAAGCAATATGCCAACGTACATTACAAATGATCTTTTATTATGATTTATTTGTGATCAAATGATTTATTAGGGACCCCAGCAAGCCGCTTCCGACGGGCCTGAAAATTGAAATTTTTTAAGAATATTGAGGCTTAGCAAAACTAAAGGTGCTTATATAAGAAAATGTGTCAGTAATAAAAGAATAACAAGCAAGAAAAAATCACGCGTTCACAAACATTTAGCGTGACGTCACAATTAATAAAAAGAAGTTAGGTAATCAACATGACGCCACAATCAGCAAAAGAGGCTAAAAGAAATCAAAATGACGTAACAATCAAAATTCAACGTATTATCTATATAACTGCAGGAATTTTGAATTTTTCTCAGATGATATTTTCTTATCAAAGGAGAAATTAGAGAAGCAAGAGAAATCGATTTACTAAAATATAGAAATGTGTATCACAGAGTGCAATACCGATGATCATCTTGGATGGATGTCTGAGTTAAGGTTCGATTTCATTTATAATTGTTACTGTTATATGCCCTAAGAATAAATATACATCTGAAAGTCTGCTAGATTTGTCAAGAAACAGATTGAAGGACAAACATTAGCCTTTCCTATTGGTAACTATAACGCTAGATCAACTCGTACTTGTTGCAATACACAATGCCGAGAATCAAAGACTGGATGCTAAGAGGAGTGGTAGAACTCGAATATTCCCAGAGATTGATTCCTACTAAAAACAAAGAGATATAATGCGACAATGTTTCTATTGATTAACTCCATGATCGAGGCTGCCAATGGGCAGCGAAACATTCGAAAAGTGGTTAACCAGAAAGATACTTTCCGGGAAGAAATAGCAATAAACAAATAAAATGATCATGCAGTGTCCTTGATATTGTAAAAATCAACGAAAACGACACACTATATTTCCGAACAAAGTACTGAAACTTGATGCAGTATTAATAAATTTGAGCTCACAGTTGTTGTTTCTTAGCAAACTCATTAGTAAAGGGTGAAGGTGAAATGGTGTACATAGCACCAGCCTCTAGGATCCAAAAAGTACATAGAACTAGCGATACCTTGACCCTGGCTGTGATGCTACCGTGGCTGGGGCTCCCCGATATCGCTGATCTACTGAGACCACAACCATGCTTGATAGGCCACAGCATCTTGAAATTAGTGTAAGACGTATGACAATGCCATACGAGTAACGAATATATGAATTATAATAGTATGTATAATTTTCTTCTTACAGCGATATCCTAACTCAACTAGAAGTAGAGTCAGACGACTCCGGTTCATCAGAAGAAATCCTAAATGATATCGAACATGAATCTGATAAAGAAAGTGAAGCATGTGCTCCTTTGAACTATGCAAATCAGCCCGGTCCAAGCATTGAACAACCATCTGGGAACATCGCAGCGGCAAACCATGTTGCAAATGATCAACTTTACGAGGATTTCAGTGACTCTGAGCCTGATTTTGAATCACATTTAGACTCAAATGAAGAGAATCCCGAAAGCAATGTAACCGAAAAGAGGTAATGTCAGCAATTCTGATGTACCCCTATTTCACTTAATTTTTGCGATAATGAAAATAAAGATGATTTTATTATCACGATGATGATAATGTATATGATGATTACAAGGGTGATTATGGTTTGTATGGTGGTTGTGATGATAGATAGTGATTACGATAATGAAGATTATGATAATGATTATGATGATGACAGGAAAATGATGAATATGATGATTGAGATGATGAGAAAGATAGGGTGCTAATAATGATGACAATGCTTATGATGAATATGATGACGACATGATGATGATAATAATTATGACAATGATGGTGATGATGATGCTGACGATGATGAGGATGAGGATGATGATAATTGCGATACTGATAATGTTTATGATGATGATAATGATGATGATGATAAAGATAATGTTGATAATTAAAAAGATAATGATGATGAGAATAATAATCATAATAATTCCCAATTTCCTTCCAGGAAAGCTCCAAGCGAATCAGAAGATTCCTGCTGGTTTCCAGACCTCACAGATGATTCTGATGATGAACTGCATATTTCTATCATGTCCACTGATAATAGTAAGTAGATGCACTCATCAAACGAAATCCCAATATTTTCAGACATGAAAAAACTAAAGCCACCACAGTGCAGTCAACAATTCTGTATCACTGAATGGCACTATTTGATACGTCAGCAACTCCTTTCAAATGAACCTTATCACAAGCGTATTCTATAATATCGGAATTGACAGTTCTTTGATTCAAATAAATTCACAAAACGGTTTTGATAGACCTAGACTCATTACAGAAGTCCCAATTTTCGCAAACAGCACCGACAGCCTTAAAAAATAGCGACCACCATCTACATGAAAAATGCATTGGATGGCCTAATGCTCAGAGTCTTTGATAGCTTGAGAGTCCATGGGCGACCTATCTGTATCAGACTTGCCTAAGGAGTCAAAACTACCACTCGTGGAATTTTTGTTGTTCTGAACTTCCTTGGTGTAGTTTTGACAAAGCCATGTTAATGATTCTTTCGTTACATGCGCCATAAAAAGTAACTCAACTTTTCTGATTTTCTCTTAGGAATAAAAGCCGACAGTGGATGTTTGCCACGTTCTTCTGAAGACTCGAGCCGCGAATTTCTGAATAAGATGAGCCTTGATGATTCCTGCGTCAGCATGATGGAGGTCGACTCTTTCCACCTTGAAATCAGTGCGAGGTTATGTTATGATATGAATGAGAGTTTTGCAGAAGAGATGGAGATATGTGTTACAGAAGAAAGAATAGAGTGTCGGGCGTATGGCTTTAATGTTGGAAAATGTATGCAATGTCAGTTTCAAACTGTTCCACGGAACTTTGCATTTGGACTCTTTGACAATGAGATGCTATCCACAAGTGAAGTCCACGTTGAAGATTCTATGATGGATATAGGCTACGAGATCCAAAGTCATAATGGCTTTGGATATAATCAAGCTCGACATGTTTGGCTACACAATACAAACATTTTCCGTGAGCTTGAAACGCCACTGGCTATGGATATAGACGAGGTCGTCATCCAGTCTGAAGCTGAAGTCGATAATAAACTCGCAGATGGTAGCAGTGAAGTTACAGAAGCTTGTATATCTAACTTCAATAGAGAAAACAGTGACAAGAGAGTCGTTGTTCAACTGTCAGAGCTCGAGACAGATAATCATACAGAACAGAGCCTGGATTGTTGTACACAACTTCAAGGCTGTACTTCTGATAAGACAAAAGCCTCTGCAATGCCAAGTGATGACTTCGAGATCACAGGCAACAAGAAGAGAAATTCTCCATCTTGCACCGTACAGATTGACGACAAAAGCAATTTACCAACATTTATGGCAAGATCGAATAAAAGGAGACGGGAATACCAAGATGACACGGCATGTTATGTGCCAAAGGCGGGAAGCAAGCGTAGACGAGAAGAATGAGAACCGTGAAGATAAGCTTCTCAATATTGGCTTCAATCAAAGGTACGAAAAACTGAAAGTGCCCCCGGTAAAAGAGGGGAAATGGAGAAAAATACGACTAATGAAAACAGTGAGAATAAACAAGGCAGGGGAACTCTCCTATGAAACATAGAGTTCAGACAGATATAATGGGTATATCAAATACCATAGATAATGAAAAGTATAAAATAGGGGCATTCAAAGATCTTAACACCGAGTAAATTATAAATGATAGTAACTAGTTTTCATCACTTTCGTATTGAATTGTAAATATAACAGACATGAGGTTATTTTATGATATTCTATTTACTTAAAATAAAATGTATTATTTTCTGCTTGTTCTGGAAAAAGCAATATGCCAACGTACATTACAAATGATCTTTTATTATGATTTATTTGTGATCAAATGATTTATTAGGGACCCCAGCAAGCCGCTTCCGACGGGCCTGAAAATTGAAATTTTTTAAGAATATTGAGGCTTAGCAAAACTAAAGGTGCTTATATAAGAAAATGTGTCAGTAATAAAAGAATAACAAGCAAGAAAAAATCACGCGTTCACAAACATTTAGCGTGACGTCACAATTAATAAAAAGAAGTTAGGTAATCAACATGACGCCACAATCAGCAAAAGAGGCTAAAAAGAAATCAAAATGACGTAACAATCAAAATTCAACGTATTATCTATATAACTGCAGGAATTTTGAATTTTTCTCAGATGATATTTTCTTATCAAAGGGAGAAATTAGAGAAGCAAGAGAAATCGATTTACTAAAATATAGAAATGTGTATCACAGAGTGCAATACCGATGATCATCTTGGATGGATGTCTGAGTTAAGGTTCGATTTCATTTATAATTGTTACTGTTATATGCCCTAAGAATAAATATACATCTGAAAGTCTGCTAGATTTGTCAAGAAACAGATTGAAGGACAAACATTAGCCTTTCCTATTGGTAACTATAACGCTAGATCAACTCGTACTTGTTGCAATACACAATGCCGAGAATCAAAGACTGGATGCTAAGGAGGAGTGGTAGAACTCGAATATTCCCAGAGATTGATTCCTACTAAAAACAAAGAGATATAATGCGACAATGTTTCGATTGATTAACTCCATGATCGAGGCTGCCAATGGGCAGCGAAACATTCGAAAAGGTGTTAACCAGAAAGATCTTTTTCGGGGAAGAAATAGCAATAAACAAACAAAATGATCATGCATGATAGGCCACAGCATCTTGAAATTAGTGTAAGACGTATGACAATGCCATACGAGTAACGAATATATGAATTATAATAGTATGTATAATTTTCTTCTTACAGCGATATCCTAACTCAACTAGAAGTAGAGTCAGACGACTCCGATTCATCAGAAGAAATCCTAAATGATATCGAACATGAATCTGATAAAGAAAGTGAAGCATGTGCTCCTTTGAGCTATGCAAATCAGCCCGGTCCAAGCATTGAACAACCATCTGGAAACATCGCAGCGGCAAACCATGTTGCAAATGATCAACTTTACGAGGATTTCAGTGACTCTGAGCCTGATTTTGAATCAGATTTAGATTCAAATGAAGAGAGTCCGGAAAGCAATGTAACCAAAAAGAGGTAATGTCAGCAATTCTGATGTTCCTCTATTTCACTTAATTTTTGCTATGATGATAATAAAGACGATGTTTATTATCATGATGATGATAATGTTTATGATGATTACAAGGGTGATTATTGTTAGTATGATGGTTGTGATGATGGTGATTACGATAATGAAAATTATGATGATGATTATGATGATGACAAGAAGATGATCAAGATGATGATTGAGATTATGATAATGATTGGGTAATAATAATGATGATAATAATTGTGATGAATATAAAGACGACATGATGATGATAATAATTATGATAATGATGGTGATGATGATGATGACGATGACGATGATGAGGATGAGGATGATGATAAAAATAATGTTGATATTTAAAAAGATAATGATGATGAAAATAATAAACATAATAATTCTCAATTTCCTTCCTGGAAAACTCCAAGCGAATCAGATGATTCCTGCTGGTTTCCAGACCTTACAGATGATTCTGATGATGAACTGCATATTTCTATCATGTCCACTGATAATAGTAAGTAGATGTACTCATCAAACGAAATCCCAATATTTTCAGACATGCAAAACTAAAGCCACCACAGTGCAGTCAACAATTCTGTATCACTGAATGGCACTATTTGATACGTCAGCTCCTTCCAATTGAACCTTATCACAAGCGTATTCTAAAATATCGGAATTGACAGCTCTTTGATTCAAATAAACTCACAAAGCGGTTCTGATAGACCTTGACTCATTACAAAAGTCCCATTTTTCGCAAACAGCATCTAAAGCCTTAAAAAATAGCAACCACCATCTACATGAAAAATGCATTGGATGGCCTAATGCTCAGAGTGTTTGATAGCTTGATAGTTCATGGGCGACCTAAATGTATCAGGCTTGCATGAGGAGTCAAAACTACCACTCGTCGAATTTATGTTGTTCTGACTTTCCTGGGTGTAGTTTTGACAAACCCTTGTTAATGATTTTTTCTTTACATGCGCCATAAAGAGTAACTCAACCTTTCTGATTTTTCTCTTAGGAATAAAAACCGACAGTGGATGTTTATCACCTTCTTCTGAAGACTCCAACCACGAATTTCTGAATAACATGAGCTTTGATGATTCCTGCGTCAGCATGATGGAGGTCGACTCCTTCCACCTTGAATTCAGTACGAGGTTATGTAATGATGTGAATGAGAGTTTTGCAGAAGAGATGGAGATGTGTGTTACAGAAGAAAGAATAGAGTCTCGGGCGTATGGCTTTGATGTTGGATAATGTATACAGTGTCTGTGGAATGTCTAAACTTTGCATAATAGCTAATAATGAGCTGTTTATCTTAAGTTGCAAATTGGCAACTGCATCTGCTGCGTAGTGGTAAAAGGCAAGTATAATTAACATTTAATCATTCTGGTAATTGACGGTGTGTGGAAAACACCAAATTTATAACAGGTTATGGGCCCAACGCAATTGTGAACAAGTGTTCAAAATAGGCTTTTACAGAAGTCGAAAGTTTTGAAATAAGTTGTGCTTCAAGGATATCGTAGTTTATTTTTCTTCGTTGAATATTATTGGTATATTTCAACGAAAATGGAAGAGAAATGGTCAGTCGAGAACCTTGACGGTACGAATTGGAGTACTTGGAAATTTCAAATGCGTCATTTGTTATTGGCGAAAGGCCTATGGGGAGTTGTGGAAGGTAGTGAAGTTTTACCACCGCAATCGTCCCAACAACGTGAAGCGGAATTCAGTCAAAAATTAGAGAAGTCCTTGGCACATATTGTCCTAGCTATAGCTTCGTCACAGTTGTATTTGATTACTTCGTGCAATACTCCAAAGGAAGCTTGGGACACGCTAAAAGGTCATTTCGAAAGAGAAACTCTAGCAAATAAACTCTTTCTCAAGAAAAAGTATTTTCGAACTCAGATGAAAGAAAATACACCGATGCAACAGCACCTGAAGGAAATGAAAGAAATAACAGACAAACTTTCAGCGATAGGAGCTCCAATTTCAGAGGAAGACCAAGTAGTTACGCTTCTTGGAAGTTTGCCACCAAGTTACTCAACACGCGTGACAGCCTTAGAAGCCAGGGTGGATGACGTCAAATTGGACATCGTGCAGCAAGCTCTTATCAACGAGGAAAAGAAACAGTCTAGTTCCACGCCTGCTATTTCTGGAGCCTCTGCTTTGGTAAGCACACCAAAGGCCAAGAAATTCAACCAACGAAAACAAACGATCTGTTATGGTTGTGGTGAAGCAGGCAGGGCATTTTGTAAGGGGGTTTTTTGGGGCAATTGCCCCAGTAGGCCCCTCTTCGTGCCCCAGTAGTGGAGAAAAAAACAGCCTTTTTGCCCCAAAACATGGGCCCCTATTTTGACTGAAATGATCTTAAACACCAAAGAATAATTCTTTGTGGACCATGTGTTAAATGGGCGTTGAATATGTACTGACGATTTTGCTTGCTTGTTGCTTGGTTGCTTAACTAACTCTATATGTGAAGAATACGAAGCATTTACGAAGTATAAGACAATTGATTTCGATGCCACAGATTGAAGTTATATAATCAAAATTTTTGGGAATATGGGAATATACCGTATTTTCTCCATTTTCTGACAATGTCTTACGTTTCTCCAGCCACTATGCCCCAAAGAAACAAATCATGAGATCTTTTCATTGAATGCAATGCAGTCTCAATTAGGCTCTTTAGCAAGCAATAACTTTAGTCGCTCTTTTGGATTCGTAAAGAATGCAGATGATCAAAGATGTTAGGCTCTTTATTACAACTTTGAAGTTTTGTACCGCTCAAAGACCATAAGAATTTTGTACAAACTCCACCATTAAGTTCCAAGAAAATAGCATTATAAGAATTCGGAAAGGGCCATTAGAGCGATTCTAGCTTCAGTGTTCTTCAAAATTTTTCGGGGAGCATGGCATGCCCCCGGACCCCCAAATAGGGTGCACATTCGGCGCACGCTTTACTGCAGTGCTCCCTTTTTACTCGTGACCATCAAAATTTAAGTACCCTCCTACGCCCATTTGATGGGAAAAAAAGATGTTTTTACTTTGAATTTGTTTAGTCGGCAAATGGAGACGGTCACCCCTCCCCCCTTGAAAACTACTGTCAGACGGCCCCTAGAGCTGTACAAGAAACAGGACTTTGTTAAAAAAGATTTTCAATACAAACTTGATACCTATACTATAATAACAACGTTATAATTACAGACCTATTTGTATTGTTGTTTAGAATCTATGCATTCTTTTGAATACCGCCATTTTTGGGCCCCTTTTCACAAGTTTGCCCCACTAGTTAACAATCCTTAAAAAATGCCCTGGAAGCAGGGCACATACGTCGTAGCTGTCCGAAAAAGAGCAAGTTTGAGAAACATAAAGCAAAGACAGCTGAAGAGAAAGACAGTGGGTCGGAATCACCAGAATTGCTTGTAGCTGCAACAGAGAGTTCAGCTGAAGGCAAGCAAATGGAAAAATGGCTTGTCGATTCTGGAGCATCAAAGCACATGACTCCGGAAAGAAGTCTGTTCAAGGATTACTGGGAATTCAAAAAACCAGAAATGGTCGCACTAGGCGATGCAAGAACAGTAGAAGCTATCGGTATTGGAAATGTATGCTTGACTACGACATTTCGAATAAGCGATTCGAAGCCAGCATTGCTATACAATGTACTGTATGTACCCAAACTCTCGTGCAATCTGTACTCTGTTCGAGCAGCAACGGAGAAAGGACACACTATACGTTTTGGTCGCTCACGGTGTTGGATTCGTGATAAAAAGGGAAATCTGCATGGTATGGGATCACTAACAGACAAACTCTATCATTTGGACTGTAGACCCGCTCCATTAGAGCATGCAACACTGACACTAGAGCACAGCAATGAACTTGACTTGTGGCACCAGCGATTGGGTCATGTAAACAAACAAGCGTTGAGAGATATTTCAAGAAAGAACACTGTCACTGGTATAAGAATTCCTAGAACGGAAACGCTTTCGTTCTGTGAAGGATGCGTCGAGGGCAAAATGTGTCGCAGACCATTCAAGCCAGTGGGAGAAATACGCTCAACCAGAAAACTTCAGCTAGTATATAGCGATGTGTGTGGCCCCATGCAGACTGAATCGATTGGCAGAAAGAGATATTTCGTTACATTTATCGATGACTTCAGTCGCTGCTGTGCAGTTTATTTCATCAGAAATAAGTCAGAGGTGTTGGATAAGTTCAAAGAATTCAATGCTCTTGTTACAAACGAAGCTAAAGAGAGAATCGGAACACTTAGAACAGACAATGGTGGCGAGTATTTGTCGAAAGAATTCGAGGAATTACTCAAAGATAAAGGAATACGCCATGAGCTGACGGTTGCTTATACACCCCAACAAAATGGTGTAGCTGAGAGAATGAACCGAACCCTAATGGAATCAGCACGCTCAATGCTCTCTCATGCCGATCTCCCAAACATGCATTGGGCAGAAGCCGTAGCTACATCAGCATACATAAACAATCGCACACCAACATCAGCACTTAAAGACATAACACCTTATGAAAAATGGTATGGAAGAATACCGAATATAAAGCACATGAAAGTATTCGGATGCATGGCTTACGCGCATATACCAGAAGCTGAACGTCGCAAACTGGACAAGAAAGCAAATAAGTTTCGCTTTGCTGGTTATGACAGACACTCAAAAGGGTACAGGCTGTTTGACGAGGAAACAAGAAAAATTGTCGTACGAAGAGACGTAGAATTCAATGAAACAGATTTTGGAAAAAGGGACACCAAAACTGAAGAAGTAACATAGCCTAATGACACACTGCAAATACAATTAAACTCGTCTGATAGTGAATCGACTGAAACTGTCCGGTCAGAAAGGACTCGACAGTCAGAACAACCACATCGACCACCAGTCAGATATGGCATCGATGAATATGCGGAGAAAACAGTTGCAGAAAGCAATATTGATCATTATGTCTGCTATGTAACTGAGATCGAAGAACTAAAGACATTGAAAGACGCCTTACACAGCAAATATGCTGAAAAATAGAAAGCTGCAGCTGAGTCTGAATATGAATCATTAATAGAAAATGAAACTTGGACACTTACGGAATTACCACCTGGACGCAACACAATCGGATGCAAATGGGTTTTCAAAGTAAAACACGGAAACGATGGAAGGGTCGAAAGATTCAAAGGACGTCTCGTAGCCAAAGGATATGCACAAGAATATAAAATCGATTACGACGAGACATTTTCACCAGTTGTGAGATTCTCCTCAATCAGAGCACTACTTGCATTTGCAGTCCAAAACGACATGCTTATCCATCAAATGGACGTGGTAACAGCATTTCTAAATGGTAAGTTAGATGAAGAAATCTACATGCAACAGCCAGAAGGCTTTGTAAAGAAAGGTCATGAAAACCTTGTATGTAAATTGAACAAGTCTCTTTACGGACTAAAACAGTCGCCTCGATGCTGGAACTTGGCATTTAAAGCTCACATGGAGTCGATTGGATTCAGGCAGAGTGGATCAGATCCATGTGTATACGTTAGACTTGCTGACACATTATCTATTATCGCAGTATATGTGGATGACATGGTTCTTGTCACAAAAACTCTAACAGAAATGGAAGACCTCAAGAAAAGCTTATCTTGTCAGTTCAAAATGAAAGATATGGGAGAACTTCATTACTGCCTTGGAGTAACTATCCTGCAAGACAAAAATAAGAAATGCTTATGGCTGCATCAAAAACAGTATATCCTAAATATGCTGAATAAGTATGGATTAAGGGATGCTAAAACTATACCAACACCAGCAGATACTAACGTTAAACTTAAAAGAGATGATGGAAAATGTAAAGCAGTAGATCAAATCGGGTATCAGTCTATGGTTGGAAGTCTACTTTACACTGCTATTGCAACTCGACCTGACATCGCGTATGCAATGGGAGCTGTATCAAAGTACTGTGCAAATCCAACTGAAGCACACTTGACAGCAGTAAAAAGTATTTTTCGTTACCTAAAGGGAACATTGGATACAGGATTAAAATATGAAAAAGCGAATGATAAGTCGATGAAGTGCTTCTCTGATGCAGATTGGGCTGGAGACCTGGATGACAGACATTCTACAACAGGCAATGTCTTTTTGATGACAGGTGCAGCAATCAGTTGGCTCAGCAAAAAACAACAAATAGTCGCCTTGTCGACATCCGAAGCTGAATATGTGGCCTGATGCACTGCCGCTCAAGAAGCAGTCTCGCTTAGGAGCTTGATAGGAGATCTTGACTCCACCTCATTGGAACCAACTGTACTATTTGAAGATAACCAATCAGCGATTGCTATGAGTGAAAATCCTGTGGCTCATTCCAGAACAAAGTATATCGACATTCGATATCACTATGTACGTGAAGCTGTACAAAACAAATTCATTACAATACAGTACTGCGAAACAAAGGATATGGTCGCTGATCTATTAACCAAACCGATGTCAAAGGAACACTTTGAACTATTGAGACTTGCTATGGTTTTAGTTAACTTGGACCCTACATAAACCTCTCATTAAGTGGGAGTGTGGGATGTCTAAACTTTGCATAATAGCTAATAATGAGCTGTTTATGTTAAGTTGCAAATTGGCAACAGCATCTGCTGCGTAGTGGTAAAAGGCATGTATAATAAACATTTAATCATTCTGGTAATTGACGGTGTGTGGAAAACACCAAATTTATAACAGTGTCAGTTTCAAACTGTTCCACGGAACTTTGCATTTGGACTCTTTGACAATGAGATGCTATCCACAAGTGAAGTCCACGTTGAAGATTCCATGATGGATATAAGCTACAAAATCCAAAGTCATAATGGCTTTGGATATAATCAAGCTCAACACGTTTGGCTACACAATACAAACATTTTCCGTGAGCTTGAAACGCCACTGGCTATGGATATAGACGAGGTCGGTATTCAGTCTGAAGCTGCAGTCGATATTAAACTCGCAGATGGTAGCAGTGAAGTTACAGAAGCTTGTGTATCTAGCTTCAATCCAGGAAACAGTGACAAGAGTGTCGTTGTTTAATTCTCAGAGCTCAAGACAGATAATCATACGGAACTGAGCCTGGATTGTTGTACACAACTTCAAGGCTGTACTTCTGATAAGACAAAAGCCTCTGCAAAGCCAAGTGATGACTACGAGTTCACAGGCAACAAGAAGAGAAAATCTCCAGCTTGCACCGTGCAGATTGACGACAAAAGCAATTTACCAACATTTAAGTCAAGCCCGAATAAAAGGAGACGGGAATACCAAGATGACACGGCCTGTTATGTGCCGAAGACGGGAAGCAAGCGTAGACGAGAAGAATAAGAACCGTGAAGAAAAGCTTCACAATAGTGGCTTCATTCAAAGATACATAACACTGAAAGTGCCCCCGGTAAAAGAGGGGAAATGGAGCGAAATGCAAATAATGAGAACAGTGAGAATAAAGAAGCCAGGGGAACTCATCTATGAAACGAAGAGTTCAGACAGATATAATGGGTATATCAAATACCATAGATGGTGAAAAGTATAAAATAGGGGCATTCAAAGATCTTAACACCGAGTAAATTATAAATGATAGTAACTAGTTTTTATCACTCTCGTATTGAATTGTAAATATAACAGACATGAGGTTATTTTATGATATTCTATTTACTTGAAATAAAACGTACTATTTTCTGCTTGTTCTGGAAAAAGCATTATGCCAACATACATTAAAAATGATCTTTTATTATGATTTATTTGTGATCGAACGATTTATTAGGGACCACAGCCCCCCGCTTTCGACGGGCCTGAAAATTGAAATTTTTTAAGAATATCGAGGCTTAGCAAAAGTAAATATGCTCCTATAAGAAAATGTGTCAGTAAAAGAAGAAGAAAAAGCAAGAAAAAATCATACATTCACGAACATTTAGCGTGACGTCACAATTAAAAAAACGAAGTTAGGTAATCAACCTGGCGCCACAATCAGCAAAAGAGCCTAAAAAGAAATCAAAATGACGTAACAATCAAAATTCAACGTATTATCTATATAACTGCAGGAATTTTGAATTTTTCTCAGATGATATTTTCTTATCAAAGGGAGAAATTAGAGAAGCAAGAGAAATCGATTTACTAAAATATAGAAATGTGTATCACAGAGTGCAATACCGATGATCATCTTGGATGGATGTCTGAGTTAAGGTTCGATTTCATTTATAATTGTTACTGTTATATGCCCTAAGAATAAATATACATCTGAAAGTCTGCTAGATTTGTCAAGAAACAGATTGAAGGACAAACATTAGCCTTTCCTATTGGTAACTATAACGCTAGATCAACTCGTACTTGTTGCAATACACAATGCCGAGAATCAAAGACTGGATGCTAAGGAGGAGTGGTAGAACTCGAATATTCCCAGAGATTGATTCCTACTAAAAACAAAGAGATATAATGCGACAATGTTTCTATTGATTAACTCCATGATCGAGGCTGCCAATGGGCAGCGAAACATTCGAAAAGTGGTTAACCAGAAAGATCTTTTTCCGGGGAAGAAATAGCAATAAACAAATAAAATGATCATGCAGTGCCCTTGATATTGTAAAAATCAACGAAAACGACACACTATATGGTATATAGCCTCTAGTATCCAAAAAGTACATAGAACTAGCGATACCTTGACCCTGGCTGTGATGCTACCGTGGCTGGGGCTCCCCGATATCGCTGATCTACTGAGACCACAACCATGCTTGATAGGCCATAGCATCTTGAAATTAGTGTAAGACGTATGGCAATGCCATACGAGTAACGAATATATGAATTATAATAGTATGTATAATTTTCTTCTTACAGCGATATCCTAACTCAACTAGAAGTAGAGTCAGACGACTCCGGTTCATCAGAAGAAATCCTAAATGATATCGAACATGAATCTGATTAAGAAAGTGAAGCATGTGCTCCTTTGAACTATGCAAATCAGCCCGGTTTAAGCATTGAACAACCATCTGGGAACATCGCAGCGGCAAACCATGTTGCAAATGATCAACTTTACGAGGATTTCAGTGACTCTGAGCCTGATTTTGAATCACATTTAGACTCAAATGAAGAGAATCCCGAAAGCAATGTAACCGAAAAGAGGTAATGTCAGCAATTCTGATGTACCCCTATTTCACTTAATTTTTGCGATAATGAAAATAAAGATGATTTTATTATCACGATGATGATAATGTATATGATGATTACAACGGTGATTATGGTTTGTATGGTGGTTGTGATGATAGATAGTGATTACGATAATGAAGATTATGATAATGATTATGATGATGACAGGAAAATGATGAATATGATGATTGAGATGATGAGAAAGATAGGGTGCTAATAATGATGACAATGCTTATGATGAATATGATGACGACATGATGATGATAATAATTATGACAATGATGGTGATGATGATGCTGACGATGATGAGGATAGCCAATTCCTTTCAAATTCAGCATGAAATTTCAAAAACTTGCTTTTGTATATGAAAAAAAGATTTTTGTCAACTAACGCCCATAACCACGCCCATAACTTCTGTTAGCATCCGGTGACGCCCCTTTACCAAATATTTTCGGAATTAGCATTCGCAATCAAATTTTGCATTAGAAAAATTTATGCAGACAATGTTCCCCGTTGGGTTGCTCCCCGCGTCTACTCAGGCTGGTCTAAAGGCTCTACATATTTTCTCGCTCCCTAAAGATCTCCTTAATGAATGTGGGATTTATATTTTTGTGTGTTTTGAACATTTCATTCATTAGAGTTTGTAAATTTTTGGCATGTATAGTGACTGAATTATCCCCCAGGGGGGGGGGGTACTCATATCTTTACGATAGTGGTGCTCAGGCTACTTTTTTGGGTCTAGAATTGCAGCAAAATTTATTTTTTTGGGTCAGTCAATCCCGCAATTATTTTTTTGGGTTCATGAAATTCAAAGTTATTTTTTTGGGTCTCCAAATACAATCATACAGTACAGTAATTCATAAGACAGTAGAATTGATAGTATATCATATTATAAAAGCTTTTTGGCAACTAGAAAGAGTAGTGTCGTGCTTTCGTCCTAAAATCTTAGGAAAGAGAGAAAGTTGATCACACCCTTAAGATTTGCAGAAATCTCCGATCACTCCCTTGTCATACTGTAGGTGCCAGACCCTTAAATAAATAACAATGCAACTGGCCATTAATGTATAAAGCAGCATACATGTTACCCAAGGTGTATACAGGTATAAATCGTATAAAGTTTAATCGTATTTTTTGGGTCAATTTTCTTGCTTGAAATTATTTGTTTGGGTTTACGGTTGGCACTTCCGCCTGAGCAACCCTATCCTAAAGATATATGAGTACCTCCCTGGGAATTATCCCTTTCTAATAAACATTCAAAACTAGAGAGAAAAAATCCTTATAAGCAATTCTTAAGGCCCTTTCGTGTATTTTTTTAATTTTGTACTTAAATGCTTGCTATAGAACATCCAAACCAGTGGACAGTATTGAAATTGGCTCATTACGAAGGCTCTCATTAAAATTCGCACCTTGTTGGAATCAATATATGCAGAAAGACGGGAGAGTGCAAAAAGCTTGCTTCCAGCCTTCTTATATACCTTATTAATATGCGTTTCAAAAGTTAGTTTGTGATCGATTATTACTCCTAGCAACTTCTCCTCATCTGTATTTTCAATAATGCTGTCACCTACTCAAACTGTAATAGTTTGATAAACGCTTTTCCCTAGTACCATGAAGTGACATTTTTCCGTATTTAATTTCATAAAGTTAAATTCAAACCATTCAATAAATATCGTGGAATCATTCTCTAACCTCATGATTGCGTTATCCAAATTCTTATCGCTTGCATAAATGGTGGTATCGTCTGCATAATTACAGATATTAGGTTCTTGAAAGGAGAGTAGCAAATCATTTATATACACGTTAAGGAAAAGAGGACCAAGAACTGAGCCTTGTTCCATTGATTTTCACTCTTTGCTGTATGTTTTCCAAAAAGCTGTGAGTTAGTGAAAGAGCCTCGCGATTAAAGCCATACACGTGTAATTTGGCCAAACGAAGATCGTGCTTGATGCAATCAAATGCTTTTGAAGGGTACATAAAAATTGCACCTATGCTTTCTCCTTTATCCAAGCCTATTTTCCATTTCTCTAGCATCCGAATCAGGGCTTGTTGTGTGTTGAAACCTTTGCGAAATCCACATAGAAGATCTGATAGAAAAGGGGTTATATGCCTAGTTATCTGCCGCTCTATAATTATTTCAAAAACATTAGATACTGTTGGCAGTACACTTACGGGTCTGTAATTTTCCTTTGAAGTTTTTGCGTCTCTTTTATGGAGGAGGGGGGGGACATCTGCATATTTTAGTTTATCAGGAAACAACAAACTATTTTCAATGCATTCATTAAAGATACTCTGTAGGGTTTCAGTACAAATCTAAGAGCTACCTTTTAGAATGTTAGGTGGAATATTTTTGAAAGTCGTTGCCTTTCTTGGATTAAGTGCCTTAATTTCTGCTTGCATTTCTTCTATAGAGACTGTTTTAAAATCGAAGCAAATATCATGTTTGACAAAATTACGAATTTTCCTGATACTGGGATTGTTGTAGTATTTTAAAATCGCCTGATCTATAGTAGGCAGGGAATTCTATGTGAAAAACTAAATTTCAACATAACCTCAAATTTTATTGCTAAGATATTCCAAATGGACCCTGGATATTTCAAATCAAAGATGGGTTACTTTTGATTTTGACTGGAAGTGCGCTAATTTGATGACGTCATAAAGTGCACAATTTTCGCTTTAAATCTGTGTTTACTTGCCTCAATCGCGTTTGATATGAATAATATATGCATTTTCAGACACGGCAGACAAAGTGCTAACGATTCATATTTGGTTATTTTCATCAACATTTCTACTTTTAGATATGACGTCATCGAAAATGTAAATCACCAAAATTGTATTTTTATGTCCGCAGGACATAATGAGAGGGTGTTCGTGGAACGCATGTATCTATGTATGTATGTATGTATGTATATATGTGTAGACGCTTTTTCCTGCCAAACGTGTAACAAAAGATAAACCACAAATACTAGGAAGTAAACTTTGAAGTCGCCGTAATTGCTCGTCATGAAAACCAACTAATTGACAATTACTTAATTTGTAAACAAGTAGATGAACATTTTGGTCGAGTATTTGGCATAAGTTCTCGACTCGAAGGTCTTATCAAGATAATTAGCTTTTTTCCACCAATCAGAAAATCCTCGAAGTCCGTTCGCACAGTATTTACTGAGACGTGACTGAATTGTTGTCGAGAAGATTCTCGAACTTCCATGTACATAATTAATATTTTAGTGGGAAAATCCCGATGGAAAATCAGAGTAACTGAAAGTAATTGCGCTCTGAAATCTTGTAAAAAAAAATGAGAATTATGCAGGGGCTAATAGAGAATTTGGTTAGAGAGGCTGGCCACATGGGCAAACAAATTTGATTCCCTATTTATCACAATTATTAATGATAATGATGATGAACATGATGATAATATTGATGACAATAATGAGAATAACAACAACAATAACGATTATGATGATGAGAACGATTTAAATGATGATGATAACGATTATGATGATGATTATTGTCCTTCGGACATAGCGGTAGCGTTGCTATGTTTTCTTATCATTGAGGTACTAACATGTCTATCATCGCATGAAAACTCCTTTTTAGAGGCAGAAACATCTCTTTTATGGGTCATCTCTAGAGTGTCCTTGTAGTTCAACGGCCTGTCAGTTCACCATTACTTCTACCTTTGCTTTTCTTTACGACACAGGTGCCGTCCTTGAACCATTTCTGTACAGGACAACAAGTTTAAATGGCAGGAACGTTGGACGGATGGCAGGACAAGTGGGTGGCTAGGAGCAAAGAAAGGGCAATCGCAATAGAGAACGCAACAGTTAAACAGAAGAAGCCGGTAAAAGTGGTGCTTCAGGATAGACACTGGAATAGTCTTTTGGGCACAATCTATATATTGCATTGAAATGCTTTAGAGAATGTTCCAATGAACATTTGTTTTGTTCTTTACGGCGTATTCTGGTTACTCCCCTCGACAAGTTTTGTTTTAAATAAAAAAGGAGGCCTTTTCCGTTATCAATACATTTTCATTCGACGCGTATAAGAAATCTTAAGACAAAATCAAATTGATACATAATAATATGGCTATAAATCATCAAATATGTATTTGAAACTATGGTTTATCTTCTGTTTGAATCAGACAGACTTCAAGATATACTGCTTGGAAGCAACTTCGTGTTTATATTTGTTTACAAAAGTATTCCATTCTTGTTTCGCTGTCTCTGTTGTAAATTTTAGCAAACAAATTGCCATTGAAGCAATTTTTCAGCTCTTTGTTTGGAGCTATGTTTAAAGCCTGCCATCGCATGGTGCTAAATGTGCGCTCAAAGAAAGCTGATGATATGGTTATACGATGGTGCAAGTTTATGATCTTGCGGTCTTCTATAGGGTCCGTTATAGACAGGAAATTTTGTTGTTTATAGACAGGAAAATTTTAATGACTTCCGAGTGTTAAGCTAAATCGAATTGGTGTTTTACAATATTTTGCTCCATTCCTGATGCTCTTTCTGGCTATTTCATTAAAAACACAAAATTGAAAAGTCAGATTTTCACTAACCGTAACTTTTCTACGTCATCGATGACGTCACAACCATTGATTTGCCAGAATGTTCCAAAGTCTTAAAATGAAAACCTACCATCAAAGAGTCCAAAATTACTTGAAAAATACCGGTTACCCAGTTTGATAGAATGTTGACAAATGTTCCCCGTCTATTAATCTGCTGAGTCGTGATAGGATTGACAGAATCGTTCAATTTTTGTGCTGTATAGTTTTTGAGTTTCTGGTATGATTAAAAGCCTTTTTCGTCTGAAACTCCTCGGAGTAGCTATGGACGTCAGAAACAGGCCGGCACAATAAACTAAGGCAAAATTCATACCAGGATGCGGCTCGAAATGCACCAATTAGAAAGAGAAGCTGAATTGGCATTGTGCTTTAAACATCAATCAGCTTTCAGCGGGTTGCACACACAACGAAGATTAACTGAAGAGTCCGAGTGAGAAACAAACTCTTTCTGTCTACACAGAACCGGTTTTTTGTTTTGATGTGGACCGACTCCAAAACGAGGATCTAGCCCTGCCTATTCGAAAACAATCCTCGTTGTAATTTTCTGCACACTCTGGATGATTTAGTAAATGTTGTCCTATGGCAGAATCATGCTCAAGGATGGGTTATTGCCTAGAGTTTTGGGGTGATTGCTCCCTTTGCCCAAAGTTGTGGTAACTAATTCTGGTAGGAACATGCTGTTTTACCCTTTCTTCTAGTCTCTGGGAAGTGCGAACTAGCTACGTACCTGGCATCACACCGGCACGAAAATTCGTAAAGACCATGTTCCTACAGACAGTCGTCAGTTTATCTTCTTTGTTCTTCCCACTGAAAGCTGATTGGCGTTTAAAAGACAATGCCACTTCAGCTTCTGTTTCTGATTGGTGCAATTCTAGCCCCATCTGAGTATGAATTCCGCCTTTAGTTTATTGCGTCGGCCTGTTTCTGAAGATTATACTCTGAGGAGTGTTAGACGAAAAAGAGCTTTTAAGTATGTCCGAAAATATTTCGGCTGTTTATCGAAATGTACTGTGTTCATACAGCCAAATCGAGTCATGAAAAAGATATATCATCCAGGTGAAATATGGAATGAAGTGCGCCAAAATTTCGACAGGATCTCAAAAGGAGCAACGGAAACTGTTTATTTGGAAATCTGACAACATATGTCAACAGCATCGATCAATAATCAGAATTTAAATCAGTGTCACGATTGAACATCAAAACTTTAGCAATCTTCCAAATCATCTTCTTCCTCAATCTCAGCCAGAAGCTGAGCATGTTTAGAATTCCATTCAGATCCCACTCTTCTTTTTACGGCATCTGGAACCTTACGGCCTCTTCCTTGAAAAACTACAAAACCAAGTTGTCCCAAATCTTGTTTGTTGATATTAATTTCCCCTGATCCTTGAGAAAGCGATCAAATTTTGTAGCTCGGACGGCGATATATGCCCAGAACCCATCACTGGTGAAAACGAGCTTGAAAAATTCACCCCCTATAAAATACAGTTTCAGTTCATTGTACATGTGTTTCATCACTGTGTCTAACTCATTGAAGATTGTTGCTGGCTGTTTTGAGCGTATTATTTTGCAATTGATGTACATCTGTGCAACAGGTAAGGCAGAGGCACCACTTAAAAGACCAATTATATGAATGGGTGGCTTGCTTGAAGAATCAATGTGCTTATCCACAGGAAACATCTCAATAATTCTTTTAGTGGTGATAAATCCTTGGGTTGGCATCCTTGGAATGATTTCAGAAAAATAGACAGCATCTCGTTGATTGATTTGCAATGCTTGGCAAAATGCCTCATCAAATGCTGCCCTAGACAAAAGTATTTTAAGTCTCTCAGAAAGAAATATATCATTTGTCAGAGATTGCGAAAGCTTTTCCAAAACAGACTTATCCATACGGCTTTGCAAGCCAATTGCCGACAGTTTTGTGACAGCGCCGGCTAAAGAAACAGCCTGTCCAGCATGTTGTAACGGTGCACCAACAGCACCCATTCCGGCAAGAGAAAATATGATACCAACGACTTTTAAACTTGTGCCACCGACCTGGAGAAAGAGAATAGCAATAATGAGACACTGCAGCGTATCCTTATCTAGATTATAACTTAGATTAGTTACTTATGCTACGTTTGTTGAATTTCTACAACTTGAATGCAGAAAAATGTTTCGCATAATAAACGACCTTGTCGTTCTCAGTCAGGCGTTCTAAGTCTTGTTTGTTCATACGTCTTCCGTGCTTAAACAAGGCCATTGCAGAATCTTTTTATATGCTTTAAAATGATAAAGGTTTACGCAACAGGAATTCAGAGTTTCTGTAACTTCATCAGCTTTGCAGCCAAAGCGTTGCCATGGTTGTATTACCCACGGTGAGACTGTCGCAATTCCTCGGAGACTTAAATACAATTCATAGAGGGTTGAGGTCTGTTCAAATACCATAAATCAATACCGTGTGTTTTATGTCTTCTATGAAGCTCGAGGGGCAGCAACCCGGAAAGTATTCTGACAAATATTTTGTCGTGCAAGTATGTGGAATCTGGGCACGTCACTCGCAAACTGACATCTTTTGGGCTTCTGGGACCTCATCTTGCATCACTAGAACTCTTGACAAATTTTAGGAGCTTGGTGACTACATGAAATGTTGCCTTAAATCCCAATCCTTCCTCTTTAATGGTTCTTGGATTTCTTAGGCCCTTGGCAAATACACTGAAAATTTCAATGAAAATGCCATTGAACATTTTACGCTTTGTTCAGTGCCAAGTGACCTGAAAATTTGACTGAACATTTCATTTTCAGCCTCTTTTTCACGCAGTTGTTTTGGCACGCAGTTGTTTTGGCACGAAATTCAATGCCATTTATCGACATGCGAATGCATGTATCGGATAAATGTCCAGTGTTTCTTTAGTTGAGTGCCAAAATGAACTGAGCATACTGCTGAACAGAGTTTGTTCACCAAACATTTTTGACTCCGATCAGAGGCCCTGAGCAAACGAACTGAACATTTCATAAACAATGAACATCGTCCAAAATTGAAGTTCAGTGATAATCCAATTCATTAAGCCTTGATTAATCATTGAACATTGTTCAGTGAATGCTTGAGGGGAGTAAAAAATGTTCGGTGAACAAAATGTGATCAGTTCATTTGGCCACTCGGCACTGGCGTTAAAATCGATAGTGGCAAGCTCAGTTCATTTGCCCAGGGCCTTCCAAAACCTGTCATGCCAAAACCATATACAAGTGCCTATCTTTACCAGTAAATCTTATCAGAATTGACTGATTCTTTGCAAGGTAATAGAAAATGGCTACTAGTAACAAAATGTACAGAAATTTCTGAACTTTTATTGATATTAAGGAAGGTCGATTTTTGATTCATATTTTGATTATGATGTCACGATGACCAACATGCTTCGTAATACATTGGCCAATGCCTGTGCCAAGTTTCATTGCTCTAGCTCTACTGGAAAGAAATTTCTGGAGGGCGACTATTTTAGATAAAAAAAAGCAGGGTAGAATAAGGATTATAATTTTTCTCATGTCTTCTTTCCTTACGGCCATTTTGAATTGCACACGTGAATCGTTATTACTCTCGAACTTGACTACCGAATTCCTGCAAACTACACAGACCATATCACAAACTTGTTCAACGAGACATTTCACAAAGAAACAGACAAATAATTGAAAAGAATGCGCCCTATTGATGCCGAGGCAAGTACTGAAGTTTTTTAGTAACCCAGTAATAAAATCTTGTAATCAAGTAAACAACAGAATCACTTCACACCAAACAAAATTCTTACGCCCTGGGCAAATTAATTGAACATTCACTGAATATGCCGCAGAACATTTGTTCAGTGCCGAGTGGCCGAATGAACTGAAGATGTAACCAAACATTTGCTTAACATTTTCAGCCGTTTTTAATGCAGTTCTTTGGCGCGGAAGGTTCAAATGCACTTCGTTACCTCCTCTATATAAGAAATGCACTGAACCACTGACAACTCATGAATAGATCAGTCAGATTATATTGCCATATTACAACTTACCTTCGCTGCAGTTGCTGCATTGTGTGCTCCTTTAAAGTTGATTTTTCCAGGGACAAGTGAGTCCATATAACTGACAATCTTTTGAATAGATGCAATTCTTTTCTCTGTGAGATCATCAAACAATTTCAAGATATTTGATCCTCTATTTCCAGCACGTTCATATTGCTTAATTTTACCTTTATAGCCACGAACCAAAGGAATTTCTGCTAGTTTATTTGGAACGTCAACTTGACAGTGAAAGATGCAGCGGACTGAGCCTCTGCCATTGTGACTCATAGCCTTCAAACAATTAATGCAGTACGGATGGCCACACTGTATAACACGCAGTTCTTCATCAAAGTCCTGGCAAATGATGCAAAAATATTCTTTGCTTGCATTTTGGGGCTTTTGACAATCTGCCATTGAGAACTAATAAAGTGAGAATTAAGTATCAATTTATTATCTGAGTCCCAGGTATTGCTGCTGCAATCTTAAGGTGTCTTATTGCGCACAGACAACTCAAACTGTTATACAACTGTTTCGGTCTTTTTTACGTTTATACTCCAAGGAGTTTCTGTCGAAAAGAGCTTAAATTTTCTTACAGAGTATACGTTTTCAGAAATTTGCTATAAATACTGGTAGGCATTTTGTTTATTGAGCGGCAGCTCCTTACTGCAACAAAGTCAAGTACCCCACGGGGCCTTCTGACGAAATCTTCAGGCAGTGGCGTTTTCAGACTGAAATTACTGGGGGAGAGAAAAGGCTATGAGGGTCTGGGAGAAAATTTTCTGGGCCACCATTTCATCCTCTTAAATTATTATTATTATTCAAATTTTGTTTTGTGGTACCAATCTTGAGGCTCTGGTACCCAGAGTACTTCAAACACCTCTCAATATTTTAAAGCGAAATGGAAACTAGCAAAATTGACTATCATCTATCGGCTACATCAATTGCAATATCGTAATTCCTCTAATAAGTGCCAAGGCGCTTATTTTGCTCAACCATTTTTAGGTGCCGCGCTTATTGGAGGGCGGCGCTTATGGAGGGCGGCGCTTACTAGAGGGTGGCACTTTTTTCGTAAGTTCACAAATGCGGCGTACTTCTATTCAAGAAAAAAAGAAAATAGAGTACCTGTGAACTCATACTGTCTTTTCAAGATCCACTTTCTACCATTGCATCTAATAAGCACCGCAATTAGGTGCGGCACTTATTAGAGGGCGGAACTTAAAAGAGGGTTGCGCTAATTAGAGGAAATACGGTAATTATAACATTAATCATTGATGGATATAATCTGCAACAAAGTTTATGAAATCTACTGTATACAAAAAAGGCAATGTTTTTGCGACAGTCCTTTTGCCTGGCAACAACATAGTTTATTTTCAAGGAAAGGTACCACTGTGGTCATGTCACCAGATACCATCTTATCACGTTTGCTTTTTACCATCCAGCAAAAGCCAAGAAAATTGTAAGTACTTTAAGTTAGAGCACCCCCTTCCCCCAGTTAATACTGTGGTTGAATTCAACGAATTGGAAAATCTATCTCTGGCCCTATTGCGACGCCACCGCTATCAGGATTTGAGCTGGCGCACTGTACCAAGGGAGCTTGTCAGCCCGCTGTTAGGGGGGGCGGGGGATTGGACGAATTAATGGAGTCTGCAAACAGGTCGACGGAGTTCAGCTTCAACAATGAGGTGTACCAACAAAGGGAGGGTGGAGCGATGGGCAGCCCCCAGGTAACAGCGCTAACTAACATTTTTGTTTGTGTCTACGCAAGCAACTTTTTCGGATCTACATCAAAACCTCAGGTTTTTTTTAGATATATTGATGAGTGATCTCGTTATTCTTAAAGAAGAGTACGACTGCAACGTTTTTCTACAAAAACTCAACGCCTTGCACCCGTCTTTATATCGTCAGTAGTTTGTATATTAATTTTGGGCTGTTGAGACGCGCCACACAAAATATGGGATCCATTTTAAATTTTCATGATTTTGGCTAAAAAGAAAAGTGCTAAATTTCGAAATGTTGGTACTGATTTTCAATATTGTCCTATATCTCACCTTAATGTCTACGAATTGACCCTAATCATACTGGGGGGGGGGGGTGTTGTCCAACCCACCTTCAAGGTTTTTTGTTTCTGGTCTGTTGTCTGATGATTGATGAAAACTTCCAAACCCGCTAACGTCTAGCCTATATGCATTAGCTACCACATGACCAAAAAATCTCCATAAACAAGTAAGAATTGGTCACGTGATGTTGCCGTATTTGGAATGTGGTCATAAAAAAGCCAGATATATTTTCCGTTAACTGATCAGAACTGACCAATTCTTTGCAAGGTAACAGAAAATGGTTACTACTAGCGGTGTCAGAAATTTCAAAATTTTCAACGTTAGGATGGTGAAATTTCGACAAAAGTTGATAGCATGCTTTCATTACGACGTCAATATGACATCACAACTGAAATGGGAGACGCCTAATTCATCTACATTTCCTTTATTGCACTGGCCCATGCCAATTCTAATTTGTCTAGCAACTGTATAGGGATGGCCTTTTTTGGAGGGGGGAGGCTGGAAAACAACCCGACCCCAGCTATTTGAGATAAAAATGCCTGATAAGATAGGGTTAAATATATTACCTGGTAAGATATGATAACTGATATTTGCCCCGGTGGGCCCTTTTGCTTGTCCCACTATGCAGTGAAGGATAAAATAGTGTTTTTTCCCCTGGCGCCTTTTTTCAATTTGGCTTGCACGTATTTCATATCATATCTAGTATTTCAGCCCTTACAGAATGACTGGTACCCCTAAAAACGTTTATTTTGACTCTTTGCTTGCTTTGTTTGTTGGAAAGTTTGCAACGATGTACTTTATAAGGAAAAGTATCTTGTTATCTTAACCAAAACGCTTAGAGCAAATTTCAGCCCTAGTTGCTTATTGACTAGTTGTTGAGAGGTTTCAAAATGAAAAGAAACCATAAATCTGGAATTGAAAAGCGAAATAAGAAAAAGAGAAAAAAATCGAAACACGCAGTGAAGGGGCAGACATCACTGTTGCATCTGTTTGCCAAAAAACGGGAATTGAGGCCCTTCTTGGTTGTTATCCGTACTAGTGGGTTGTAATTCACTGCTTTGTCGACCCTTTTTTAGTATATAGAAAGCTCCTGTATAGTTGTAGTTGACTTGTAGGAGTTTTTTCAGTAAGTTTCGCTTCGTGAATGAATGTTTTTTATGCTTGTTATTATTTGAACTGCAGTGTCCGGAGAAATATGCCTTTGTTCCCCCTTTTATAGACCTCCCAAGAACTAAAGGGAGAATGGAAAAATACAGATGAAGAAGGAAGTTTGAACCTTGTGATACGGCTAGTTTTTAAGATAGATCCTTAGGGCATTTATGTTTGGTTTAGTGTTTTATTACATTTGCGTGTTACTTGGCAAACCGGAAAAGTGGGTCCCGGGACCATCAGGTGGGACCATGGGACCCGGGACCCGGGACCATTAAAGGTGGGACCATTAGGGTGGGACCATTAAGGTGGGACCATGGGACCCGGGACCCGGGACCATTAAAGGTGGGACCATTAGGGTGGGACCATTAAGGTGGGACCATGGGACCCGGGACCCGGGACCATTAAAGGTGGGACCATTAGGGTGGGACCATTAAGGTGGGACCATGGGACCCGGGACCCGGGACCATTAAAGGTGGGACCATTAGGGTGGGACCATTAAGGTGGGACCATGGGACCCGGGACCCGGAACCATTGAAAGTGGGACCATTAGGGTGGGACCATTAAGGTGGGACCATGGGACCCGGGACCCGGGACCATTAAAGGTGGGACCATCAAGGTAAGACCGTTAATGTTTTATTTGCTATAGTCATGATTTGGTAGTCTTACTATTTGAAATAAGGACATTTAACAGGGGCGTCGTTGCTCTAAGAATAGAGCAATACTATTTACGATACTACATTATTGCCGTAGCCGATCGTTATCGCAAAATGCTCCTCCATCAGGATGCAGACCCTCGTACTAGGCGGCTTCTTGACCCCGATGAAAAATTCAACAAAATTTGTGGTTTATTGATATTTTTATGGGTTTTACGACTGTCACTCTGGAAGGGGCCCCCGGAAACACCTGGCGAAAAAGCCTCTGATATCTGATTACATAAATGATTTCTATAAAAATTCCAAAGTGTATTGGAGACATCTCACGCCCATACAGTAAACTAAGGCAACTTTGCCTAAGTAAAGGTTAAGAATTTCATGGGGATTGTTTTGAATATTCCAAATACCATTTTAGCTTCTTACCCATTGGTTCCCTTTGTTTGTCTTAATTTTCTGCAATTATAGTTGCCGTGACCATGCGTACGCTACAAAGGTCACATTCTTAGCATTAGTTTCCGTTTTCTGGTTACGTTACTTTCATGGCATAGCACATGGTCATGGCTGTTCTGTTGATTTGGGTACAACTCAAACAAGATGTTCCTGCCACCAACCTTGCCAAAAAGAGCTAAGCAAAGGGAAGACGTTTTTGCACAAGCACTTCCGAAGTTCAATCTCAGCGATGTAACTGATTTGAAGATAATTGGTGAGTACAAATTGCTATGATTTTAAGCTCCGCAATGTTTTTGCTAAGAAACAAGATTTGACTCGGTATTGAGACAGCCGTTGGTTGCGCTGCGCAAAGAAATGTCTGTACTTCTTATTCCATTTGGTCAGGACTGGAAATATTTGCGAACGTTACGGCAACGCCATAGTGGCTCTGGGAAATCTCTTATTAGAAGGGTAAAACGAAGTAGGGGTGCATATCGTATCGTTACTACCGAAATTGTGGTAACTGTATATGCGACAGGCAGCTCAGAGAAAGCAACCTGATATTCGATTTTGCGTCATGGGTGGCATTAGAATATTTGTAAAGCCGGGTACTCACTTGAGTTTTATCACGATTACCCCGATTACGAATACCCCGAATGAATTCCTTCACAGCAGGGGGCTTCAACTTAGACATCTACTCACTTGCAGGTCATGTCAATCGTGAAAAGAATTTCGCCTCGCATAGAAACAAACAACTTCTTCAATTATAAGAACTGTTTTTACGATTAACGAAAATATAGAGAGAGACGAAAACAAAAAGAATCACAACGATGAAAACGAAGGTTCTACGGGGGGTATTGGTGAGGGAAATTTACAGAAACAAGTCATGGTTTGATTGCTACGATCGTATTGGAATTGCAGGTTTTCGTTCTAAATTTTGAATTGATACCCCGATTGATACAAACGGAAACACATAAAATTTTACTCTGAGACACTGACAATTCATTTTTCCCAAGAAAGGGTGGTATTTCTCAAACCCTCATACCCACGTTTTCCTATACAAATTCCAGAAATAGTTTTAAACAATCGATTTGACCCTAGCGGATCACGATTACCGCGAAATAATATCAAAACTTTTCCTTTTCATTTCGGGGTAATCGGGCACAGTTTTATCACGAATACCGTTCAAAACACGATTACAGTTCATGTCCTCATTATGGATTATCACGATTATAGCTAATCGTAATCAGGGTAGTCGTGATAAACCTCAAGTGAGAACCAGGCTTAAGCATCGGGCTGTTTTGAACACTGTACTTGCGTGCCAATCAATTTACTGTTCACTCGATTACGCACTAAGCACAAAGTAGGACATGTAAACATGCGCAGACTACAGTTACTGTTAGTTATTAATGAATAATGGCATAAATTCACTCATTTCTTGTATAAAAACCCAAAGGAACTCATTGTGAAGTTAAGAAACTCTTTACGACACTTTATTATTCTCCATTATTGTGCTCACAATTATGAAACTCTTCCACATGTTTAAGAGCAAAATTGATCCTAGTAGACAGGGAAATTACTGTTGCCAACTAGCAAACTGGGTAACCGAAAATTTTATTGTTGCTGTTACTTTACTATACTATTGCGGATATTTTGGCACTTGGGACATTTTTTGGTAATTGCCAGATGTCACGTGATCGATGACGTATATAGTCGCCGGTCAGTAATAATCAGTGTCGAGATATTTTAAATTTCAGTATCATATGAAAGACCATCGAAAATGGAACAAAATATTGTAAGGCATGTCTTGCATTTGAGTAAAGGATACAAAGTTATGGACAGTTCAAAATGTGCTCCTCCACAATGCTCAAATCTTTTTAGCTTTGAAAGTTTTTTCTGTACTGTCTGAAGCAAAACTGCTGTCTTGTACACTTTTTTTAGGTATAACGGATGTACAAGAGGTGCGAAACTTTCAGAAAACTTAGATTCGTGCGCAGCAAATTTTCACTTTCCTGATAAAAGACATAGCACACAGTTTTCCTTCTCTATCACGTCACAAATTTAAAAAAAAAGATAGGATATATTATTCTAAATCCAAATTTTTACACGTTTTCATCGATAATATCATGGTGTACTGTCCTTTTCTTATTTTCAGGGGCGTTTCTCACTCTTTTTGTCTTAGTTAAAATCTCGTACAGCTTTTTTAAGAGTGAAATGCCCCGTGTTTTATTTAGTCTGAGTTTGACGTTAGCTTTTAGTTTTTTCTTCTTTTTCAACAATGTTTTGTTCCTTTTCTTACCCCTCAGGTAAAGGTTCTTTTGCTGTTGCGGAAAAAGGGCATTTTGAGGGCAATACAATAGCTATCAAGAGACTACATGATGATGCTACCAGGGATGATATTAGAACCTTCGCAAAAGAAGCTTTATTGTTAAGTCAAATAAACAATGATAATATCGTTAAACTGTTACACGTTTGCAATGAACCGACAGCTGTAATGTTGGAGTACTGCGAATTTTCTTTCGAACCATTCGGTCGTGAAGTGCACGTAAACTCACTGGATCAATTTCTAAACTACATGGATGAACACGAATTATTTCAGTACTTCCCGTCTATTTGTAACAACATAGTCACAGACATATGGCTGCCATCGATTTCATACACTCGAGAGACATTGTGCATCGGGACATTAAGCCTGCCAACGTCTTAGTCAGCAATCTTCACTACTCCTCCATGGAAACAAACTGGACAGAGTCATTTAAAACAAAGCCGATTGTTTGTAAACTTGCTGACCTTGGAGAGGCAAGATCTAGTGTCACACAAACTCGTGCTCTGCTTGCAAACAGTCGTACCGTTTGTCTAGGCAGGGGAAGCCCAGCATTTATGGCACCTGAGATACTCGTTCCTGAATGTATGCTTAGTAGTGCAAGCATGGAGCAGTTAAAGAAAGTAGATGTTTGGGCTACCTTGATGACTATCTTCACAGTCATCAACCCCGACCAACGGTTCCCTTTTCAATGGGACATGAAAGATTTCCAGCAAAATGAGGGAAATAAAGCCAGTAACAGTTCTGAATTGCTGAAGCAGTTTCTTAGAGAGAAGAAAGTACCGTCCTTTTCAGATAAATACGATCAGATGCAATCGGTCTCGTACCAGAGCGTGAGAAAATTGTTCCTCGAAAACCTCAGTTATAACCCCATGGAGCGTTGTTCGATAAATGAACTTATTAGCCACCAAAAGGAAGATTTAGATCTAATAACAATGCCTTTCTCCGTGTCACAGTCGTCAGCTTTAATTGAAAGTGACTGTAAAGTAGGACAATTGATTGCTGGAAAATCACAAATGTTAGAAGATACAATCATTCCTCCGAATGATGGTACAAACGCATGCGCATTTCTAGCAATTGGAATAATAGATAAGCTGATGGAGTACGGTCCAGCTGTGTGCCAGGATATGGACAACCTTGTAGAAATTGTTTCTGATGTAATAATAAATTTTCCTACCGAATTCAACCAGTACCGTGATCTTTCAAAGTTGTTTGACGTTTATGAAGCAGCTGCCATTCTGTCCCGACATGATCTTGTTTCTCACGAGCTTTCCTTTCATGAAATAATTGTTAATAATGAAAGAGTATACACAAGCGAATTTCAAAAAGTTGTGTCCAAGGCACTATGTGAGTTTCTCGAGACATCCGAAAAGGAAAATAGAAATGTCTTTGGCATATTTCAAGCAGGAATGTATATATTTGCGATTGGTTCATTCACAACGGGGGAGCTCGCTATTTTCGAGACCCATCCGATAAATGAACAGCTTGGTGGAAATGGAAACGGTTTGCTAGTAAAGACCATATCCGTTACGCAGTTGCTACAGTGGATATCGAAGCGTCTGTTATCATCAGCCATTCAGTCTGACTGCACTCCTTATCTTCTAAGAGTAAATGGAGGGCAGAGAAAACCTTTGTAAGTAAACAGCAATGTATTTTAGAACACCTTATTAACAGTAAACATGTCTGGGAAACATTTTTAGTTCGTACCTCTCTCTTTTGCAAACAGCTAAATCTGAGAAAAAAATCAACAGCTCAATATGATTTTTTGTATTTCCAGACCAGAAGACTATATTAGACAGAAAGAGAAGCAGCAAAGCAGTGGTATAAAACTTGCAAGCAGCAGCAGCAGCGGCCAAACGAGCAGTGGCACGTCAAGTGATGACATCCAGATAACAAAGATTGTTGAAACAGGGTAAGACATAAATTCTTTTGATGATGCTCTACGTATTTCAACAAATATTGCATAAACTTTTTCGACATATCAAATATGTTGAATTGCGTAGGGGACGTGCGAAAGTGGATGTTGCATATTAACTGAAATCGGATTATTTGTTCTCCAGCTTGAATTATGACATGCCCAAGACTCTTCCTGGAAATGGTGATAATAATATTCTTCATCAGCTTTCAGACTCCTCAGGTATGTAAATAGCTGCACAGTAAAACCCTATTCATCTATGTAGCAAAACATGAGAAATTGTTGACCTGGATTGCTCTTAAATCTATAACCCTTTGCAATGCGTTTTATATTGCAAAGTACTGAAGCTCTTTCACTTAGGTTACCAAGCCGCCCGATTTCCTTGAGCTAACTGGTCCAATTGTTATCAAACTTTCATTTTCTCCTCATAGACTTGTTATATCCGTTATTCGTTATTCTGCTTATCCTACAGTCGTTTGGTTCAACTGTAATTTCACCATGAAAACCACACGAGCCAAGGTTTAATGATTTTATCAGGCTATTTTTCATGAGTTACAGTATATTTATTCAACTATCCAACCCTTGTTATCCGAACTTCAATTACGACATGTAACGATAATTAATTCCTAGTATCACATGAGCATTCATGTTTGAAAGAAAGAAATAACACTAGGAGAATGACTGAAGAAAACTAGGTGTTCTCGCGCGAAAAAACAAAATGACTAGGGGGTAGAGCACCCCAAAATCGTTAAAAAATAGCTATGTGTGTTAAGCCCCATGAGCCCCCGGCTCTACACCACTGCATGCAGCCATTATAAACATAAGAAATTTATTCCTACAAACCTTGCTGCATTGACATTGTTTGAATTAAAAGAAAGATTCATTTTCGTAGGAGACAAAGACGACAGTGAAGTCAGTGAAGACGAGGAAGACTTGCCAGCTGCCTTCTCCAAAGCAAAAGGTAAGAACAACTTAAGGAAAATATATTTGTGTGCTCTCTCTCCCTCTCTCTCTCTTTCTCTCATTTGAAATAAATTTAGAAGAAAATAGTTTGATTGTAAACCATAAAAATTCGAAATGGTAACTACCATGAGTGCTACTCTGAAGTAAAATCTTTCTATCAAAAAGAAACTCTTCTGACAATTACCTCGTACCTTTTCCAGAAATATCATACCACAATGACGATCCAGCCTTGCCGATCTATGCCAAAGGAAATAATCAGCCCTGTTCAACACGGGAGGTCATGCAGCTGCTTACCAAAGGTATAAAAGATCACGAACTTGTTTGCAAAAAACCTCCGGTTTACGTGAAGAGCAATGTCGAATTCGTCGTAGATGCAACTCTCTTGAATGATTGGAGAGACATCAAGACCGACATGGATCCTGGGATGGTTCGCTCTGCAACCAAATCTTTTTACTATGACGGCACAGCCTTCGCTTGTAGCAAAGATCAGAGTACTCACCTTGTTACTAGATTTGTATATGGTCATAAGAAGCATGCTGACTTTCACAAGGTAATCATAAATATCAGAGATTTAACAACCAATGAACTACTTCCTCTACTGTATGTACAGTACTATTTTGAAAACGGGGAGCATGATGTTGATTTCAACTGCCAGTCGAAAGAAGGATTCAAAAAGCAAAGAAGAAAAACAAAATTTTCTGTTAGATCGCAGATAAGATCTCTTTCTCGGGAAGGCCTTAAGGGAAAAGCTATTTACGGCAAATTGTGCAAAAGTGCAGGAGGCTTCGATAATGCAAGGTGCAGCTCAGGTTTTCCCAATTCAATGGCACAGATTTACGACTTAGCAAGGAAAGATAAAGCGGCAAGGAAGACTGACGAGTTAATGGAATTGATTGACCTGTGCAAGGAAACTAATGCACAACCGAATGCCTTTGTCCGTGAGGTAAGAACGGCTCCGGAAATGAGTGTTGTCCTGGCTAATAACCGTCAACTGAATGACATCAGAAGATTCATCGCATCTGATCACTGTTGGACCATATTAGGAGTCGACCCGACTTTTAATATTTGTAATTACAACGTGACAGTTACCACTTACAGAAATCCCTTGCTGTACGTAGAAGGAAAAGATATATGCCCGGTCTTGATTGGGCCGATCCTAATACATTCACACAAAACGTATGAGTCATACTATACTCTTCCAGCAACGATGGTTCGGCTAAATCCAAAGCTTGCTAGCCTCAAAGCATTTGGCACAGATGACGAAACAAATGTATACAAAGCATTTCAAACCTGTTTCCAAACTGCAGATCATCTCCTTTGCTGGATCCATGCTCGAGACAATATTAAGAAAAAGCTAACCCAGTTGGGTGCCAAGCCTTCAAATGAGTATATGGAAGATATTTTCGGGAAAGTAGTTGGTGATGTCAAAATAAAAGGTCTATTAGATGCAGAAACGGCAAAGGAGTTTGAAGAAATATGGTCTAAAATCGAAAAGAAATGGGAAGAACGTGGGGATGTAGGACGAAAGTTCATGAAGTACATCGTTGACAATAAGAAAGAAAAGATGAAAAAATGTATGGTTTCGGAAGTGAGAAAGAGATGTTCGCTAGGAGATCCACCTGAAGAGTACAGACAAAACGCAAATGAGTGTGTTAACTCTCTTCTAAAGCGGAACATGGAAAAGAAGTTATTGTCATTGAAAGAGACCATTCAAATGGTGCACCAGGAAGTGTCTATTCAAGACGAAAGAATGAAACTATCCTTGATAGGGAAAGGAGACTGGAAAATAAGAAATGAATATGCTGACAAACTGCAAATAGATGAAGAGAAATACTATAAGATGAGTCAAGCTCAGAGAGAAAAGTAAGTATACCCTGTAAATGAAGTAGTATTTAATAAATTTTAGGCAGCAAAGAATGTTTTTCCTTCTACTAATTCTTGCTTTATCTAATCTTTTAGTGCTACAAAGAAATTTCTTTCCTTCATACCAACTCCAGCCAAAAGGCAAGATGATTGTTATAAACGCAGTGATAGAGCTGTCACTGAAATTGTCATTGAAAGTACGCTTCCAATCATGTAATGTTTATGCACATAAATTATGTTAATTTATGTTTACTTTGATTGACAACTTAATTATTGTAAATACTTTGTAACCCTGTGATTTATTTAGTTGATATGATATGTGATTCGAATACAGACGTATGCCTCGTCTTTATGTTCCAATGAACATTATATTGGCGACGAAGATTCAAAATGGCACAAGGAAGAATAGATGTTACTCCGCTTCCGATATTCAGTCCTCTCTCAGATCCTACAACTTTGAGCCAAAGATGGAAGATATGGAAAAGACGTTTCGAAACTTATTTAGCAGCCCTAAATATCACAGATAAGAAGCAAAAGCGTGCACTTTTGTTGTACCAAGCCGGTCAAGAGACACAAGAAATCTTCGAAACATTTCAAGATACAGGAGGACCTGATGATTATGACAAGGCTCTAGAGAAACTCGATGCCTACTTTTCTCCAAAGAAAAATGTAGATTACGAAGTATTCCAATTTCGCCAAACCAAACAGCTAACCGATGAAACAGTGGACCAATTTTGCGTGAGACTAAGAAAACTCGCAGTCAGTTGTGAATTCCACGACCAAGAGAAAGAACTTAAAGCGACAATAATTCAAAATTGTCTTTCCAAACGTTTAAGAAGAGTTGCATTGCGAGAAGACAAACTTTCTCTAGAACAATTGCTGGCGAAAGCACGAGCTCTCGAAACAAGCGAAATCCAAGCAATCGGCATCGAAGAATCAGTCAATCCAACATCCAACACTGACACAGTCAATCGTACGTTTACAAATCGCAGAACAAATTTCAAGAAACCTGCTGAAAACCATCAACAAACAAAACATGCGGTAAATGTGGATATTCCTGGCCCCACAAAAGATCTTGCCCTGCTCAAGGAAAACAGTGTGCGAAATGTGGCAAAGACAACCATTTTGCTCAAGTCTGTCGAAGCCGTACTTCACCACGTAAACAACAAGCAAGCAAAACAACATTTTCCAAACAAGCAATTCATAATGTTGAAGTTGACCAGGCCAGCGACTCGAGTACAGATGATGAATATTTGTACACTTTGATTGAGAAAACACCCAAACCGAAAACAGGCTCTTCAAAAACTCCACAAACCACAGTCAGCATAAACACGGTTCCTATTCATATGATAATCGATTCTGGTGCATCCACGAATATCATTGATGAATCAGATTATGAAAAGATTTGTAAACACAAGAAAGTCACCCTCACAAAATCAGCAGCAAGAATTATGGCCTATGGTTCCGAGAAACCACTTCCTACTGTTGGAAAGTTCAGTGCCACACTAGAAGCAAAGCAAAGATTCGCAGTTGCAACCATCCATGTAGTCAAAGGTGTCATGGATCCTTATTGAGCTATCAAACTGCCACAGAATTGGATTTAATCAATATACAGGTAAATCATCTCAAAGAAAAGCCTCCAGATATTGAACAATTCGCTTCCGTGTACCCAAAGTTATTCGATGGAATTGGGGAACTAAAGAATTTCAAATTAAAGCTACACATTGATCACAATGTACCTCCTGTTGCCCAGCCTCCAAGGAGAATACCGTTTCATTTACGCCGTCAAGTTTCTGCCGAACTTGCAAAATTAGAAAAAGATGGTATTATAGAGGATGTTCAAGGTCCCACACCATGGATCTCACCCCTTGTCGTTGTTCCAAAGCCTAACGGTACAGTAAGACTTTGTATTGATATGCGCAGAGCAAATCAAGCCATTCAAAGAGAGAGACATTCAAATCCTACAGTGGAAGATGTTATTCATGCATTGAACGGAGCAACGATGTTTTCAAAATTGGATCTCAAGTCTGGTTACCATCAAATCAGGCTGTCAGAAGAAAGCCGGTATATTACAGCATTTTCTACCCACAAGGGAGTAAAGCAATTCACACGATTGAATTTCGGGACAAACTCAGCAAGTGAAATTTTTCAGCACGTCATTTCGGAGCGCCTTCGCGGTATTCCTGGTGTTATGAATATAAGCGATGACATACTGGTCTATGGAACAACGCCAGAACAACATCATAAATCGTTGCAAGCTGTCTTCGAAAGATTATCTCTACATGGTCTTACAATCAACAAAGATAAATGTTCACTTTATCAAGACAAACTCAAGTTTTTTGGATTTGTGTTTTCTTCACAAGGAGTTTCCGCCGACCCACAGAAAGTTGCAGCAATAAAGAACGCTCCTCCTCCGCAGTCAATCAAAGATGTGAGGACATTTCTCGGTATGGCTACATACTGTGCGAAATTTATTCACAATTTCAGCGACCTTACAGAACCATTGAGAGATCTCACAAAGAAAAATTCTCAATTTAGTTGGCAAACTGAACATGAAACTGCCTTTCAAAATATCAAAGATGCCTTGACCAGTGATACTGTCATGGCCTACTTTGACAACAAGAAACAAACTGAGCTGGTAACCGATGCTTCGCCTTGGGGACTCTCAGCAATTCTTTCTCAAAAGACTCCTGGCAAAGATGACCGCCGAATAGTAGCCTATGTCAGCCGATCATTGTCAGCTGTGGAAAAGCGTTATTCACAAACCGAACGTGAAGCTTTGGCAATTGTTTGGGCAATTGAGCGCCTTCACCTTTACCTATACGGAGCAAAATTTCAGTTGTACACTGATTGCAAACCTATTGAACTGATTCTTGGAAACAGGAAATCTAAGACATCAGCAAGAATAGAACGATGGAACCTTCGTATTCAAGATTATAACTTCGATGTTATTTTTACAAAAGGAATTGATAATCCATCTGACTTCCTCTCTCGACATACCTCGCAAGACACAGTTACTACTGAGAATCCTGCTGATGAATACGTTAATTTTCTTGCAAATCATGCGATTCCGAAAGCAATGACAATCGAACAAATCAAAACAGCAACAAAACAAGATGCAACTCTGCAAAAAGTTATCGAAATTATTCAAAATGAAAATTGGCATTGTGTAAATATGGCAGAATTTATCGACAACAATCCAAATGTCAATATCGCAGACATAAAGTGTTTCAGAAATATCAAAGAAGAACTTACAGTAAATAGTGACTCATCGATCATATTACGCGGGTCAAGAATCGTTATTCCAGAATCACTTCGAAATCAAGCCCTCACGCTTGCTCACGAAGGACATCAAGGGCTGATTAAAACAAAAGATTACTACGGGAAAAAGTCTGGTTTCCTCAAATCGACAACATAGCGAAACAGACAATTGATAAATGCCTTCCGTGTCAAGCGAATAGTCAAGCAAACACTCCAGAACCTTTAAAGATGTCTAAATTGCCACAAGGACCGTGGGATACAGTCCATATTGATTTCTGCGGACCTTTTCCTACTGGAGAACTTGTTCTAGTCGTGATAGATGCTTATTCTCGATTCCCGGAAGTCGAAATAATTCACTCTACTTCTGCACGAGCAACAATACCTAAACTTGATCGTATCTTCGCAACCCATGGAATCCCGAGAATAATAAAGAGTGACAATGGACCACCATTTGACAGTACAGAACTATCAGCGTTTATGAAACAAAATGGAATTAAACATGAACGCGTCACTCCGCTATGGCCTCAAGCAAATTCACAAGCAGAGAACTTTATGAAACCAATAAATAAAGCGATAAAATTGGCGTATTGTGATCAAAAGAACTGGAAAAAAGAAATTTATCGATTCTTGCTAAACTATCGTTCAACGCCGCATTGCACAACTGGATATTCACCCGCAGAGCTTCTATTTAATAGAAAAATCAACAACAAACTGCCTCAAGTAAGACCAGATATTTCACAGTCAAAATTACATTCTAAGATTGTTGAAGTCGACAAGAAAGCAAAAGCAGCGATGAAAGAATATGCAGATACACGAAATAGATCAAAAGAATCAGACATAAACATTGAGGACGTTGTGCTTGTTAAACAACCAAAACATAACAAGTTTACAACTCGCTTCAATCCTGATAAGTATCGTGTTATTGATAAGAACGGAACTATGATAACTGCTGAAAATTCAAAAGGACATAAGATTACACGAAACATCTCGTTTTTTCGAAAAGTAGCATTTAACTTCGATGAAAGTGAAAGTGACATTGATGAGATGGATGGTCATGATGATGATGATGAATGCAATGAACCACGTGCTATTGAGCGAAGATATCCCCAGAGAGACCAGCGAAGAGTTGAACGCTATGGTCAGAACATATATGACCAATAACTTTGCATATATACATTTAAAAAAAATATACAAAAATATGAGATTTTGTTGGCAGAAGGACCCTCTTATGATTTGATTAAAATTCCGGAGAAAAGGAGAGATGTAATGT
This sequence comes from Chrysaora quinquecirrha, assembly GCA_014526335.1. Lineage (NCBI taxonomy): Eukaryota > Metazoa > Cnidaria > Scyphozoa > Semaeostomeae > Pelagiidae > Chrysaora > Chrysaora quinquecirrha. The sequence continues at coordinate 705,788 of JACTAT010000048.1, read as the reverse complement.
TTATGCACATAAATTATGTTAATTTATGTTTACTTTGATTGACAACTTAATTATTGTAAATACTTTGTAACCCTGTGATTTATTTAGTTGATATGATATGTGATTCGAATACAGACGTATGCCTCGTCTTTATGTTCCAATGAACATTATAGTTTGCTGTTTGGTTCAAGGACTTCCTTGTTTTGTTCAATAAATATGTATTTATCGAATGTTTTGTTAGTTGGCAAAATTAATTGGTTTAGTTTGTCTCTGCTTGTTGTTATTAAAAAGTTGTCGCATATTCTGGAGTAAAAGGAGCCTTCGTCATATTGGTTCCTTAAAGCAATTAGGGCAAACCAACAAAAATCCACCAAAAGGTTCCAGGTCCGATGGTTCCACATTAATAGTCCCAGGTCCAATCTTAATGGTCCCACCTTAATGGTTCCACCTTTAGTGTTCCTGGGTCCCATGGTCCCACCTTCATGGTCCCACCTTTAATGGTCCCGGGTCCCGGGTCCCATGGTCCCACCTTAATGGTCCCACCCTAATGGTCCCACTTTCAATGGTCCCGGGTCCCGGGTCCCATGGTCCCACCTTAATGGTCCCACCCTAATGGTCCCACCTTTAATGGTCCCGGGTCCCGGGTCCCACGGTCCCACCTTAATGGTCCCACCCTAATGGTCCCACCTTTAATGGTCCCGGGTCCCGGGTCCCATGGTCCCACCTTAATGGTCCCGGGTCCCACTTTTCCGGTTTGCCGTGTTACTTTACTTTTTGTCGTAGTAGTGTTATTTCTTATGTTCCATGTTGCCGGAAATGCGCAGAGTGGCCAGCTGCATATTTCTGTCACCATGTTATGTTATCTGTTAAATGTTACGTTAATTAGCCTTTGTTGTCACGTGATTATGTGAATTATAAATTTGAGTAAAAGTAATTAGGTTAGCTCTAGAGTTACTGGTTTCGTATTTGTATTGTCGTTTTCGCATGCTGTAAAGATAAAGCTCAGGGAAGATTTTATAATCGGAAGAATTAAAGAAGGACTACTCGAATTGTGTCGTTTTATTTGTGCCAACCTGCCGGCGAAATATCATCCTTTTACAACCTGATTTTTCATGAAAAAACTAAGAGACAGTAATGTCTCAAAACCCTGCCCTGAAGTCGAGACAGTGATTTTGGAGATTCTGAATCAAAATAATGCAGTGCTGCAAGTGCTGCATTTGACATGGAAGAAACAAAAAAAGCATTGCTATGTCTAGCATCATAAAATAATTGGTAAAAAAACACTTTTCGTGGAAAATAAGTAAGAGTTTAAAACCAACCTGAAATCTTTTCTTAACCAAAACAACTTGAAATTTCCTCAGCGTCCTTGCTCTCTGTCTGTCATATAAGTCATACTGTAACCCAACACAAAAGTAAAACAATGGGCGCGAACAAAGGTCACCTTTGATTGGCATATCCACAGGGTTTCCGCATTCCAGGACAACTTTCAGTTCTAGGAAAGATTGATACAGAGAAAAGGCCACGAACTGCAGACTGTCCCGTCGGATCTTTCGATTCTTGCGGGGAATAAAGAAAAATAAAAGTGAGGCAGTAACGCTGCAAAGCGACGAGAAGACGAAGCAAAAAAGATTTTTCGTCTTTTTTTGCTAATATTTCGCCCCGGCATTCAGGGCTTCATCAGAGTAAGATTGACGTGGGTAAATGAAGCTGCAAGAGAACAAAATCCACAAACAGATTCTTCTGGACCAATATCTGTACTTGGGGGGGGCGTTTTTCGCCTTTCCTACTAAACAATCTCTTGTAGCATAAAAACGGAGGCATTTTTAAGGATACAACTTTCTGACTACAACTACAATTTACTACTTTACACGATGACATAAAGTACACACTTTTTTTTTTTATAAGAATACAGTCTATAAGAATATTCAGGCTCAAAATTGCTGAAATTTAAGAATTATTTAAGAATAATCTGAGGCTCAAGCTTGACGAGGATCATTTTTATTTCTCTGCGTTTTTTACACTGCAAAATAAGTGCGATTGTCAGGCAACGGTATTTGTTTTGAAATGCATACATCCTGTCTGACTCTTTGATACAGTAACTATTTTTATTAATAAAATAACAAATGACAAAGATTTGACTTATTTCTCTTGATCTTCAGGCCAATTTACAACATTGATGATTAAGAATAATTTGAGAATATTTTCAGGCTCAAAATCGAATAAGCTTAAGAATAATCGAGGCTCGGCAAAAAATAAGGTATTCTTATAAAAAAAAAAGTGTGTATGGTACAATTAAATTAGTCACGTGACCACAAGATGCCCATATTTGGAAGGCAGTCACAAATAAATTCTCATTTCTACTCATAAATCTTTGGTTGGATGGCCAATCAGAACGATACATACATCAATCAACTCATCTATTCAAGGGCTTTCATATGGTATGTAATTTTATTGACTTTATTTTTTATTTATTAATTATTATTATTGCATAGCAACTTTCCCACAACCAGCCATGTCGACTACTGTATCTTAAAAATAAAGTATCGCAGAGCTTCTTTGCTGCCCCTGTAACAGAAATTGAAGTATCAGATATAATGAAAAATCTCTTCATTGCTGAAATACGCAGAAGTAATACCAGTTTTCAAAGCAATCTCAAGACAAGAAGTTAACAATTACCGTCCAATATCGCTTCTCCCAATTTTTTCAATTTTTAATAAAATTTTGGAGAAACTAATGTATAAGCGTGTCATTGATTTTCTAGAGAAAAACGACGTTATTTTTAAACATCAATCTGGATTTCAAAAAAGTAAGTCAACGAATCATGCCATATTAGATGTATGTTCAAACTTGATAGACTCAATTGAAAATAAAAAGTTTACTTGTTGCATTTCTCTTGACTTTGAAAAGGCATTGGACACAGTAGATCATGGAATCCTAATTTAGAAACTAGAGCATTATGTAATAAGAGGCACGGCCTTAAACTGGTTTAAATCCTATTTATCGGGCAGGTCTCAACGTGTTTCAATTGAGAATGAGCTTTCAGATGAACAAGAAGTTTATTATGGCGTGTGCGCGCCCCAGGGCAGTGTCACCCCATGTAATGTCTGTGCAGTACGGTGGGGGATGTGCAGTACGGTGGCGGATGTTCAGTACGGTGGGGGGATATCATGATTGCCGTGGGGAGGCATCTTGCAGTACGGTGGGGATGTTCAGTACGGTGGGGGATACCATGATTGCCGTGGCGGATGTTCAGTACGGTGGGGGATACCATGATGACTGTGGGGATACCATGATTGCGGTGGGGAGGCATCATGATTGCCGTGGCGGATATTCAGTACGGTGGGGGATACCATGATGACTGTGGGGATACCATGATTGCCGTGGGAGGCATCTCGGAGTACGGTGGGGATGTTCAGTACGGTGGGGATACCATGATTGCCGTGGCGGATATTCAGTACGGTGGGGGATATCTTTGAGTACGGTGGGGGATGTTCAGTACGGTGGGGGTAAAATATGATCTAATCAACTAAATCATGGTAAATCAGAGACGGGGGCTAAATATTTCTGCTTCAGCAACAATCGTCGAGCCTCTTCAAGCGATATCTTAGCTTCTCAAAGCTCAACGGGATACACACTTTTTTTTTATAAGAATACAGTCTATAAGAATATTCAGGCTCAAAATTGCTGAAATTTAAGAATTATTTAAGAATAATCTGAGGCTCAAGCTTGACGAGGATCATTTTTATTTCTCTGCGTTTTTTACACTCATCAATCAATCAAAATATAACTTGCTACAACTATAACTTACACTGCACAATAAGTGTGATTGTCAGGCAACTGTATTTGTTATGAAATGCATACATCCTGTCTGACTCTTTGATACAGTAACTCTTTTTATTAATAAAATAACAAATGACAAAGATTTGACTTATTTCTCTTGATCTTCAGGCCAATTTACAACATTGATGATTAAGAATAATTTAAGAATATTTTCAGGCTCAAAATCGAATAAGCTTAAGAATAATCGAGGCTCGGCAAAAAATAAGGTATTCTTATAAAAAAAAAGTGTGTAGCTACAAATGGGATACAAGTACTTCGTTTCGCAAATTTTGGTTGATTTCAATACTCAAACTGCTAGCCTTACTTGGTGCATTGAGCAAGTATTGCTTGAATTGGCGGTCCATTTGTTACACAATTAGAATGATACTCAAAACCCAAAAATATTGCTGAAACTCTGGACAATTCATTGTAACTTGAATGATAAAGTTTGCAACGAGCGACATCAACATTTATGAAAATGTCTCTGTTTTCGAAGGAGGTTTCATTTAGTATTTAGTTGAAATCTGGTAAGATGAATATTACAAGTATTTGCAACTTATAAACGCATCCCACAATGTAAAGCTCTTCAAAGAAGACAAATTGTGTGATTGTTATTGGAGCCACAATTGGAGAGGTTACGTTACACTTCAAACAACGTCTTTCGTAAGCCTCAAGGTACAGAGGTACACGATCTTGTTTCGTTTTAAAGTTTTCAAAAGCTTGCCAGCAAATACTCGTTAAAATTGCATTTGCCATAGCAAAATTGTGCATGAAATGCTGTACTTTTAAACAGTGAAAGCATCTCTTTCACATATTCGCCTTTATTCCATGAGATCCGTTTACTATTAAGAAACACTAACAAACTATGGAAAAGAAATTTTTTAATTTTGATATTTTCGTCAATCTGCAAAGTAGCTCTTTAGCAATTTGGTAATAAAAAAAATGAAACAAGAACGTTTGAGTACTGAAATCAACCAAAATTTGCGAAACGAAGTACTTGTATCCCATTTGTATCCCGTTGAGCTTTGAGAAGCTAAGATATCGCTTGAAGAGGCTCGACGATTGTTGCTGAAGCAGAAATATTTAGCCCCGTCTCTGATTTACCATGACTTAGTTGATTAGATCATATTTTACCCCCACCGTACTGAACATCCCCACCGTACTCAGAGATATCCCCCACCGTACTGAATATCCGCCACGGCAATCATGATGCCTCCCACGGCAATCTTGGTATCCCCACAGGCATCATGGTATCCCCCACCGTACTGAATATCCGCCACGGCAATCATGGTATCCCCCACCGTACTGAACATCCCCACCGTACTCCAAGATGCCTCCCACGGCAATCATGGTATCCCCACAGTCATCATGGTATCCCCCACCGTACTGAATATCCGCCACGGCAATCATGATGCCTCCCACGGCTATCATGGTATCCCCCACAGGCATCATGGTATCCCCCACCGTACTGAATATCCGCCACGGCAATCATGGTATCCCCCACCGTACTGAACATCCCCACCGTACTCCGAGATGCCTCCCCACGGCAATCATGGTATCCCCACAGTCATCATGGTATCCCCCACCGTACTGAATATCCGCCACGGCAATCATGATGCCTCCCCACCGCAATCATGGTATCCCCCCACAGTCATCATGGTATCCCCCACCGTACTGAACATCCGCCACGGCAATCATGGTATCCCCCACCGTACTGAACATCCCCACCGTACTGCAAGATGCCTCCCCACGGCAATCATGGTATCCCCCCACCGTACTGAACATCCGCCACCGTACTGCACATCCCCCACCGTACTGCACAGACATTACATGGGGTGAGTGTTCTTTGACCACTGCTCTCTCTTAATTATATCAATGACATTCCATTCTCATCAAATATTCTTAATTTTCGCCTATTTACTGATGATACATACATAATCTACTCTCATCCTGATTTGAAGGCTTTAGAGTCCACAGTAAACAGAGAACTAAATAAAGTTTCTGGCTGGCTGATTGCTAATGGTCTTACCCTAAATACAGGGAAATCAAATTTCTTAGTTATTCACCCAAAGCAAAAAAAACGTGAGCATAATATTAAAATATATATAAACAGCAGCTATTTGGAAGAGAAAGAGCATGTGAAGTATCTTGGCGTATTGATCGATAAGAATCTTTCTTGTGCACCACATATTCAGGAAATTAAACTAAAAATCTCAAAAACTGATGATTGTAGACAGGGTTTCTTCTGCAACAATCTAGCAAAGAGGGTAATCTAGGGTTTTTAAATTGAAATGTACTAAAAAAGGTCGGAAAACACGAATCCAAGATGGGCCCTCAAAAATTTTCGCCGGAAGTACCCTTAATTAACGCCTGATTATGCCTATTCAAGTCAATTAAAAAAGTTTTACTTTTTGAAATCTGATTACTGTAATACGTAGACCTTGGAACGCTGAGTAAAATTGTCTTGGCTTTATTTCAATACAACCTACCAGTTTCGAGAATACCTCTTTGAAGTAATGATGACGTCATGGTCCTAAGGCTCAGTATGGGCTTTGCCAACTCGCGTAACTTCTTAAAAGGGTCGAATCGTCAAAACACCGCTTACAATTCGATACTTGTATGTATGACAGCATAATAAGCATAATAAGCCCCACTGCAAGTTTTGGAAACGAAGAAAGGAAGTTCAGTGCATAAACAATAGGAATCTCATCATGAATACTGTATAACGAATTTGACCTCTCGCCCTTTTAGCAGGTTTAATAACAAAACTTCAAATCTCGAACATGAGTAGTCCTTCACAGCGACTATTGGCTCATGGATGACTGAGCATCATTTTGGTACCATAATGATGTCAGTTTCCCCCTTATGATGTCATTACGACACCCAATCATCATCATTCTGCTGTCTTAGCATACATCGATCGCATAAATAGCGGTTTTGTGACCATTGCACCCCAACTCATAGAGTTATGGAAGTTGAAAAATAGAATCCAGGTCTGTATTGATCATAATGGTGATGACGTCATCATAATTTCAAGCGGGTTTTTCTTGAAATTGGTAGGTGGTATTGAAATTCGGTCAAAGACGATTTTACTCAGCATTTCTATTTCTACATATTGCAGTAATCAGATTTGAAAAAGTGTGAATTTTTTTATTTACGTAATTAGGCTTAATTAGGCATTAATTAAGGCTACTTTCGCTGAAAATATTTGAAGGCCTATCTTGAGTTCATGTTCTCAGACCTTTTTTTAATAGATGTCATTGAAAAAACCGAAGGTTACCCTCTTTGCTAGATTGTTGCAGAAAAACCCTATCTATTAAGTCTTAAAGTTCCGTCGACTAACCATGAAATATTAAGAAGTAGTGGAACCGGATTTTTTTTTTTTTTCTTTTCTTTAATATTACTTTATTCAATTTTTCTTCTTCCTCTTTTAGTTAGTTAATGTTAATGTTTTCTAAATTCAATTAATTTTCTACAGTTATCCAACTTAGCTCGATAGCCGCTATCGAGTCTTTCTGAGTCATTCTGAGTTTCTTCTAAGGGTCCCAAGCAACTAGCAAATTTTTATTATTATTAGATTTCTTAGCATGAATTCCTACAGCATAAAATATGATTATAACTGATTGTAGTTGATATATTGTTTCTATTTATAAGTTATATAAAATCATGTATATTGTAATTAATGGCTTGTTGCTTGCATGAAAATTGAATTGAATTGAATTAAATTGAATGAACGCTCGTGAACCGTATTCATCTCATAACCTGAAAACATAAAATTGCTTTAACCTGAAAAGAAATGTTTTACTTTGGGTCATAGCTCTAAAACAGTAAGCTTTTCAAACAACAAAGATTAATTATAAAAAGTATTGACTGAAAGACGTCAGGCAGCCAAATAGCGGAAGTCCCACCACTAAAAACCCAGGACTGATAACCAACTGTGATCTATTCTTCACAGAGGGCGAATACCCTCCAGTGTTATTACGTCTGTCTATTTGATGCTGAAAAATAGTCGCATCATAAAAAGGCTTTCATTTATCACGCGAGTGTACTTGTAGATTGTACGACAGAAATGGCATATTTTAGACGCCTTGTTAATCAGCATTGTTCTGAAAATGAAAGTTTGGTTGCTCAAGATACGGAATTCTTTGAAGATTCTCAGGAACCAGACCGTTTTTCTACTCAGCCCCAATCTTTTATAGCACGAAGTTACAAAAGAACAAGTAATCCATTTTGGTATTCGCATGCACCACCGCGATTTCGAATGCATAGATTTCCAACTTCATACGACCAAGAGTTGGACCTCAAAGCGCTAGTTCATTTGCACCATCCTTCTTTGAGCAATATGGACGAATGAGCAGCCAGCAAAGCAGTTCGCAGATGCAGTCGACACCAACTGATGCATCGCCATCTTCAGCTGCAAGCTCTACAGTTCCTCCTGCCGCAGCTTCACAGAGAGGCAGAAGTGTATGGACAACAAGGCAGACAGATTTTCTTGTGAATTCCTGTATAGACGCCTTTGTAGAGCTGGAAAGCCATAAGAACGCAAGGGCGTGGAAACGCATTTTGGAAAAGGTCAACAAAGCAGGTGGAAAGAGGACATTGGAGCAAATAAAGAAGAGGCTAAGCTATCTGAAAGACAGGTACAAAGAGGCCAAGGCGAAAAACAGAAGAAGTGGCGAGGCAAGAAATACCCCACCATCTTATGATGTATTTGATGAGGTTATTGGGGTAAGGAGTGTGGTTCAGTTGGGAGAGGTTCGAGAGGCGGGTCTCGCAAGTGCGGCCAACTCTGAAGTGAATGATAATGATAATGATGTGGCTGAGATTGGAGACCTCCATGCAAATAGGCAAGAGAGAGCTGCCCAAGAGGACTGTGTTGCTGCTGCAAATCCACAGCCACAAAGAAGAGGAAGAAGGCATCAAAATCCTCCACAGCAACGCAACTTGCAGAATGGCTAACCAAGCTGCAACAACAACAAGAGGATACGATGACGAGGTTTTTAGAGGGCATCCAAAAAATCGATGAGCAGAACAGGAAGCACACTGGTGAAGTTCTTTTGCAAGTTGTCTCTAGAAGAAAGAAAAAGGAGGACGAAGATGATAGCGACTTAGATTAGGGACCAGTGACTTTGAAACATTGCCAAAAAGATCATTTTTCTCGTACTGTTCTCTTACTGTTTCATATTGTTATGTTCTTGTTATATTTCTATTGTCACGAAAAGATTATTTTGTGTGCTGTCTAACTCTGTATCCTTCGATAATCATAGTATGCTCTTGTATTTCCTATGTGAACGGAAATCGCAAGCTTTTTAATGTGAACGGAAATCGTAAGCCTTGCAGAGGAATGAGAAGACGAAACATGTTGCAAGGAACCTTCTCTGCCATGGAAAGGAAGTGGCTTACGATTTAGAAAACGTATCCCATCCCCTCGAATTTTCTCACCAGATTTGTATGAATCTCAAGGAGCATCTTTCTAAAAAAGTGGAGGGACTACTGCAGGGGTGTAGTGCTAATGTATTAACAAGGGGGGCTGTAAAATCCGGTAGGCGAGCGAAGCGGTCCGAAATTTTTTTGGACCACTCCCTTCAGATTCACTTAAACCGACTCTAATATATTTATAAACTGACGTTCAAATTAGAACCATATCTAATTACAGGATTAGGTTCCAACAAAGAAAGGGTAATTTTTCAACCTTTTCAATTATTGACCATTAGGATACAATTTACAAAATGAGTTTTAAAGAGGAAATTTTGTGTTGGAGCTTCTACCCCCAACCGAATCATTATTTCTTTTGAATTGGCAGAAGACAAACTCGAACAAGATATGAAAACTATGTGTATCAGATATTCAGAGGGGTGCTGCGCCCCCCGTAAAAGTTCACAGATTTTTAATAAGGGGGGGCTGCGCCCCCCTCAGCCCCCCAGTACTACAGCCCTGGGGACAAGTCCCCCATTCTCCCCGTGGCAACACCACTGATCGATACCCCTCCCGATGGCATGTCCCCAGTACCCAAAATATACATAGTGTATTATACCCCGGGCTTTGCCCACACTGAACATTCATTGCACATATAGACTGAGGAAAACAAAATCCTATTTTCTTTCCTGTTGCTGTTTTTATTGTAGGGTGAAATAAGAAAAATCGAAGTGCATTGTGATTCCAAGAAATCAATTTCTAAATGTCACAGCAGAATGCTTAATAATAACAAGAACACAATAGGTATGACCATTAATAGAACAATGAGAAGTAAGAAATGTATATAATGCAATGTTCAAAGTAGCTAGAGTGTCATGGATGAATCGTCCTGCTGGTTACAGATGTAATCAACGAGAAGATCTCTGATCGTTTCACCAGATTCGCAAAAACTGCCAGCAAGGTTTTCATTTTCAATGCCGCCGTACGGATCTCCAATCTCCTCCGCAGGCTCATTGCGTTCCTGGCATATAGTGTGTAACACACAACATGCCATGACAATATCTGCTACATAGGATGGTTCCAGGCAAACCTTTCCTAGCAACAACCGCCATCTCCCTTTCAAGATGCCAAAGGCTCTCTGGATGGAAACACGGACCTGTGACAGCGACAAGTTGAAAAGCTGCTCCTCATGATCCATGTTTTGCGAGTACGAAAATGGTTTTATCAGCCAATCACTTATTGGATAGGCAGCATCACCAACCAGAAAGGGTTTCAAGGAGACTGTTGTCGATAGCTTGAATAGAGGGGCTTGCAGAATCTTGCCATCACTAGCATCTCGACAAAGCCGTGCATTCCTAAGGCTACGTGAATCATGTACAGAGCCATACGTTCCGTCAATAACACCGAAAACATTTGGCAAAAGAGATAGCCTTTCGAATGTTTTTATTGTCTGCTGACATAGTTCTTCAGTTTCAGGCCAGGCAATAAACCTTTCTCTAAGGTGCACTAATGCACCAACGAAATCTTTGGTAATACGACCAACAATGCAGGATGAAATTCCAAATGGCTGACCGATTGATCGGTATGACCCACCATTTGTCAGCCACCAGATGGCTACACCAACCCTTTTTGGAACAGGAATTGTCTCTCTCATATTGGTCTCTTCTCTTTTCATATAGCCGTGCAAGACTGAACAAATATAGTCAAACGTGTCTCGGGATACTCTATTATGCTTACTCCAATAGTTAGGATCAAGTTCTTTGCTGGTATTGAGATCGGCATTGTAATAAGCGTCGAAATCGTTGTATTGCCGGTGAAAAGCCCATACCTCTCTATCGTTATAAGCATTTGCAAAAAACTGAACAGCCGCTTGTTGCATTTGTAAATTTCGCATTCTTATATATGCGGCAACAAACAACATCATTCTTTGCAAAGAACGGTGAAAAGCAAGAGCATAAAAAATTCTTCGTTAGACATCGTGTTCTCGAATGATTTTTCCAAAATAGAAATGAGCGAAACGAGAGCAAAGAGATTGCTCGGAGATTGCAAACCTTAATCCTCAATGACACGTATCACAGCGAAAACAGAAATTGAATTAGCATTGGGATGCTCGCGACAGGGCCGTAGCTATGGGGGGGGGGGGGGTGTGGGGGTGTGACACCCTCCGTCGGCAAATTTGAGAAGAACGGAATTTTTCGGCAATAGTAATTAAGGGCGAGAAATGTTGCAAATCAAAAGAAACAAATAAACCTGTAGGCAAATGTCGGGAAAGCGTTCAGCACGTGTCTTGCCGACGAATATTAGCATCCACTTTCCACAGCTGTCGACATGTTAGGTATCAATAACAGTTAAGGGGTTGCTAACTGCGAGCAAATGCCGAGAGGAAGTGTTTCCTTACCAGGAGCTAATCGTATGCGTATCTGTATATGCCAGTTTGCCAGCCATAACAGATGCTAGGACACAGCAGCAAACAGGATGGAGATACAATACACGGGGCCGTCAAGACTGCCTATGTCTAAAACTAGAGGTTTAGTCCTATTTCTGTTGGGAAAACCCCGCATGCTTGCTTTTACTGATCATGTTTTCTCAGTTATGTATATAGATTTCAGTTTTTTCCTTAGGTTCATTCATTTCAATACTGCAATATAGATTTACTTTTCAAAGATTAAATATTTTCTTCCGATTCCTGTGTAGTGAAGTATATGCGTAATAGCCTCGTATTCAGATTGAGACGAGGAAACTGATTCATGTTATGTTAACTTAACTATTAAGTTTTTGCGTAAAACTATTGTATTAAGGGGTTTGTCATTTTCCTGTTATTCTTAATTCTGATTGGACAAAATATATCTTGATTTCCTCATTCGTGTAATATGAGTTTAGACTTTTCAATTTTGTGTTAGTGTTCTGAGTAAAAACGTAGCGTTAAGATTGCGTTCATGAAATTATGACAAAGTGATTTTGTCTGAGGTTTTTTTTGTCTGAAATCGTCTATAACATTCGACCGAACTAGTAGAGAGTGTGATATTCTCAACAATTTCAAACTGTAAAGCGCTCTAGAGTGCATTATCAAACTAGTCTCAAATTATACAGTGTATACAAGAATCAAACTGGCAAATGATTACAATGTTGTTGTTCAACAGCTGTGTAAAATATTACCCCCGTCCTTGCTTTTGGACTACGTAAATAGACTGTTCTGTTTTTTTTTTATTGAAATTGAACCTTAGTTGAACCTAGAGCCTGTAGTGTGTAGTACACACGAAGTTATTCTTATCGAAATATATATCTACGAATCGAATCTGGAGTTAAATAAATACAGTCTTCTTGTAAATAGTATTTTTGTAATTGAGTTGAACCTTCATGAGATTGAGCCTAGAGTCTAAAAAAGAGTTTATTGCTTCGGAGTCTACATTTGAGCGCCTAATTCTTAACATGGTCCACAGTCGAACCGGATAGACGTGATAATCAGTATGTCGAAACAGAAAAAAAGTAAAAGAATTTTAAGCAAGACTTTAAGCATCAGAGCTGCACATCGGAGCTGTTTGGAAGTTTCGAGAAAATGCTTATGAAAATTGTTTCTGTCAACGAACAATTGGAAAATTCACGTGGTTATGAGACAAACACGCAAGCAAGCGCGTCAAAATCAACGTCTGCGAAGCTACCAAAATTGCAGTTGAAGAAATTCAGCGGATAAGTCACTCAATGGCAGATGTTTTGGGACACTTATAAAAGTGCTATACAAAAAGACAGTTCACTAGATATCATAACTAAATTCAGTTATCTGAGAGATTTATTAGAAGGCAGTGCAGCCTCAGCGATCGCTTGTCTACAAACTACCGCCGCTAATTATGATGCAGCTATAGAGTACTTACACGCAGATTTGGGGACAAACAAGTAATAATCAGTGGTCATCATGACTCTCTTCTAAGAATAACTCCGCTGTTTTCCTCAAGAAACGTGGCCGAGTTGCGGAATTTGTATGGTAGAGTTGAAGTTTGTGCACGGATTGCAATCGCTGGCCGTGCAAACATCTGCTTACAGAAGCTTATTGATTCCCGTACTTCTCAGTAAAATACCGCAGGATGTTCGTCTTATAATCGGATGCCAGATCAAGGATAGCCAATGGGAGTTAAATCGTTTGTTGGCTCTATAACGCGAAGAAATAGAAAACCGCGAGCGTTGCTCCGGAATTCAAGCCTCGTTGCCCTCTCATCAGCCTAAAACACAAGGGAATTTTACTGAGTCTAGAACGCCACCTATTAAAACGCGCGGAAAGATGTTTTGAAGAAAGATGGTCGATGCTTCGTTTGTCTACGCAAGAACCACATCGGAAGAAACTGTCAGTCGAAAGGGAAGTGTTTTGAGTGCGGTGGACGACATCATGTCAGTGTTTGCGACCATAATCAAGGGAATCAAAGAGAATCAAGACCTTTAGCGTCCACCTCAAATGCAACCGCAACCTCAGAGAATCCAGAATCGCGCGGTACCGAAACAAACGCCCTGCACGTTGGCTCCAAGGATAACATTTTACTACAAACCGCTCAAGCATATGTCAGTCCGAATAATTCCAACGAGAAAATTCGCGTACGCGTATTATTTGATTCGGGAAGCCAAAGAAGTTTTATTTGTCAAGATCTAAAGGAGAAACTAAATCTGAAATCTGTTAGGCGAGAACCTTTACAGGTCAAAGTTTTTGGAGGCGGATGTTCAGTCAACAACCACGAAGTCGTAGAATTTTCTCTCAGCAGTGTGCATGGAGATTTCAAAACATCAATTCAAGCCTACGCCACAGCAAAGATTTGTGAGCCAATATCTTCACAAAACATTCAATCAGCTATAGAGAAATTTGAACACCTACGCGGTATAGAAATCTCAGATTTCAACAATGGTTTGCAAGACAGCGAGGTCAATGTGTTAATCGGATCGGATTATCTTGCCAGATTCTTTACTGGACAAGTGAGACGGGGGGAGAATAATGATCTCCTAGCTCAGGGCCATTTGTATTTACCGGCATTGGAACTGTGGCATCGGCATTGGCATCGGCATTGGCAATGGAATTGGCGCCATTTTTATATCTAAGTCAGAATGCAAACACAACTTACCAGGGGTTGCATAAAGATTTAACTCAAATCCTTCTCAATTGTGTTGTTTTTTACTTCCGTTTTAGTTTTTGGCTTTTCAGAATGTGCTCAGGTTACGTTTTTTATAAGAAACCTAGCTCAGGGCCTAGTTCTAAAAGTTTCTTAATTTTTGGCCAAATTTTAGTTCTAAAAGTTTCTTAACAGTTTCTTGATTTAATGGAAAGAAAATGCAGTAAATCGATAAAAAAACGTGAATATAGCAAGCAAATTATTAATATTATTGTATTACAAAGAATTAGCCATGCTGGTGCGAGAAATCACACAGAAATGCTTGAGAATTGATTACTACATCCACAAATGTGAAATCAGTATGTTGAAACTGGCACAAAAATTTCTCAAGCTTCTTAACTCCTTCCTCCTAGTTCTAAAAGTTTCTTAACTTTTGGGGTGTCTAGTTCTAGGTTTCTTATAAACCGGTTTCTTATAAAAAAAATTACGTGTAACCAAGGGGAGCAATGTTGCGGGAAGGGCGGGCAGAACAAGGCAGGAAAATGCTTCATATGACCTGTTACAGTTACTATTTTTCTGGCATGAGTACACTTGACAAAATGATAATAAACTAGCTCAGAGCTCCTGTTCACGACATCGTCGGAGCACTACGATCCGAGCGAGCACAGAAAAAGATCTTTCATTCACAGATCTTTATAACAGGAATAAACTGGACCTAAAAAAGGGCAGAGCATGGAGCGCACAAACGGGATCTGTCACGAAAGTAAAGAGGAGTCACGACTCAATAAATGGAACGTTCTTTCTTGCTTTAATTTTTATTTCAACATAACCAACAAATGCCAACGAACGATAATACATAATGTTAAAGCATAAAACCAGTGAGAGTTTCAAATGGATGGCTGTGAGAAAAATTTTCGGAAAGAATACACTCATTTTCTTATAAGAAATTACTATGCTCTTGAACATACACGTATTTTGTTATAACAAACTAACAAATTGGTCCAATACTGAAAGTTTCTTAAAATTGCAAATTTTGAGTACTGAAAGTTTTTTAAGAGTTTTCTAAAGTATCTATACTGGAAGCATACTAATTCTATCTGAATGGTGTTCCCAGTACATTTATCGATCGTATTTGACTGTTTGTGGCTTTCAAATTTGTCTGCTTGTCACAAAAGTGCTTTATTGCAGAAGAAATACAGGAAATGAAGAAAATATTCGGCAGTCTGAGGTAAAAGTTTCCTTCAAAAAATAGTCAGTACTGGAGTTTTTTACATTTTTGCCATTCGACAATCTGGGCGTCTTATAAAAAGTTTCTTATAAAAAACCGTGTATAATACACCTTTTCAACTAACAGCCTCGTTTCCAAAATTTTCGAAAATTTGCTCAAACCAAAATTTCGTCTTCAGATTCAGCACCTTAATTTTAGTTGAAAAGCAAGCTTTTGTCCCTCTAGGCTTCCCGATGTTCATTTTATAGCGATGGAAAGATTGAAAATTTATAAGGGATTTGACCGTGAAAAATCGCTCGGGGTGAAATTTTACACCCTCAGACGGTACTATTACCTCTTGTAAACAAACGGCTCAAATTCCTCCGAAAAAGCTTGCCTTTCTCCATTTCTTTTTCTTCTCTTCACGGCTGCGGCTCACGGAATAGGAAGTAGGAATGGACAACGGAAGTGCTGCATATTTAAATACATGCTCGGCAACTGGCGCACCCCTATGAGATGCTTCAACGGAAGTGCTTGTACTTCTTTCTTCCATATATTTATATCCCGTTGACATGCCAAGACATCACTTTTTTATCAAAACACCAAAAGTTTCAAAAAAAGGTTTTGAATTGAAATGAAAAATAGCCCAAACAGTTACTAAATCTATACAAATCAATTTAAATAAAGCTTTGAGAATAATGAATTTTGAAAAGTATACTACCAGTGCCAAACCACTCTTTAATCAATTAGGTATTTTAGATTTTCAGAAAAGTTTCCATTTTGAATGCGCTAAACTAATATATGACATAAGCAATGGCAACCAAAGTGCTATTTTTGATGATTTTTTTGAAGAAACAACTTCTAGACATAACTATCAAACTCGTCAATCTGC
Source organism: Chrysaora quinquecirrha (assembly GCA_014526335.1). Taxonomy (NCBI): domain Eukaryota; kingdom Metazoa; phylum Cnidaria; class Scyphozoa; order Semaeostomeae; family Pelagiidae; genus Chrysaora; species Chrysaora quinquecirrha. Next base: position 689,389 of record JACTAT010000048.1, on the reverse strand, counting down.
TGGAAAAAAATTTGCATATCCAGCTATAAGAACTAACTATAAAAAACGGTTCTTTACATATAACGGCATAAAAATCTGGAATAACATACCTCTCCACATAAGAGAACAAAAGAGCAAACATCTGTTTTGTAAATACATGAAAAACTGGTACAATTCAGATGAATGCTCTTGAAAATTTTGTGCCAGTTTCAACATACTGATTTCACATTTGTGGATGTAGTAATCAATTCTCAAGCATTTCTGTGTGATTTCTCGCACCAGCATGGCTAATTCTTTGTAATACAATAATATTAATAATTTGCTTGCTATATTCACGTTTTTTTATCGATTTACTGCATTTTCTTTCCATTAAATCAAGAAACTGTTAAGAAACTTTTAGAACTAAAATTTGGCCAAAAATTAAGAAACTTTTAGAACTAGGCCCCGAGCTAGGTTTCTTATAAAAAAAAACGTGTAACCTGAGCACATTCGAAAAGCCAAAAAACTAAAAACGGAAGTAAAAAAACAACACAATTGAGAAGGATTTGAGTTAAATCTTTTATGCAACCCCCCTGGTAAGTTGTGTTTGCATTCTGACTTAGATATAAAAATGGCGCCAATTCCATTGCCAATGCCGATGCCAATGCCGATGCCACAGTTCCAATGCCGGTAAATACAAATGGCCCTAGCTCAGGAAACAAAACTCGGTTGGGTGCTGTCTGGGCCAGTCCCAAGGGAGGAACGTGATTGTTTAACAGCAGAAAATACCAATTTCGTTTCAACACATGTACTGAGAGCTGAAATAGCCATAAAAGATCATCAGTCTTCAGACGAAATTCTAAACCATTTATGGGACTTTGAATCTATTGGAATCCGAGAAAAAGACACAGTTCACGAGTCCTTTCTGAAGAACATCTCAAAAGACGGGGAAAAATATTGCGTTAAACTTCCATTGAAGGACAAACACGAGTTATTACCTGACAATTATGAATTGAGTTTGAGAAGATTAAATTCGCTAGTAAAGCGCCTTCGCAGTGACCCAGAGACATTCTCAGCCTACAACAACATTATCAAAGAGCAGGAACGCGGTGGAATCGTCGAAAGAGTTACCTCCGAGTCAGAAACGGAACCTGGCAAAGTACACTATCTGCCACATCAGGCGGTTATACGTCAAGAAGCTCTCACTACCAAACTACGAGTTGTTTTTGATGCAAGCTCAAAGGCTAGGCCAGCATTACCGTCACTCAATGAATGTGTTTATGTTGGGCCTTCTCTAGCTCCAGCAATGGTGGATATTTTAATGAGATTTCGTGCCCACAACATTGGATTAGCTGCCGATATTGAAAAAGCTTTTTTGAATATCGCTGTAAATAAAGAACAAAGAGATCTTATGCGTTTTCTGTGGATTGAAGATATAGCAGATGAAGAACCAAAAGTTGTTGTATTTCGATTTAAAGCTGTTTTGTTTGGAATGTCATGCTCGCCATTCTGTCTCAATGCAACATTAGATTATCACATAAGAAATTATTACATGCAGAACTCTGAAATGGCAGAAAAGGTTTTAAGCAGTTTTTACGTTGACGATTGGAGTTGTGGAGGAGACAATGCTACAGATACCTTTGAATTGTTTAAAGAGGTGATGTCTAGCAGCAGGTGGATTTAATCTAAGGAAATGGGTTTCCAATAATGAAGCAGTTATGAAGAATATCAGAGCTTTCAATAAATCCACAGAAGAATATTCTGAAAGTATTGCTGAGGTTAATGAAGAGAAATCCTTTGCAAAGCTGTCTTTGGGTGGTTTGAGCGAAATTGAGCCCAGCAAGGAGCACAAAATTTTGGGCCTAAATTGGAATTTGGAGGAGGACAAAATTATTTTGAAGCTGTCATACCTTTCAAATTTTGTCAAAGAGTTATTGCTGACTAAAAGAAACATTCTGAGAATTCCTGCAAAGATATTCGATCCTCTTGGGCTTGTTATTCCTGTTATTATACCTGTTAGAGAAGTATTTCAAGATCTATGTAGAAAGAAGTATGATTGGGATACACCTTTGAGTAAAGAGGAAGTACAGTTCATTACGAAATGGATCAAGGATATGGAAGGAATTAATATAGCAGTGGACAGATGTTACCTAAAGCTTGAAGAGGCTGCTGACTTTTGCTACCTGCATGTTTTTGGAGATGCATCAAAACTTGCATATTGTGCAGTGGTCTATATTTGTTTTAAAAGTCAAGGTTGTTGGAAATCTGCCTTGGTTACTTGAGCTTCGTCTTGCTCCACTGAGTGGAGAGATATCAGTTCAAGATTGGAATTACTAGCTGCATTGATATCAGCTCGCTTGGTAAGCTCGGTTCAAGAAGCTTTATTACCAGTTTTAAGAATAGATGGAATTTTTTGCTGGACTGATAGCAAGGTAGTGTGGTACTGGATCCAATCTGAAAGAGACTACAAACAATTTGTATATAATAGAAGATCTGAAATAGTGAAATTGACTGATACTAATGCTTGGAGACATTGTCCTGGAAAGGAAAACCCTGCTGACCTTGGATCTAGGGGTTGTTTTGCTTCTGAAATTGTGTCAAACCGATTATGGTGGGAAGGACCTTTATGGCTCAGAGGACCACCAAGTGAATATCCCACACAAGTAAATTTATTGCAGAAAGAAAAGGAGGTCTTAGAAGAGTGTGAGAAAGAAGTAAAAGTTCAGTCAAGAATCCAAGAAACCACAACAATGACTTTGATAAAAGAAAAACAGTTGCCACAGATATCTAAACTTATAGATCCTTCAAGATTTAGTAGCTGGAAAAGGTTGCTAAAAGTTACGGCTTTGGTTATGAAATTCATTGAGATTTTGAGAAATAGCAAGGCTGATCGAGATATTAAAACAGAAGATATCTCTATGGCGGAACGTTTGTGGATTAATGATTTACAAGCAGAATTCAAGAGTAAGAAGGACAGCTATTATCAGAAACTTCAAAATGAGCTTGGACTGTATGAGGAAGAAGGCATAGTAAGATGCAGAGGGAGACTTAAACACTCTCATCTACCCCACAGTGCCAGGTATCCAGTCCTGTTGCCAAGAGATCATTATGTCACTCGTTTGATTATACTGAATTGTCATGAAGCTGTTTTTCATAATGGAGTAAAGGAGACTCTTACGGAACTGCGACAAAACTTCTGGGTACCACGTGGAAGACAAATGGTTAGGAAGTTAATACATTCTTGCCGTATTTGTAGATGGTTTCAAAGTAAAGGTTATTCTATACCAAAGCCAGCTGATCTACCAAAAGAAAGAGTTTGTGGAGCAAATGCATTCATGCAGATTGGAATTGATTTTGCAGGTCCTCTCTACATCAAAACAAGCGAGGGTACAGAGAAAGCGCATGTTTGCTTATTCACTTGTTGCTCAAGTAGAGCAGTACATCTTGAAGCTGTACCAGACTTGTCTGTTGCAGCATTCATCAGATGTCTTAAGAGATTTATAGCTCGTCGAGGAGTACCAAAACAGATCATCTCGGACAATGCCAAAACCTTTAATACAGCAAATAAGGAGCTTGTGAAATTGTTTAGTCAAAAAGATGTTCAAGAATTTACCGGTCAACGGAGAATTGAATGGAAGTATATTTTAGAAAAAGCTCCATGGTTTGGAGGATTTTATGAGCGCATGGTTCAGTTATTGAAAAGATGCCTCAGAAAGATCCTTGGGAATGCCAGGCTGAATTTTGAAGAACTTACGACAGTCATTACAGAAGTAGAAGGAGTTTTAAATTCCAGACCCTTAACTTTTGTTTCAGCGGATGATATGGAAGAGCCATTAACACCAGCGCATCTCGTTATTGGCAGAAGAATTCTAACACTTTCAAGCAAGGAAGAATTTGACGAGCAAGATAACTTTGATTCATCTACCGTAGAGAAAAGAGCGCGTTACTTGAACACTTTGCTTGGCCATTTCTGGTCAAGATGGAGTAACGAATATTTACTCAGTCTACGAGAATATCATCGAGCAACCGAGAAAAATACTGATGAAAGAGAGATTCAGTCAGGAGATATTGTTATTGTCAAGGAAGCAAATATACCTAGGGGACGCTGGAAACTTGCATGCATTGAACATCTAATTCCAAGCCATGATGGAAAAGTGAGAGGAGCGATTATCAGAATAGTTAATTCTAAAGGAAAATCTACACGCCTTCGAAGACCACTTCAAGCTTTATTTCCTGTTGAAGTTCCACAGAAACACCAGAATGGAACTGCTAAATCAGACAGCTCCACTGAAAACGATAGCATTGCAACTACTCAAGAGCAAATTTTTAAACGTCCAAGAAGACAAGCAGCAAAAAACGCCGATGTGATTAGACGATTAATTGATCAATCTGACTCTGATTGATCAAGGGGGGAGTGTAAAATATTACCCCCGTCCTTGCTTTTGGACTACGTAAATAGACTGTTCTGTTTTTTTTTATTGAAATTGAACCTCAGTTGAACCTAGAGCCTGTAGTGTGTAGTACACACGAAGTTATTCTTATCGAAATATATATCTGCGAATCGAATCTGGAGTTAAATAAATACAGTCTTCTTGTAAATAGTGTATATAGTATTTTTGTAATTGAGTTGAACCTTCATGAGATTGAGCCTAGAGTCTAAAAAAGAGTTTATTGCTTCGGAGTCTACATTTGAGCGCCTAATTCTTAACAAGCTGAAAAGGTTGTGTTTCACGGCATTTTAGAGTTCAAATTTCCAAAATTTTTCCGGGGGAGCATGCCCACGGACCCCCCTTGCATGTGGGTCCCCCATTTCTTTATAATGTTCTATGATTCAAGAATAATATTCCTGGCCTGACGGTTGTGTGCAAAGCATGGAAAACAAAAAGAAATTCGCCAAGGAAAGAGCAACACCCAAGCCACACCCACCTCAAAAAAGACCATGTACACGGCAAAATTTATTCGCGAAATCTCAAATTATAGAAAAACAAACCAAAACGTTCTGTAAATCAAATTCCACTTCTTGTTGTTAGCTACTGTATGTGTTGTGTTGCTTTATTATTACTTTAGTTTTTGTTTGATTTTATTGGAAATTCGTATTTGCCACTAGTTGGCGTGTAGAGTTTCATATAATTTTGATTGTAAATTTGAATGACATACCTCGGCTCGAATGACATACGCTCGATTCATTCAATCTCGTACACCCTTGCTGGAAAACCCTGCTAGTGTAGCCAGAAGCCCTACTCAAGTTAGAGTTTGTGTTTTGGAGTCGTTAGAGATACCAGCACGTAGTGAAGCCGTATTACAGGGAAGTGTTTCTGGGTTACATGGTACTGTACTTGTGGAGCCTAGATACGAAATATCAAGCAAAGATTCTGTTGTTTATCCAGCTAGAAGTATTGCTTTCGTAGAAAATGGTAAAATTCCTGTAAAACTTGTTAATGCTAACAGCTGTCCAGTTAAGATTTTCGCAGGAACTTGTGTTGGTATGGCGGAAGTGCTGCATGAAAAGGACATCAAGTCAACACAGGGTGAGTCACACTGTGATCCTTTATCTTCTAATTCTAATTCTTGGATTGATGATATTGATTTAAACTCTTGTTCATTGTCTGAAGAAAATAAGACGTGTCTTGTTAGTTTATTATCTTAATATCGTGATGTTTTTGTTACCTCTAATTCTGAATTCGGAAGAGCGAATCGGTTTACTCATAACATCGATACAGGAGACAACGCCCCCTTTCGCCAGAGACCCTATAGGATTCCACAAAGCCAGCTAGACATGGTGGATGCACACATAGAGGATATGCTAGATAAGGGAATTATTAAGGAATCTATTAGCCCTTGGTCACAGCCATTGGTGATTGTTTTTTAAAAAGGATGGGTCCCCTAGGTTTTGCGTAGATTTTAGAAAGTTGAATAACATCACTAAGAAGCAAATTTTCCCTATGCCACGCATAGATGAGGTTTTAGACTCCCTGGGAGATGCATGTTATTTTACTACTCTGGATCTGGCCTCTGGGTACTGGCAAATCCCGATGGACCCCCAGGACATGGAGAAAACTGCTTTCTGCACTAGGAAAGGTAATTTTGAATTTAGGGTCATGCCCATGGGACTTGTTAATGCAAGCTATACCTTCCAAAAGATGATGCAGCTTGTTCTCAGTGGCCTTCAGTGGCAAATCTGTATGATTTATCTTGATGATGTTATTGTATATTCTAAGTCGTTTGATAAACACTTAGAGAATCTGCGTTTAGTATTCGATCGTTTTAGAGCTGAAGGACTTAAGCTTAATCCGAAAAAGCGCCACTTTTGCAAACCTGAAGTTCTTTATTTAGGCCACATAGTTGGAAAGGACGGTATCAAACCCAACCCTGATAAAGTTTCTGTAATCAAGCATTACCCAGTTCCCGAGAACTGTAGTGATATTCGTAGCTTTGCAGCTTTGGTTTCGTATTATCGTCGTTTTATTAAAAACTTCGCAACCATCGCGGTGCCGTTAAATTTTCTTCTTAAGAAAGGTGTTAAGTTTGAGTGGAGTGATGAATGCCAACGCTCTTTTGAGTGCCTCAGAGATTCTTTGTTACAAGCACCAATTTGTCGTATCCTAATTTTAACGAACATTTCTCTCTGTACACGGATGCAAGCGGTACAGGTATTGGAGCTATACTTGCTCAGAATGTTAACGGAATAGAGAAAACTATAGCTTTTGCTAGTCGAAGTCTTAAGCCTCATGAAAGGAAATACGCTACCATAGAGAGAGAGTGCTTAGCTTTAGTTTGGGGAATCAAGTGTTTTCGTCCGTACCTTTACGGGCGTGAATTTGACGTGATAACTGATCATAACCCCCTGAAGTGGCTAGATAATGCTAGGGATCCCCACTCTAGGCTATCACGATGGTCTTTAAGTTTGCAAAGCTATTCTTATGCTATCAAGCATAGGCCAGGTAGATCACATAACAACGTAGATGCCCTTTCTAGAATGCCTAGCAGTACTGAAGCAGAGACTTCAGGAAACCCAGTTGCTATGGTTAATGCTATAGATTCGCCTGGATTGCAATTAGAAGAAGTTAAGAATAAGCAGAGACAGGACCCTGCCCTAGAAGATCTTATTAATCATTTTGAAAAGGGTGATATTCCGGAGAACTCAGTGAGTGCCCGTCGTTTAATGGCAACAGCCGACGATTATGTATTGGAAGATGGCGTATTATTTCACTTAGCTAAGGGTCGAGCACGTACAAGAGATCTTATTAAGAAACAGCTAGTCGTACCCAGGTCCCTAAAGGATGAAGTAATGTTATCTATGCATGAAGAACTTACGTCTCGACATTTAGGGTTCGAGAAAACATACCACAAAATCCAGCAACGCTACTTTTGGGTTGGTATGTACACCGAAATTGAGAAATGGTGCGCTTCGTGTGTAGATTGTGTGACTAAGAAGACACCACGCAATCTATCTAAAGCACCGTTACAACCCATACCAGTCGAAGGGCCTTTTGATCGCGTTGCCGTAGATGTATTAGGTCCGTTTCCTACATCAGAACAAGGCAATAAGTACGTTGTAGTGTTCTCCGATTATTTTACGAAGTGGCCAGAAGCATTTGCCGTTAAGAATGCAGACGCAGCAACTACTGCTAAGTTATTTGTGGAAGAAATTTTATGTCGCCACTCAGCCCCTCGTAAATTATTATCTGATCGCGGTAAAAACTTTCTGTCTAAGGTCGTTAAAGGTGTTTGTCAAATGGTTAATACTTCTAAAGTTAATACTACAAGTTATCATCCTGAATGCGACGGACTTGTAGAGCGCTTCAATCATTCGCTTACTACAATCATCTCTATGTATGTTTCTGAGCATCAGTCAGATTGGGATCATTTCTTGCCTTATGCTTTATTTGCGTACCGCACGTCAATTCAAGCCAGTACTAAGGAAACGCCTTTTTACTTAATGTATGGTAGAGACCCCCGTCTTCCTATTGATGCTTCGTTGCACAAGGCCCAAGAAAGCTATCAGAGTACAGATGACTATCGAGCTGTTTTAGCGGATAGGTTTCTACAAGCACGTAAATTAGCTCACGATAATATAGAACTGGCACAACAAAGGCAAAAAGCAAATTATGATAAGAACGCTAAGGAAGTATCTTACTCTGTCGGTGCGCGGGTGTGGTTGTTTAGCCCTAATAGCAGAAAAGGTTTATCATCTAAGTTAACACACAATTGGCATGGTCCATACCGAATTCTTGCTAAGAAATCCCCCGTAAACTATTTACTTGATTCTAACGAAGAGAGAAATTATATGCAGATTGTACATGTTAATCGTTTGAAGCCTTTTGTTTCGTTAGAAAATCGTCCTGAAGATCCTGTTGATACTAACAACACAAATAATGATAACCATAATGATGAAGTACAAGTGGACGTCGATGATGAAAGCGAAACAGACCCTGCTGAACTCGAGGTTACTGCAATTTTAGACAAAAAGATCGTCAAAAACAGATCTGGAAGAAAACAAACCTACTATCTCGTGGAGTGGACTGACAAGGACATCGAACCATCTTGGGAGCCACTCAGTAATTTACATTGCGGTGAGATTTTGAAAGATTTCGAAAATTCTTTGTTAAATAAAAAGTCTAGGTAATTTGGTAACTCGTATTTCGGTATTCTACTTGTTTTGTACCTTAGAATCGAGGGCGATTCTTACCCCTAACCCGGGAGGGATGTAATACGGTTACATTTTGCTTGGTAAAGTTTCAGTTCAGTGTCGCCTCGTTTTAGTGCTAAGTCTCGTTTCCGCTTATCATTTTATGCGTTCGTCGTTTATCGTAATATCATTCATTCAGTAACTTAGCTATTTTCTTACTTTAATTAAACTTATGCATTTCCTTGTTTACTTGTTATGTTGCCGCTCGCTGTTTAGCTCGCCGCGTTACTTGTTAATACTGGGGTGGCAAAAATCTCGTTCGTCTAGCACATGTCAAATGTCGCCGCGGTAATTAACATCTGTTTTATATCAATAATTAGTAACGTGTATTTAAACCAATTACTTTGGTAATTCGGGGAACTCTTGAGAAATCAGGTTCGTTGTATACAGGTTTTTGTGAAAGGCCTCGTATTAGCATTGTAACTGTTGGCAAGCATATATAGTTGAGAAGCTATACTGTGTCTTTTCTTGTCGTGTTTTATCTACTGTCGTGCAACCTTGGACCGCGTTTACATTTGGTGACAGGAGCGGGATGCCTGTTTACAGTTTTCACGATAATCCCTTAGAAATCCTATTGTTTTAGCTGAAAACGCTACTCTTATTTTTACATTATTTTTGCATTTTGGATGTCTTTTTATTCGTAACTCAAATAGAAACTTTTTTTTATTCCGTCATTCCGTCGTTACGTCATTCCGTATTACGTCATTCCGTATTCCGTCATTCCGTATTCCATCATCCCGTATTCCGTCATTCCGTCATTCCGTATTCCGTGTTTTAAAGATAGCCAATTGTCTACGAGATACCCAAGCCATCATCATCATCATCATCATCATAAATTTACTCATACCCCCAGCTGGGGTATGAAATGAATTTATAGAATAAGCAAATTAATGTAACTCTACATCACTATAGTGACAGTTTAGAGTTTTTCATTAACAAAATTAAGTCTAATTAAAAAAAAAAAACAACTAAAGTAAGAATGGTAAGAGCTAAAATATTCAAAGAAACATAAGATAACAGCAACAGCAACAGAAACTGCAACAATGAAATTACTTTTGTCTTTTTACAGGAGGTGACAATTATTTTTCCTATAACTGAAAATTTCTCTTATATATTTTGCTATATTGGCCCAAAGTTTTTTGTCTCTTGTTTTTGACATAAGAATTTGAAATTTCATTTTTGAAGGGTTTTTGAACATTTTAATCTGCGATGACAGTAGTCATTAAGAAAACAAAAGACTTAGAAAATAATGGATGCTTGAGAGCGTCCCCTGAGAACAGAAATCACTCGAGTTCGACATATAGCCTCTTCGGCGCTCTATATCATTGTTATTTTATCACAATATATTGGGGCATAATTCCGAAATTAAAATCTGGTCATAGGCGTACTTGCAATTTTCGTTTCACCCTTAAATCGTCGAAAATGAATGCCGAACAGTTCAGAAAAGCAGGTCATGAACTCATTGATTTTGTAGCTGAATACTTAGAGAATGCAGATAGGTACAGCGTGCTTCCTGATGTTCAGCCTGGTTATCTCAGGCATCGTCTACCAGAGTCAGCTCCGGATATTGGTGAGCAATGGGAACAAATATTTCGTGATGTTGAAGAACATATTTTTCCAGGGGTAAGACAAAGTTATGTTTTTATTGTTTTTTGATCGATACGATACATGTAGCAATGGAGAACGATAGCGCCCAGAAGGCTCTCGAGCAGAATTTGTCAACGTCCTGCTGCCATAGGCTATGAAAACATACAGGCGATATTTATAATCTTGTTTGTATAGGCTTATTTATAATCTATATTTATAAACTGATTTTTAAACAGTTGCTTCGAACTTCTGTTAAACTGATTAATACAGGCAATAAATGGGTATACTCGACTCGATACCTATTCTATACAGTGTACTCTACTTAGTGAAACATTAGTCAAAATTGTGCACTTTTTCCGTTTATGTTTCAAAACTTTGATTATCTTCTAATTTTTCATTCAAACGAAAATGAATTAACTAAACAACATACAAGTTAGTATTGAGTTTAGTCTAGCGAGATTTGTAATAGGTGTACAAAATCGAGCATAAGCTCATCGTAACTTGAACTTCGGGGTAGGGCGGGAAGGAACCTAAACTATATGATATCTTGCTATCGACCTGTGAAGCTCTGCACGTCTTGATAACCTTTAATCCTCCAAAATATGTAGTTTTTCCTGACTTGAGCATGACTGTACATGTCCCCTTATACGCTTTCTTGTTGTTACGAAACTGTTCGTTCTTATGTTTTGCATGTTGAAGTTTGTGAGCTAACGTTTTTATCACTTACTGTCTCCCAAAAGTCATGTTGTAGGCATTAACAGTTGAGGATTTTTACCCCCGAAGTCAGGGGTGGTTGTTAGGTACAAAAAATTTTAAGAAACTTTTAAGCAACTTTGAGGATTGAAATGTCTAAAATTTTAAGCAATTTTGAGGGCTTGACAAAAGTCAAGTTGCGCATTTAAAAAAAAAGTGTAACCAATGAAATGTATCAAAATGAATTCATCAAAGATTTCCAAGGTCTTTCAAAACCTAACATTGAACTTTTTTGCGAATGCGGTACAAATTTTGACGGAAATCATTTTGTCTTGATAGAAATTCCTCTAGCTTTTTCTGTCAATGATTTTTCCCTTGACGTTGTTTGGGTCCACAAAAATTAACAGTGCTCTCAACAGAATTTACTGTAATTGGCTTTTGCTGTTAGATATCCATCACGAAAGTAAGAAGGAAACTGAGGAATTTAGAATTTAGAGGAATGCTGCCTGTTGTTTTAAGAAAGTTTCAGTGCCCGTGTGCATTGCCCCTAAATTTGCCTCCGCACTGAAACCAAGGTACATACTGAATTCGAACCTGAAGTCTAAATGTTTCTGCGAGGCAATTTTCAAATTATTTGAAAAAGAGGCACTTTGTTGAAATGGTGTTGAATCGGAAAAGTTGAATCCATTTTTCATATTTGAAATCCCCAAAATGGATTCCCTTTCTTATAGCAAGATCAAAGACTACGAGTAGGATGTAAGGGACGAGAGAAGAATTTCGCTCGGCCCTAAGATCCGACAGAGCTGAAAATTAAAATTATTGACACGGAATTCTAATAACAGAATTTTACGTGATTTAAATCACAGAATTTTTCTCAGACCACATGCATTGTTGATACTAAAGCAAGCTACAAAGCTCTAAGGCAATCTTTGTTGTTGATACCAAAGCAAGGAAACACCCAAACTAGTCAGAACAAACCATGAATTATAATCAAAAACCAAAAGATGATTAACCTCAAGAAATCATTGAAATTAAATACATCCACCGAAAACAGTTGGCATACCGGAAAACCGGGACGTTGGACCCAAGACTCATTACGTAAGTCCCACTTTTTGCAAACAGCAACAGCAATGGCATGCTTTAACAACAGTGGCAACTATTTACTTAAAAAATAAATTGGGTGGCCCGATGCTCAGAGTGCATAGAGATGCCAGAGTGGGACTTAGCTATCAATTATGTAACAAAAACCTAGACTCGCTACACAAGTCGTTTGTAATTTGGCTATTGAATTGAATTGCTGGACGCCAAAGCAAATGACGTGTAATTCTACAGACAAAATTCGTTTTGTGCGACAACTTCTTGTCGCGGGAATCAGGTCGCAAGAAATTTTAATGGAGCAATTTTATTGGTTGGTTGATTCCTCCCACCTTTCTGGTCTCCTTAATATTTGCTTCGCACGCTTATATTCGCCTTATAAAAGCAAAAGAAGAACAAAATTGGCTATTAGTTCTGATTTCTGCTATTCGACGATTCGTCTTGTTTGTTGTTTTGCTATCTGCCGTCTGTTGCGATTGCTGGATGTCTGCCTGCTCTTTCTTTCATCTTTCACTCTCTGCTTATCTATCTTTATCGCAGCGAAGACAAACAATTTGTACGCAGAGTTATTGAGCCAATGTGGGCGTGTGGACAAGATATATAGAGAGATAGAGGGAGATGAAATTCATGTGGACGATGTGGACATGTGATTCGATGTGTCAAGCAATCGCACAACATTTTTCGCTAAACCTGTAACCTGAGGAAGCGCAATTTGTACGTAGCGATAGAAATGATATTAGTTCTGAAGAGCCTTCCAGACTGCATGTTTATAACATAGTGTACTGCAACAAGAATTCGTTTCATATCCAAAATTCTCTATTCTTGATTTGAGGCAGTTTGATATTTTCTTTGACAGAGAGAAGAAAATCAATAGAAGTGGAAGGGAGTGTTCTGTGTTAAAACATAAATAATATTTTTCGTTACTTTTCAATTCCGCTACTACAGGATTTATGTTTAGCGAAAATGTTGCTCGATTGAAATATATGTGTGTCGCCCCCGTATCGCCAACCTAAAAATCAAGGTGCACCCAAAATAACTATAATCACTCGCTCACGTCCCTCAAAAATGGACAAGATTTGAGACAGTTTCACAAAAATAAAATGCCAGTTTCTGAAAACTGTTTCAAGATTTTAACAATAGCGACAGGACTGTCCAGCTTTCTTCCTAAGACAATCGTGGATAAGCCCCTGGATTTCTCTCATTTTTTTCTCGGGATTTTCAATTGAAATATAAACATCTGCAACATTTTGTCATATCAACCTTTGATTGAATATTTTTTCAATCAGCTGCCACAAGTTAACCACACCCTGTAATTGAAAATCTCTAATTACGCATGCTCACAGAATTTGACTAAAAATGGATGGCAAAAAAGATAAAACGTTATTTCCCTTCCCTCTTTACGCGGCAATGATTGATAAAGAAAGTTCAAGGGTAATTGCAGATGACCAGCTCTGATAAGTACCATCATGGTCTCACTAGTCAAATTTTACAGTAGAAAGGGTCAGCCCCGGGGTGGGGGGGGGGGTACTCAATATATTTTGGGTGCTGGGACGTGCCGCCGCTAAGGGTTTCGTTTTTCATGATTTTGGTATAAACATGGGTCTTAATTTTCTGAAAATTCGCATAAATAAGGGTATCGATTTCTCCAAAATTGGTGTCGACCTCTTAAAAAACGGTCTTATTTTGGTTTGTTTTCACTTTTCCTGGTGAAGTTTGATGCGAACTGACATATTACAATACATTCATGCATATTAAGTAGTGATGGAGTAAATATTATCGTATAATTTTGGGTATATATTTTCAGGAATTTGGTAGAACTATGGGTAGACATTTTGTTGTTCGGTCAGCACGTCCCTATTTGAAACTTAGTCAAGTACCCCCCCCCCTTCCAACTTGCATCTTTTTCATAGTTCAAGTGTCTTTTTCTACCTATGACAAAATTACCAAAAATTTGCACATTGCATTTTATTATCTCACGTTCTAGACCAAATGTTGTTTCCGCTGAACAAGCGGGTGTGCAATAACATTTTTAGATATCAGTGTTTGTAGCAAGACCTTTTTAATTACCTATTACATTGGTTACAAATTTTTCAATTTTATTCAGATAACTCATTGGCAGAGTTCTCATTTTCATGCATACTACCCAGCAAGGACATCATTTCCGAGTATATTGGGTGAAATTCTCTCAAGTGCTATAAACTGCATTGGATTCAGCTGGGTGCGTATCAAAGTTTTAACATTTGCCTTATGCTTTCAGATACAGTATTAAAAACAATACATACTAATGTTGTTTCAATTTATGGACATATGTATCTAACAAATGGCAGATCAAGTCCAGTTCAATTGGTTCTTCAAACCAAAGTCAAACGAAGCGACTACACTAAGCGAGCGTATCCACGAGATCTGGCTCCTAGACCACTTTTCGGTTAGAGAGAAGATAAATCAAAGAAGAATTCAGGCCAGAAAGAATAATTTTAGCAAGCCAGGCCTTTTACTTTGGGTATAGGTACAATTACCGCCCATTCATTAGCTACAACCTGAAAATAAAGACATAAGAAAGTTTGTCGGCACTATACTCTAATAATTAACCCGAGCTAATAATTTTAACATGTTCGACGTAAATATTAGTCTGTGCAAAGTATAAGAGGAATGCTTATGAGCTGGATGTAATGGTGGTGTTGATAGTGAAGTTAATGTGGCGTCAAAGTCTAATCCAGCTGGCTTGTGGTGTCAGAAGCTCTGCGAGGTTGTTCGTGTCCCATGGTAGCGGCACAGCTAGGATCGAGTTCTCGATTGATTAACCTACTGCCGAGGTCCTAGCAATTGGTGCAAAACACACCCTTTCCCCTTTCTTAAACTTGGGTAACTTTATACGAAATTAGTAAACATGTACAAAAAAACTTGTTTGATATTAGGGAAATTGGATGTGCGTCGGGCAAAAATAGATGACTTTTCCCTGGTTGTGCCTTAGGATGGGTACGTTTTCCTAGTACTTTTACCTGAGAATTGGTGCATTTTTTCAGAAATTTCACATAATAATGGGTGCTTTTCTAATTTACCTGTCTACGGAGTGTTCTTTTATGTTACTTGATATCAGAAAACGCCCCTCGAGCGAGGATTTCAAAGCACTTTTATAGATTTGAGCTTAACCCTATTTCACACAGGGGGGGGGGGGCAAATTTAAGGTTTTAAAGTTTTTCTCAAATAAATCTTGTAATATTAATTTTGATGAATTGATGAACCCAATCTATCTGACAATTACCACCCCGCATAACGTATGTGCAGTACAGTGGTGGGTGTGCAGTACAGTGGTGGATGTTCAGTACAGTGGAGGGATACCATGAGTACAGTGGAGGGATACCATGAGTACAGTGATGGAAGTTCAGTACAGTGGAGGGATACCATGAGTACAGTGGAGGGATACCATGAGTACAGTGGTGGATGTTCAGTACAGTGGAGGGATACCATGAGTACAGTGGAGGGATACCATGAGTACAGTGTGGATGTTCAGTACAGTGGAGGGATACCTGGAGTACAGTGGTGGATGTTCAGTACAGTGGAGGGATACCATGAGTTGGGTGGAGGGATACCATCAGTACAGTGGAGGGATACCATGAGTACGGTGGTGGATGTTCAGTACAGTGGAGGGATACCATGAGTACAGTGGAGGGATACCATCAGTACAGGGGGTGGATGTTCAGTACAGTGGAGGTATACCATCAGTACAGGGGTGGATGTTCAGTACAGTGGAGGGATACCATCAGTACAGTGGTGGGCGTGCAACTCATTAGAGAAATTGCAACGGTGTTGTATGAACGGGAAGTATCCCTATACAGACAGTGATGCGGTTTGTGGGGCCTACATCTGTAAAAAACAGCTCTAAACATACGCTTTTTAATAGAAGAGTGTTCTGGGCTTCCATTTTTTGAAAAGTCGCGCTAATTAATACAACTAGTTATTAATTTGACAAAAAATATTTTGTGGTTAATACTTTTTATCATAATACGATTTTCGTTTTGTTGGTAAACTCAACTTTTGTTAGTATACGAGTATTTTGCTGTTTGAGCAGCTACAATTTCTATATTAGGTTTGCAGTAAGAAGCCGCCAGTTCCGCCATTTTGTTTAGTTTTTATAACCCATTCCTGGGTCTATAGGTGAGTTTCGTAGTATTCTTACGGTATTTATGTATTTATCGTGTTGTCTAAAGAAATATAATTCGACTTTGATTCATTGAAATTTGCAGCACTTTTTGAATGGTTCAATATTTCATGGTTGTCTAGAGTTGGCATTTCGCGCAACTGACTCTCTATAAGAAAGCAGCGAGCGTCGGGAGTCAGGAATCAATAACTAGTTGTATTAATTAGCGCAGAGCTGTTTTTTACAGATGTAGGCCCCACAAAACGCATCACTGTCTGCTTGGAGATACTTCCCGTTCATACAACACCGTTGCAATTTCTCTAATGAGTTGCACGCCCACCACTGTACTGATGGTATCCCTCCACTGTACTGAACATCCACCCCTGTACTGATGGTATCCCTCCACTGTACTGAACATCCACCCCTGTACTGATGGTATCCCTCCACTGTACTCATGGTATCCCTCCACTGTACTGAACATCCACCACCGTACTCATGGTATCCTTCCACTGTACTGATGGTATCCCTCCACCCAACTCATCGTATCCCTCCACTGTACTGAACATCCACCACTGTACTCCAGGTATCCCCCCACTGTACTGAACATCCACCACTGTACTCATGGTATCCCTCCACTGTACTCATGGTATCCCTCCACGCAACTCATGGTATCCCTCCACTGTACTGAACATCCACCACCGTACTCATGGTATCCCTCCACTGTACTCATGGTATCCCTCCACTGTACTGAACATCCACCACTGTACTCATGGTATCCCTCCACTGTACTCATGGTATCCCTCCACTGTACTGAACTTCCATCACTGTACTCATGGTATCCCTCCACTGTACTCATGGTATCCCTCCACTGTACTGAACATCCACCACTGTACTGCACACCCACCACTGTACTGCACATACGTTATGCGGGGTGATTACTTTTTATATTTAAGAAACCTGGAAAAAAATTTGAGAACAATAGTCGAAAACGGGGGTCACCACCGTAATTTTGTTGACACTTGTCAAGAATTTTTTTTACATACACAATTTTTTAAGTATTATTTTCATTGAAAAGTTGCTAAATCCACAGAAAATCACGAATATTTATTGGAAGATGTAAGAAATATTGCAAAGGACTAAAAAATTAGTTTTTATATATTATATATTAGTTGTTGTATTATATATTATTAATTGTTATATATATTATATATTATATGTAATATATAATATTCATATAATTTTATGTTTAATAAGTTACAAACATGATTTTGTCAATTTGTTTGAAGTTTGGACCATTTGCTGCACCATTTACTGAAATATTCTGTGCTTGGTTACGCTTCGTCGACAATTTGGCGCTTCATCAATAATTAGCTGCCAATTATCCAGGAATGACTAATAGGCGAACCAAAATATTTTTCCCCCTAACTAATCAAGTCTTGACTAGCACATTTGCACAAAAGTTGCTCTAAAAAATGTCTTCCAACAATTTTTTTTATATTTTTTTCCCATGTGGACCAAAATCGGACATTTTTTGAGACCACGCCTCACAATTAGCACGTAATCAATAGATTAGGGTGTGCCATAAAAACTTTTGTTGATTTTTATATAAAATATAATGCCCAGAGCACTAGTCCAGAAAGTTTGAGCTTTCTGTCGCAATTGTAACACCGTTTTTATATGGGGGGGGCAAATATACCCTCTTTGCGCGTTTACAGTCATTTTCGACCCCGGGTGGAATAGGGTTAATGACTTCATAGCCATTTTTGGGTGGTTTTTGTTGTAGTTCGAATATTCGCGCGAAATTTTCAGCTACCATAATGGATGGGGTTTCGTCAAATAAAATAACGTGAGGATGTATCAACAAAATATGTAAGAATGCCCCCAGGGACAAATGCCTGGTTTTTGATAAAGGTAGTAATCATCCTTTCAACAGATTTGCAGCCCAGCATGCACAGAATTGGAGACAATAGTTTTGGATTGGATTGGTAAGAAGACTCAGTTAAAATGTAGTAGTAATTATTATCATTTTTTATAATCAAAAATTACCAACGATTGTAGAAAAAAAGCAAAGACCACACAACTTACTGCTCAACTAGAATGGCACCTCCATATGCAAATTTTTTATGGGGATTGTTGAAACTAGTGCTACTTGTTGGTGGCGCTACATTGACGATACTTTTTTATTTGGACGCATCATGTAGAAGACTAGCCTGCATGTAGCCTCAAACTCCTCTTCCAGAAGGAGTAGACTCTAACTTATAGTATCGAAATAACGTTCACAGCAGTTTGGTGAAGTTTCGGCCGGACCTGTCTCTCCATATTAACAGCACGGTTTTGCCAGCTCATCTGTGAGATCGCTTAATTTTTCAAGTTGATTTCCACTTTACTGTATGCCAATAATTACAATGCCTGCAGAAAACCTTGGAGCCCCATGGGTTTTCATGCTTCTTGCCCCAGTTTGCTTTTTTCTCTTCTTAAAAAATATGAGTAATCACCCACTTCCTTTAAAAAATGTTGGCTGATCCAAGTAAGGAGCAATATTTTGAAAAAACTATGCTGCATTTCATGGAAGTTCTCTTTGAGTTTCAGTGAGTCCAAATTGTTTTCTGGAAGGAGGAGGGTAATGAGGAATATCACAGATGAAAACTGGATATTCTCTCGCTTGTGTTCCAAGGATTTTTTAGGTAGCCGTTGACTTTAACACATTCAAGATAGTGCTGTACTTATGTAGGAGGGACACCAGTCTTTACAACATTCTGCCAAAGTTAAATGCAAAGAAAGCCCGAATGTAGCCATTCAAAACGTTTCAAATTTTCTTGCTAACACAGTCAGATTCAACTTTCTCTGCCAGGTGAAAAGATTGGTCTTCCAAAAGATTTTCTTGCTTTTTCGAGAAATGGCGAGCAGAGATCCATTGGCGGTGGATCGATTCAGGTTTGTGTAAATACAATGTCCATCGTTTTCTGCGACGATTATTACATAAAAAATAGGACAAGACATAATACAAATTTCATGAGGTCATAATGGCGTCGTAGTGTTTCGGATGTAGAGGGTCATTCTTCATTGTCTTTTTTCTTTTTTGAAAGTCATATTTACTTTGCCATCACTGTTGGTGTCTGCCTCATTCTAATACCAAACTACCTGAATTTCAAAGATTGCAGAGAAGAGCTAGGAATTTAATTGAAAATTTTAAACATATGGATGGATGGGTAGGAAGGTCCTATACATGACTCAATAGAGTCCTTCATCTTCTTTGACTAAGGATAAATGACATATAAGATTTTGAGAAATCTCTGTCGCACACATTTAGCCCACAAACTAATCAAAAGATATCAAATCGCAGAATATAGAACAAGAGGACACGGAGATCTGCTAATTTTAAGAGTCGAGTTGCAGCATTGGAAGCAAAGCTTTTTTCCCTGGTGTCAAACTTGAGCAATATCCTTTCTTAGGTCAGGTTATCTTGGTAGTGTAAGGCCTTTGGCCAAACAATGAAACAATGTTTATGAGAAAGTTGAGAAACAATGTTGCAACAAATTTTTGAAGAGCGTCATTTTGTGAAGCGGCCAAAGAGTAAAACAATTTGCCTGTCGAGCAATGTTTAACCAACAATGTTCGATCGTTTTGACAAGGCCCAGTGGCTAACATTTCCCCACATTTCGCCACAAGGCTTCATCAGATATTTAGAGGCATCTTTTTCTCTTCAGGGTACCGCAAGTGAAGCATGTTTAGTTTGTCTGATAGCTGCTAGAAGTCGTACGATCAAAACTATGCAAACAAACCACCCTGGTATGGATGAGCATGAAATAATCTCAAAATTGATTGCATACCAGTCTGATCAGGTAATCACATTTTCCTTGCAAATTACGTGACTTAATATAGATTGACAAAGCTGGCTCTAATTCTATTTTGATTCGAGAATATTGCTTCAGAGCACGTTTTCGCGTATTCTGTCTTATAAAACCAAGTGCTATTGAATGCACAGCTGTATAGCTGTAAACACCTTTTTCGTCGAACTGCCGCCATTATGGATTTTGTTCAAAATTTAAAGATACTGAGTTTTTGATGCAAAACTGCATGAAGCATCAAAAACTGAATCCTTGTGTGAGGTTTCGCTGTTCTAGAGCTTGTATTATTTATTTTATGGGCGTGTAAAATTCCAAAGAAACTTTAAACCCAGACGGGTGAGCTTTTCACCCAGTTTATTAAAGCCCTTTAAAACTGTAAGTTTTTAACGCTCATGAAATAAATATTACAAGCGCTAAGATATTAAGACTCTCAACAAGAATTCCTTTGTTTCTTTTCAGTCCAGCTGATTCTTACAATTCTATGGTAACATCATAATTTGAAGGCAGTCGTGTTCTTTTTGTCTGCTATTTTGAGTACCGAACACGAACATTCCAAGCCATAGGTTACGATCTGTGATTGAGAACACTAATGAGTGGAGGAGCTGTTTTTGGTTGCGAGCGATTTGTGTCAGTATTAACTGATTACAAGAAGAGAAATTTAAGTAATGCTGCGTCTTTTCATGATATCTTAGATAGGCAAATCCCTGGCCGTTTTCAATGGTTTGTCCGTCAAATATTGCGTGGTCTATGTTGTTGGTTTCGTTTTCTTTTCTACTCGCACCTATTAAGAGATTGTTGTACAGATGGTTTTACTCGCCTCTTTTACTTGAATATAATTTATCTCTGTTGAAAATTTGTTGTTGTTACAATCTTTCATGCTACCTCCAATTAGGACATCAACGTCTCAGCATCAACAACAAACACCTCAGGTTGATGATCGATCTGCCGCGAGAGGGAACACTTGCTCCAGGTCATCCAAAGGGTTTCTCAAGTATATGTTGAAAAATTGGGAGATAAAATGTATCCATACCTAACACCTTGTCCGATATTGTACCAGTCAGTGAGTCCATGAGATGCTCTGACAGAAGCTCTACAAATATTACATCAATACAATGACAGCAATGCGTGCAGGGAAGTGCATTATGCTCATCCCAGACAAGATGATGTCATGGGAGACGATATCGAGGGCTCCTTTGTAGTCCATGAAACAAAGACAGATGTTTGTAGCTTATTTGGGTTCTTTTCAATGACTATTTCAAAGCTCAGCATTTTGTTTCCAGTGCCATAATCTGGCGTGAAGTCAGCTTTCTCTTCTTTCAGTTCATCTTTAAATTGAGTTTTCATTCTGTTGGTAATCAATCTGAGAATATTCAGACAGAGCGAGTTCGATTTCTCACTTGGAATATCAATTAATTCTTTTGGTCTTCTCTCTGTACCCCATAAGTTGATTAGTGTTGAAAACAAAATGCCAGTTCGGCTTCACCTTCTTATTGGTGCATTTCGATTCACAACTGGGTACAACTTCCGCCTTAGTCAATTGTCTGGGTCTTTTTCTGACGTTTTTACTCTAAAGAGTGTCAGATGACAAAAGGCTACAAGTATGCTCAGGGATTTTGCCACACTGTGCTCGCAAATTATTCTATGCTCCCAAATACAACACTGGCGAACCTTGAATGGTAAATATCTGGACGGAACTGATTTACAAAGTCATTCAAGCTGAGCTCAAAAATAGAACCCAGGTATCAGCTGCGAGTGCAGGTATCTCGATCTGCCGATCATTTGGGTGATGACGCCGTCATATGTTATGAAATATACAATCAAAGACGATTCTACTCTGCATTTCAAGATCTAAATATTGCAGTCATCATTGATTTCAAAAAGTGCAAATTGTTTAATGACCAAATTATGCTTAATAAGGCATTTATTAATGCTACTTCAGGCGAAAATTGTTGAAGGCCCATCTTGGATTCGTGTATTCCCACCTTTTTTCAAGTAGAGTTCAATTAGAAAAAGTAAGGTTACCCTTTTTGCTAGATTGTTGCGAAAAAATCCCTGTCTGTCTTTTGTACATTCGGCCTAGAACTTATAATCATTGATTGTGTTTTTATTTTTTTCAAATATAACCTTTACTTTCAAGCCACTAGGTTGTAGCTGCATACCCGTTTCTTCTTGCAGCTAAATGACTTATTATTTTTCCTCACTAGACTCACTCGGTTTTTGTCAAAGGATGCAATATTCTTAAAATTAAACGAAGAGTGCTTGAAACTAACGATCAACATGGACTGGAAGGGGAAACTTTTCTAGCTACCATTAAGGTTGGTTTGTTAACAATTTGTTGATGATAATAATTTATAGTGCAAGGATGAACGATAAATGCAAAAAACTGTTAAATTGTATGGTTGAGTTTTCAAATCGTTGTCTAGAGAACTAGAAGCTGCCCCTGAGGATGCAAAAATGAGGAAACTCGGACGGTGGCAAGGGTTTTTTGTCCCAAGAAATCGCCCCTAGCAACCAACATTTCTGGTTGCTATGGAAGGTTTTCACTACTGCACCCAGGAAAATTCATTTTACAGCAAAATGTGATAAAGATACCAGAATTTAGAGTTCTTAACCGGATTCTACGTGCTTCAAACTATCATTAGAGGCGAAAATCCCAGAATCCAAAATTTTGAAGAAGATTCGCTCAAAAAGTGAAAAGGATGTCCTTAAATTATAACGCCTGGAAGAAGTTAAATCCTTTCCTAATTGCTAGAGGCCCTTCAAAATATAAAAAAGGTGAAGCAGATCAAATATATAGGTCCAAAACGACGATAAGAATAAAACTTGAAAATTAAGTTTTGTTTTGCCATTGTGATGAGAAAGTCTTTCTTTGCTTTCGAAAATTTTCTTCTCATATCCCCGATTTTGTCTCATACTATTTCATTGTTCCACTAAACAATTAAGCCTTGAGAAACATGGAAAATGGTCAAACATTTTATTCAAACATGTTTGTGACACCATATGATCGACTGTTTCTTCAGATTACAAAATATCGCTCGTCAAGTTTTTCCTTCTGAAAATTTTGCAAACAGTTTCAACCAAATTTTCCTTGCAAGACAATGTTTTGCAACATGCCCAATTTGCCAAACATTGCTTGTTTGGCAATTCTTAGGTGTTTGATCAGCAATGTTATGATCACGTGTCCAAAACCTAGGATCCCGCTAGAGCTCACTTAATCTCAAAGAACTTAATATCTTTCCTTCCATATCTTTTCTAGGAAGACAAAGAAAAAGGACTAATACCATTCTTCGTGAGTTTATATTTCTTTTCCTTGATTGATGCCTTAATCTGAGCTATATTCATTTTGACTTCAAACAAGGGCTCCTCTTGGATCAATAAGTGAAACGATTTTTCTCAAAATTAGTATCCATTATACACCAGGCCCCACTGACTACCCCCAAAATTTCATTGTTGCAATTCTTGTTTCGCCCCATTCTTGGCCAAAATATTTCGGAACATCTTTATATGAAGTATACATTGCAATTCAACTGACGTTTTAAAACCCTGGTACCGCCATATTATGAATAGGACTGTGATAGCTCTACATACACTATTGTTTATTGTATATGAAAAAAGCAATAATAAGCCAGTGAAGAGGTTTGAATTGCAAGCTGCAGAGCCGCAGTGGCGTAGCCAAGGGAGGGCATGGGGGCGATTTTGTAAGAGGCGCTTCAGTTCTCATAATAAAAGCTTGCTTGGCATAACGAGGTACAAAGGAAAACACCTCATTACATTTTCTATATCTCATCAATCAGTGACATTTACAAAGATAAATCAAGTTTACTTTACATTGCGTTACATTTGTATTTATATCCTATGTACACGTGATTACTAAATACATACTGTGCACGTGATGTTGACGTTACAATCCTGTTACAATTCCCCAATCTTTTCCAAGATAGATTTTGTTTAAAGACCAAATATGATTTTTAAGTGTCGCAGGGTACGACTTGGGTATTTATTATTTAAACCACGCCCTATATTTCCTTGACTACACCCTTTTGCCCCTCCAGTGTTTGAAGTCTGGCCCTATACCCCGTGGAATATAGCAATCTCAATACATGATGCACCTGGGCACACACCCATCACACACCAGGGCCATGCAATACTGGCATACACAGGAAGAGACCAGTGGTAAATGCATCATAGAAGACGGGAATAATGAAGTCATTGTCATTAATACAGGAAAGAAGTTTGCAACAATATGCTAATATGCCCCGGTGGTATTTTTCCGTAGCAGCCTAGATCCTTAAAATTGCCCCGAGAGTTTCAAATTAACATTATTCCCAATGATAAAGCGAATAAGATTATTCAGAAAATCCATTCACAGTCAAACAATCAAATAGACAGTTTGCTCTGGAAACCGGTACCAAAAGAAATCGTGTTACTCTAAATTTCAATAAATTTAACATTTCTAGCTCTGTGCTACACTTGGTACAACAAGCACTTGCGCTTTTGACAAAATTTCAGAGCTTGGACCAATATGTAAGTGTTCAGAAATATTTCCAGGTAATCGCTATTGATATGTGCCCTCTTCTCCCCAGTCTTAAATCTAGGCTTTCAACCTCGTTCTCAGTGTGACTTTGATGCTACATTTTTAACTCCTCAACTCCTCTGACAATATTCCTGCCTGATTATATTTCTAATTTCCCAAGAAAATTGTCCCAAATTATCCCAATTTAATAAAATTGTCCCTACATTGTCAAAATTTATTTGTATAAGTTGATCGAAAGGCTGCAGCGTCAAAAACACGGGTTGTAGTAAAAAGTCAGATCAAATTCAACTCCTCATGATGACGTTCATGTTACGCATTGCATGAAATTAAAAGTTACATCCTTAAACGCAAATTGTATTGCGAATCGTCTGGACATACATGTTGAAAAATAATAACGTAGATATGCCAGTGTCAATATGTGAACCAATGCATTGTAGGTAGAACATAATTTCCCAAAGTTCAAATGCAAATACAGTTAATTCTGTCAGATTTTATATATTATCGTCAAAGTCATATACACTTTTTTTGATAAGCAATTGCTCAATACGCAACTAGGGCTGAACTGACCTTAACATTAAGCAACTTGAGGGCTCAATTAAATTACTGTAAGCAACTAAGAAGTCAAACAACCAAGCTTATACGCTTTCTTGTTGTTAGGAAATTGTTTGTTCTTATGTTTTGAATGTTGAAGTTCTTTAGCTAACGTTTTTCCACTTAGTGTCTCCCAAAAGTCATAACAGTTGACGGTTTTGACCCGCGAAGTCGGGGGTGGTTGTTAGGTACAAAAAATGTTTAGCAACTTGTAAGCAACTTTGAGGGCTGAAATGTCTAGAATTTTATGCAACTTTGAGGGCTGGATAAAAGTCCAGTTGCTTATTAAAAAAAGTGTATTCTACAGTTAAGATATAGAAGGTCTGAATGGTCTGAACTGAATGTTCAATAAATGACTCAATACGCTACGCGACGCAAGACACGAAACTACCTTTTTTGCGTAGGGATTAAGTTAACACAAAATTAACTTAGATCATGTACAAATTAATGGGAACATTTTAAAGTCGATTGTTTTTTTCTTTTGTTTTTTTTTGCTTGGTTTAAATTTATTGTTATGAGTATTGAAGCGGAATTAGAAATCTGGGACTTAATTCAAAATATCCAGCTGTATAGATACGCTTGTCGATACAAATGTGATATTTGGTAACATTTTTATAGGTGAGAACAACGAGATTTGGTTGCATGTAGACGCAGCCTACGCAGGCATATTCTATCTTTGTCCAGAGAACAGAACAACTCTCAAGGGTGTCGAGGTACGTGTGGCAAAAATATCTTTTGCAAATTTACACTCTTTTTTAGAACAAACTAAGGTTTTTTCAGTACCCAAAGTTGCTAAATTTCTGGAGAATTTTGATAACGTTTCTTAGCAGTTTCTTAGGGATCCAAATTTTTTTATTGCCAAGCAGGTAATTAACGCTTACTTTTTAAAAGTTAGAAATGCATACACATTTTCATTAACTGTGTTTTGTTAACATTCGAGCCTATATTTCAAATTCTACATTTCAAATTGTGAGTCACATGAGTTTTTGGCCTACGCTTTCTTTAGTATCAAATTTTGTAATTCTAAAGATTTTTGAGACTTGCGAGTTTCTTATTGTTTTGGGTCGATTACTGAAAGTTGCTTAACCAATATTGATCTCGGTACTGAGTTTCTTATCAACGAGTTTCTTATTAAAAAAGAGTGTAATGCAAGAAACCTTAGTGGTATGTATTTAAATGATAATGTCTGTTTACGCTTGAGTGAATTTAAAAGTGTTGCTGCTTTCTCGACTGATATTCAATTTCTTTTCAGTATACTGATTCATTTAATGCAAATGCTGGAAAATCGATGCTCGTCAATTTTGATGCATCTCTTCTTTGGTACTTATTTATCTCTTGTATGAACTTTTCCTTTTAATAAACGTGACATTTTATAAGTTTGTGGGTTTCTGGTAAGGTAAAGGTAACAGGTATAGGTTACATCTTTTATATAGCACCGCTACCGTAAATACTAGAATAACCCCGGGGGCTTACTTGCAAAAATGAATTTTTAGTTGGGGGGGGGGTATTCGAGGGGTCTTATTCGAGGGTGGGGGCTTATTAGAGGATTTACGGTATCTGTACCTGTATATATTCAACCGCGTTTTTCAACTATTTAATAGTAATACTCCTTTCGGTTTTTTCAATTTTTTCCTATACACCCTGGGGAGTATATGTCGACTCGTGTGCGGCAATATAGAAGCTTTTTAGGCCTTCAACACAAAAGCGCCAATTTTATACCTTGGGGCGGTGTCACAAAGAGCAGGGTTTTTACAATTTATAATTTATGCTCCCTAGCATGGATTTGAACCGCAGACCTTTAGGCCAAATGACGCCAGTGCCAACCACTACTCTACTCGCTCGAATAAAAAAGAATATTCAAAAACATCAACCATACTCCTTGCCCATACAACCCGTTGCTCCACATCGGCAAGCATAAAATGGGCGACAAAATGCATGGTATTTACTGATCTGACACATAATTCGAATATCACCAACATGCAGTGTACACATAGTGTACATATGTCTATGCTATATAGCGATGGGATAACCGGGGGTGCCAAAGAACCTTTTGAGACCCTCAGTTAAAGGCCCATTTTTTCCATATTTGTCTTCTTTCTACAGGGTCAAGAACGTTGAATTGATTACGAGTGCCTTGAGTATCAGTGCATCTTATTTGCAAAATAAGTATACAGGTATAAGTCTATAAATGTACAATATTTTTTGCATACTTTTATGTACAATATCGACTTGGGTAATATCAACGAAAAGGCTGTTTTTATGCAAAGAATGCTGAAAAATTCGTCGCCTAGCAACATGGCACGTGACTTATTAATATTTGAACTTTCAAGCTATATATGGCATCTTCATCGAGTCTTGATACTATGTACTAGGTTTTGTTGTAATAAGTATCATAGCTTACTCGATTGACTGAGCGCATCCTCCCTGCCGTTCACGTCATCCATACCAACACAGCCCAAGCGTTTTGTAGTAAGGCGCTCTAGATAACATCGTCTAAGCAATAAAAATTTGATTCAATCATTTGCTGCACTTGCATATGGAGAATTTGTTTTACTTCTTAGTAACGGCGTGTACAAAGTTCGTCTAACACGATCGAGGACTAAGTTGCATGCCGTAAATAACTTTGAATCTCATTAGTCGATTTCCAAATCGCACTTTCGTCATTTTTAAATCAAAAACATAACTTTTTTGTTTTTGCAGGAGTGGTTATGGATTATAAGGTATTATCTGCTTTTAGATTCAGTCGTTCTGTATTTTTAGCTTAATATTTCAAACAATGAAACCCAAAAAGTTCAGAGTCAAATTTGTAGCACACCGCGTGTTAATTGTGCAGACTTTTCCAAGCGTTGCTCAGGCCTAAAATTTATTAAATGTTGATGTACACCTCTTGAATGACCTTAGCAGAGATATGCTCGTGCTGACACAAAGAAATCTTAAAAATGAAGATAACTTGCCGTAATTCTCTTACAGGACATGCAAGTACCACTTGGTCGTAGATTTAGAGCATTGAAAGTTTGGTTCGTTGTGAGGTCCTATGGTATCCTTGGCTTGCAAAATATATTGCGTAAGGTAAAAACTTTTAGAAAAAAGATGGTTTGTCTTGCTTGTTTGGACACGTGTATGTAATAGGTGTATCTGCAGATGTTTACCGTCGCTTATGCAATTAGATAGGGGTTTCTTGGAAAAGCTAGCAACCTGCTTAACCTCGTATTTCATCAAATTTTAACCAAATCGACCATGCTGATTTCAAGTTTTCTGATTACGTCTTAAACATGAGAGGGATGTACTTCGAACCACTTTCGGAACTCTTTTTGCACATCTTTTCGCGAAAAGTTTTTGCATATATAACGTCTACTGATTCAGGGCTTTCAAATGATGCATAAATTTTCTTAATTTTCTTTAATTAGATATGATCAACTTAGAGCCTTCTGAACTTTCGCTAGAGTCCGGGGAGGTTGTGGGATGCCATGGGGAGCTAACCTCCCCGGACTCTAGCGAGAGTTCAGAAGGCTGCAAGTTGAAAGGCAGCAAATTAAAAGGCAGATGAGTGGTATCTTGTCTTTCCAAGGCTAAACTGGTACTAATATTCACTCGCATCGCGGGTGTCCAGGTAAAAACTCACCCGCATCGCGGGTGTCAAGGTAAAAAGCTACTCTACTTGTAATTGTAAACACATAAGAGAACTGATAAAAGGGTATTAAACTGTGGACAAAAAAAGAACATTATCATCATCATCATCATCATCATCATAGTTATCATCACCATCAAAATTACCATTATCGCCATCATCAAGAATAACATTATAATCACCATTAGAATCATCCTCATCATCATTATCATCATCATCATCACCATCATAATCATAATCATCATCAGATCATCATCATCATCATCATCATGCCATGAAATTCATAATAATAGTAATCATCATCATCACAATCATCATCATCACAATCATCATTATCTTCATGTCATCAAAATCATCATCATCATCATCATTATAATATGAAAGCTGAAGGTCAAATATAAGCCAAGTTTTATAAAACAAAACATTGAGTGGGATAGTGAGCAAGTGAGTCACGGAGGTTAAGGGTATCTCTGACTGTGCTCCATCTACTTGAATTATAATGCAACGTTTCTATGCCCTGTCTGCACTCAAAAATTCTATTATTAACAGCCTAAATAAAAGTCAAACAGTTCGATGGTAAATGCTTAATGAAATTTGTTGCCACCAAATTGCCAGATCTACTTAGAATATTCCAAACGCTTTTGTGTCAACTTAAGACGCAAAATAAGTAGTATTAGGCCTACTGCAGCATAAATTCGAAAATCCTATCCGTATCTCATCGCAGACTTTAATTTTAAATGTCCGTCATGAACAATAAATATCTCACTGTATCAAAACGATTTTCATTTTGTGTGTTTGTGCTCTGAATTTTCAAAGGAACATTCAACTTGAAACCCGTAAAATCTATGGCCTCTTAGTAGTGTTTCATATGCATTGAAACAGTAAAACACAAAGTTTAATGTGGCGATTTATGGAAATAATCAAAGCAACAGCTCTTCTTGAAAACAGAAACAATATGAGTAAGATTCCAAAATGAATTACAGTCTCCTAGTGTCCTTTGACGTCCTTTGACCCCTGAAAACGTGAAAACGTACTTACCAAAAACGCGAAACCGCGCGAAAAAACCCAAAATTGCCCACAACCAGCCAAAAGCACTCAAAATGAACCATAACTTGATGAAAAGCACCCAAAACCACCCTGAAATGTCCAATTCACCTGGAATCATCTATTAAGTGGCAGAAAATCCTTGAAAAATCACCAGAAACTCTCATGTTCTTTGAAATTTCATTCTTAACTCTTAAAATTTTACTTTCGTCTTGGGTCTTTTGTTGACATAAAA
Organism: Chrysaora quinquecirrha; assembly: GCA_014526335.1. Taxonomy (NCBI): domain Eukaryota; kingdom Metazoa; phylum Cnidaria; class Scyphozoa; order Semaeostomeae; family Pelagiidae; genus Chrysaora; species Chrysaora quinquecirrha. Next base: position 659,349 of record JACTAT010000048.1, on the reverse strand, counting down.
AGCTTTTACATCGCTGGAGTGGGAAAAGCCTTTTTTGTTCACAACAGAAATGTAGTATTGTATTTGAGCGTGAAGTTGAGAGATAAGACACAATCGCACGCTGCCAATAAATATACCGTTGGGAAAGGTATCCATTGTCTGGAAAGCGTGTTTCATTTTAATATCTCAAAATATCTTGTAAGAAAGACTACATGACAACTAAATCGTAGTAATGTAATCGTGGAGGCTCTTTTACGACCAAAATGTCACCATTTGTATTTGTGGTCCTGCGATAATCGTACGAAAAGAAATTCTCACGTCTCACGATTGTGCGATAGTCGCACGACAGTTAAGATTCTGTATGGAATCCAGGCTTTGGAAGCCACAAGTCATTGAATAAACCCCTGAGAGTTGCACGCAAAAGATTCAATGTGCGTGTAGTGAAACAAACATAATAGATGGCCGCAATCAAAACCTAAACTTGTTGAACTCGAGATAAAATCGAAGTTTTCATCAACTTGCACTTCTCAAATCATTTAGAAAAATACGGCATGCACTACCTGGGCAGAAAGGGCGTCGATACAAAAATGAACCACGTTTCTAGGTGGCCCAGGGAAAGAGCCTTTGCTGTGTAATCGAACAATGGGCCACAACAAAGGGGCAACCTGATTTGCATTTAAGGAGTTTAGTAATATAGGATTTTTACCTTGACACCCGCCATGCGGCTTAATATTAGTACCAGATTAGCCTTGGAAAGACAAGATACCACTCAGCTGCCTTTTGACTTGCTCCCTTTTAACTTGCAGCCTTCTGAACTTTCGCTAGAGTCCGGGGAGGCTAGCTCCCCATGGCATCCCACAACCTCCCCGGACTCTAGCGAAAGTTCAGAAGGCTGCAAGTTGAAAGGCAGCAAGTTAAAAGGCAGCTGAGTGGTATCTTGTCTTTCCAAGGCTAATCTGGTACTAATATTAACCCGCATGGCGGGTGTCAAGGTAAAAAGCTCGCCCGCATCGCGGGCGTCAAGTTAAAAAGCTAGTCTACTTTTAATGGTAAACACATAAGAGAATTGATAAAAGGGTATTAAACTGTGGACAAAAAAAAGAACATTATCATCATCATCATCATCATAGTTATCATCACCGTCAAAAGTATCATTATCGCCATCATCAACAATAACATTTTAATCACAATTAGAATCATCCTCATCATCATCATCATTACCATCATCATCATAATCATCATAATCATAATCATCATCATCATCAGATCATCTCCATCATCGTCATCATCATCATGCCATCAAAATAATAATAATAATAATAATCATCATCATCATCATCATCACAATCATCATTATCTTCATGTCATCAAAATCATCATCATCAACAACACTATAATATGAAAGCTGAAGTTCAAATATGAGCCAAGTTTTATAAAGAAAAACCTTGGGTGGGATAGTGAGCCAGTGAGTTACGGAGGTTAAGGGTATTTTCGGACCAATTTTCATTTTGTGTGTTTGTGCTCTGAATTTTCAAAGGAACATTCGACTTGAAAGCCCAAAAATTTATGGCCTCTTAGTAGTGTTTCATATGCATTGAACCAGTAAAACACGAAGTTTAGTGTGGTGATTTATGGAAATAATCAAAGCAAGAACCATTCTTGAAAACGGAAAGAATATGAGTAAAATTCCAGAATGAATTAGGCCTACAGTCTCCTAGTGTCCTTTGACGTCCTTTGACCCCTGAAAACGTGAAAACGTACTTACCAAAAACGCGAAACAACCCAAAATTGCCCAAAACCAGCCAAAAGCACTCAAAACGAACCATAACTTGATGAAAAGCACCCCAAAACACCCAGAAATGTCCAATTCACCTGGAATCATCTATTAAGTGGCAGAAAATCCTTGAAAAATCACCAGAAACTCTCATGTTCTTTGAAATTTTATTCTTAACTCTTACAATTCTACTTTCGTCTTGGGACTTTTGTTGACATAAAAAGCTTTTACATCGCTGGAGTGGGAAAAGCCTTTTTGTTCACGACAGTAATGTAGTATTGTATTAGAGCGTGAAGTTGAGAGATAAGACACAATCGCACGCTGCCAATAAATATACCGTTGGGAAAGGTTTCCATTGTCTGGAAAGCGTGTTTCATTTTGATATCTCAAAATATCTTGTAAGAAAGACTACATCACAACTAAATCGTAGTAATGGAATCGTGAAGGCTCTGCTACGGCCAAAATGTCAGCATTTGTATTTATGGTCGTGCGATAATCGTACGAAAAGAAATTCTCTCGTCTCACGATTGTGCGATAGTCGCAAGACAGTTAAGATTTTGTATGGAATCCAGGCTTTTGAAGCCGCAAGTCATTGAATAAACCCCTGAGAGTTGCACGCAAAAGATTCAATGTACGTGTAGTGAAAGGAACATAATAGATGGCCGCAATCAAAACTAAAACTTGTTGAAGTCGAGATAAAATTGACATTTTAACAAACTTTGGATTCTCAAAACATTTAGAAAAATACGGCATGCACTACCTGGGCAGAATGGGCGTCGATCAAAAAAAGAACCACGTTTCTAGGTGACCCAGGGAAAGAGTGTTTCTTGTGTAATCGAACAATGGGCCACAACAAAGGGGCAACCTGATTTGCATAACTGCATATTAGTATATACACTTTTTACCTTGACACCCGCGATGCGGGTGAGTTTTTAACTTGAAACCCACGATGCGGGTGAATATTAGTACCAGTTTAGCCTTGGAAAGACAAGATACCACTCAGCTGCCTTTTAACTTGCTGCCTTTTCACTTGCAGCCTTCTGAACTTTCGCTAGAGTCCGGGGAGGTTGTGGGGTGCTATGGGGAGCTAACCTCCCCGGACTCTAGCGAAAGTTCAGAAGGCTACAAGTGAAAAGGCAGCAAGTTAAAAGGCAGCTGAGTGGTATCTTGTCTTTCCAAGGCTAAACTGGTACTAATATTCACCCGCATCGTGGGTGTCAAGTTAAAAACTCACCCGCATCGGGGGTGTCAAGGTAAAAAGCTCGCCCGCATCGCGGGCGTCAAGTTAAAAAGCTAGTCTACTTGTAATTGTAAACACATAAGAGATTTGATAAAAGGGTATTAAACTCTGGACAAAAAAAGAACATTATCATCATCATCATCATCATAGTTATCATTACCGTCAAAAATATCATTATCTTATCACCATCATCAACTATAACATTATAATCACCATTAGAACCATCCTCATCATCATTACCATCTTCACAATCATATTCATCATCATAATCATAATCATCATCAGATCATCATCATCATCATCATCATCGTCATGCCATCAAAATCATAATAATAATAATAATCATCATCATCATCATCATCGCAATCATCATTAGCTATCTTCATGTCATCAAAATTATCATCATTATCATCATAATAATATGAAAGCTGAAGGTCAAATATAAGCCAAGTTTTATAAAACAAAACCTTTGGTGGGATAGTGAGCCAGTGAGTCACGGAGGTTAAGGGTATCTCTGACTGTGTTCCATCCACTTGAATTCTAATGCTACGTTTCTGTGCCCTGTCTGCCCTCGAAAATCCTATTATTAACAGCCTACATAAAGTCAAACAGTTCGGTGGTAAACACCCCGCATAACGTATGTGCAGTACAGTGGTGGGTGTGCAGTACAGTGGTGGATGTTCAGTACAGTGGAGGGATACCATGAGTACAGTGGAGGGATACCATGAGTACAGTGGTGGATGTTCAGTACAGTGGAGGGATACCATGAGTACAGTGGAGGGATACCTGGAGTACAGTGGTGGATGTTCAGTACAGTGGAGGGATACCATGAGTACAGTGGAGGGATACCATGAGTACGGTGGTGGATGTTCAGTACAGTTGAGGGATACCATGAGTTGCGTGGAGGGATACCATGAGTACAGTGGAGGGATACCATGAGTACAGTGGTGGATGTTCAGTACAGTGGAGGGATACCATGAGTTGCGTGGAGGGATACCATGAGTACAGTGGAGGGATACCATAAGTACAGTGGTGGATGTTCAGTACAGTGGAGGGATACCTGGAGTACAGTGGTGGATGTTCAGTACAGTGGAGGGATACCATGAGTACAGTGGAGGGATACAATGAGTACAGTGGTGGATGTTCAGTACAGTGGAGGGATACCATGAGTACAGTGGAGGGATACCATGAGTACGGTGGTGGATGTTCATAGTGCGATAGTCACACGACAGTTAGGATTTTATATGGAATCCAGGCTTTTAAAGCCGCAAGTAATTGGATAAACCCCTGAGAGTTGCACGCAAAAGATTCACTGTGCGTGTAGTGAAAAGAACATAATAGATGGCCGCCATTAAAAACGAAACTTTTTGAGGCCGAGATAAAATCGAAATTTTAACTATCTTTTGGTTCTCAAAACATTTAGAAAAGTAGCGCATGCACTACCTGGACAGCAAGGGCTTCGATCAAAAAAAGAATCGCATTTCTAGGTGGCCCAGGGAAAAAGCCTTTCGTGCACAATCGAACAATGGGCCACAACAAAGGGGCAACCTAATTTGCATTTAAGCAGTTTAGTAATAGAGACAGATGTCATCTTTTTTGATGACGTCATCGTCCTCTTATAGGCGGGCAGAGCAACAAGAAACAATAAGTTGTTACCTGAACGGATTTATATTAACGTTTGTGTTCCAAATCAATGCAATTACAAAAGGCAGATTAAATTACACATTGAGAATGGTGGTGGAAGCCATTCGCTTGCGACTTCAAGGTCAGATTCGTTATTGGAGACGTTATGGGCGACTGCCATTGTGATGTTATCTCATGGCTTCAAAGCCCTCCTTTTCAATTGCAACTATATTTGTGATGATTTTTGTGACATAGGTAGCAAGGTCTCTGTTTTAGTTTAGAAAGTGTTTGCAGTAGATTTATAAAACTTTCTGAACTGCACAATTTTCTGTTATTACTGTACAATAAAATTTCAGATTTTCACATTCTTGCTGTAGAACTGCATGCAGAAAGAAGCATTATTAACTTGGGCCTGCCTCTCCTGTCCTTTCACGTCAGAGTTCCTTGCTTTTCCATCACTTGTTGAGACTTCCCGGACTGACTACCCATTCATTTGAGACTTCAATAAATGCTCGTTCACTTGAGACGTCTGATAGCCTATACCCCTTTCCATTTACTCTTGATTTGCAGCATGGTATACGTGTTCGTATTTACTTGAGACGTAGTGGCTCATTCAAACTCATAGAAGACTTAGTGTCCTTATTGTGTTTACTGTGGTTTTATTGCGTTAACATTGCTTTGTACTCTTTCTACAGATTTGCAAACAAGCTGAGCTGTTCAAATGCTTCGTTGCCGCTGATGATCGGTATGAGCTGCTAGACCAAACACTTGGTCTTGTCACATTTCGTGTGAAGGTACGTGAGAGACAGATATTGTACAGTACATCAAAAAACCTGCATGTAGAAAACCCATTTTTCAAAATTAGGCTCTACAGTTTCTTTGCAGTTCAGCGATATCCTACATGCAGTGTAAGGTAATCTCAGTTTTAAAAGAGAGGTAAGATTGCCTTCATTTTTCTATCAAATAGGCATTTTAAGTTTAAAGATACAAAAATTATGATGAGTTCAACAGGTATATCATTTTCAAAAGAAACTCGGCCTGCAGTTTCTTATATGGGGTTTCCACTGTAGTAGAAAAGAGAAAGCATGTGCTTTAGAAATTTTAAATGCCTTCTACTTATAGCCTTAATCTCAATCGAATAGTAACGGGATGAAAACATTTCGACGACAACGAAACTTAAATATTGTCTGTCTTTACTTTCTGCAATGAGAAGTTTCTCCTCGCATCTTCAAAACAAGCAACATGCATTACAGGACGATTCTGCCGAAAGGCAACTTTACTTGTTGGTCCAAACTGTGCAAAACTGCAGTGGAGATCGGTTCATAATGGGCGTATCACGGTCGTCATTGCGTTTAATGACTTTCAAAGCTGTCCGTTTAAACTCAGATAGCCGGTTTTTCGGTGTAGACAGAGAGTTTATTAATTCTCATTTTGACTGAATCTTGACTCAACTGGTTCAGTTGGTCAACGTGCTGTGTCTTATGAGCTGCATGGTTTTCAAAATACAGTAGAAATTTAGCTTTATATGTATGATTGGCGCATGTCGATCCTGCGCCTACAACCCGACACAGTAAATTAATTATATCTAATACTGACGTTTACACTCTTTGAGGCGTTTGACGTAAAATATATAACAGAGAACGAAGAACGTAACACGAAAAATCCATAACAATTAACATTGAATAGAACTTCAAAATGATTCCTTTACCTTAGGGTTCAAATGAAGTGAACGATGCTGTTATGAAGTTAATAACAGATGAAAGAAAGATTTTCATGACACCATCCGTGGTTAAAGGAAGAACAATTTTAAGATTCGTGGTATGCCACCTTGAGGGTGACGATTCTCATATTGAATTTGCATGGGATGTTATTAAGGATGCGACTCAGAGGGTTTTAGAAACAATGTAGGCAGCTATTTATACTTTTTAATAAATCAGAATACTCTTGAAGTACAATTTTCTTGAAAAAAAAATCATTACAAAACATTTCATCTTGAAGAGAATATTATATGGTGTGATTGCCATTTTCTGTGAATTCTATATATCTGTGGCTTACAAATCCACGACTTACGAAATACGAGTTAATTTTATTCCACGAGTTACTTTTTATTCCACGAGTTACTTTTTATTCCACGAGTTACGAGTTGCCATACTTTTATTTTACGAGTTACTTTTTATTCCACGAGTTACAAGGTACGAGTTATGAGTTACTTTATTTTACGAGTTACTTTTTATTCCACGAGTTACGAGTTATGAGTTACTTTAATTTTAGGAGTAACTTTTTATTCCACGAGTTACGAGTTACGAGTTACTTTTATTTTACGAGTTACTTTTATTCCACGAGTTACGAGTTGCCGGTTCCTTTTATTTTACGAGTTATGAGTTGCCGGTTACTTTTATTTCACGAGTTACGAACAACAAGCTACATGTATTTCGATTTAGTTTTTTATTCATGAGTTTCAATATATTTGTGAAAATTAACAAAGTCACTAGTGCCTCAATTTAAGAACCTATAAAACGATTTTTACCAGTGAGTATCAACGTCATTTTCAACAAGAAAGACGGCTCGATCTGGAAATCGTTGTCTTTTGAGTGGCACAGTAGGAAAAGTTTCTTACAAGTTTTAGCGTTTCACCCTTTCGCTCCTGATTTTCATTGTTGGGCTTTGAGTCCCCTGGGAATTTATTGTGACCCACACTCTGTACTCATTCTTTGCAAACTCTAAACCCGAGGGGAAAATCGGTTTCAAATAAATCTGGAAACAAAGGGAGCCTAAAAATGCTGAGTCAGCATTTTAATAAACTTTGGATCCTTATCTCTCAAAAACCGTAGATTTTAGAACATATGTTTCTAGAATAATTGGAATAATTACGTTCTTCAGGTGAATAGTTTTAGAGTTGTACAAAACTTCAAAAAAGCGATAAACAGCGGAAACATGTTCGGGCATACTTCTTTTCGGGCATCGTCTGACATTCCTCAGAGTATGAATGTCAGAAACAGACCAAAACAATTAACTAAGGTGAAATTTGTACACAGGTGTGGCTCGAAATGCAGCAATCCGAAAGAAAAGCTGAATTGGCATAGTGTTTTCAACACTAATCAGCTTTTGGCGGAATGAACAATGAAAATTAATTGAATATGTAGTGAGAAAACGAACTCTTTCGGTTGACACAGAAAAAATGGAACGAGGATCTGGCCCTGCCAATTTGCAAAATGAATTCCTAGGTGGGGACTTGTTTGAGAGGGGGCTTATTTGGAGGGTGGGGCTTAAGTGCAATCAGTTGAAAAATTCACGGCTTCATCCCAGCCTGCATCACTACTATACCAGGAAGTTTCAATCCCCCTCCCCCCCTCTAGATTTGTATAGCTCAAAGTTGAACTAAAGAAACGTTTTTATCAGGAATACCTTTACAAGGAACTCAAGGATGGTTTAGTTAGAAAATTCCAAAAAAATTAAGGATCTTTAAGGAACTCTGGAGCCTCAGATGAAAAGCTTGGAATAACTTTATTCAAAAAAAAAATTAAAGGCACTAAATGACCGGATAACACGTATATAAATGTTAAAAATCACCTGAAATCACCTGAAATGAGCCGATAGGTCCCCTGCGACTTCTCGCATTCCTATATTCCCAATTTAATAACAGAATAACGCCTTGCAGTTTTCGATTCGCGACACGTTTGATCGGATTGTCCTCAGTCCGTGTTTCGACACATGCACACATTGTCTTGGTCTTTCTCTCTGCATTCCGTTCATTCTGCGAATGATGAGTCGCCGAGTGACTTTGACTTCTCGGAGGATTTAGGCGGATGCATTTTTCCAAAGCATTCACCCCTTGAGAATTTCGTGCACCATTGACATGGATTCTACAGTATTCAGAAATCCCTTAAATCCTTTTGTTTCAACAGCAATCTCGCACGTTTTTGAAGAGTGAAAAAGCCCCAGGGACAGTTCATTTCTTGAAGGAGCGTACCTTTATTTAGGGTTTTTCTATGTAAGGTTGGTACCTGGCCTAAGGTACCGAAACACATGCAGTTAGGCTCATATCGCATGAGCACAAATTCGTATTCGGCCTATATGAATAATTTCACCAGCCGCCCCATTCTCAAATGCCAGACGCGTTTCGCTCTTATTGGAGCTCATCAGTGACATGTGTAGGAATCGAACCGGGGGTTTATTGCGTGAGAAGCACAGGTGCTAATCACACGACCACTAGAGCTGGGCTGACTGGTGAGGTTTACAAACGTATCTGTTAGGTTCCATATCGTTTAGTGATTCTAACCTATCAAGAAATTTAATCCTATCAGTATTGGATATTTTGGATCGACTTTGTACTGGGTTTGAAATTTCATTAGTCATGTGACATGTTGCTAGGCAGCTCTTTTTTTGGTGATTTTTCATGGAAAAGTAGCTTTTTCGTAAAATTAGCTGTTTTATTGAGAAATATCGTTCTAAAGCAATGCAAAATATTTTTATTTGAAAAAGAAATGACATTCTAGCTAATATTCTTTAGTTTTTAAGAAATCGGACAAACTTTTTACAAATAATCAACATTTTTTACTTCCTGTTAGGTACACTTAAAGCCAACGCTCATTACTCCCATGAAAATGTTTTTTGCACAAAAGGCAAACCCTTAGCAACAAGAAAATATACAATGATGGTTATTTCCATGCCTATTTCATGGGAGTAATGAGTGTTGGCTTTAAGTGTACCTAACAGGAAGTAAAAAATGTTGATTATTTGTAAAAAGTTTGTCCGATTTCTTAAAAACTAAAGAATATTAGCTAGAATGTCATTTCTTTTTCAAATAAAAATATTTTGCATTGCTTTGGAACGATATTTCTCAATAAAACAGCTAATTTTACGAAAAAGCTACTTTTCCATGAAAAATCACCAAAAAAAGAGCTGCCTAGCAACATGTCACGTGACTAATGAAATTTCAAACCCAGTACAAAGTCGATCCAAAATATCCAATACTGATAGGATTAAATTTCTTGATAGGTTAGAATCACTAAACGATATGGAACCTAACAGATACGTTTGTAAATCTCACCAGTCAGCCCAGCTCCAGTGGTCGTGTGATTAGCACCTGTTTTTACCAATTTTTCGAAAATGTTCCTTGCATCGTCGTGAAAATCGATACCGTTCCCGGGGGGAGGGTACTTCCATTGTTCATTAATTATACTTCCATTGTTCATTCATTATACTAGACGTGCTGCCCAAATAGAAATAGGTAACTTCTTCAGCGCCAGTTTCCCTACATATGGGTTGATTTTCCGTAAAGAATCTCTACACATGGGTAGTAAGATATAAAAAACTTTTAGACATACATTGTCTTGAAAAACCTGATAACAAGTGCGTTTAAGTTTCCAGCGCAAATCCCTTTTCGCCGCATTTAGAGCTGCCTCAGACGTTAAATTGGGTTCAAAAATTTGAAATATCGGTACAAATGGTTACAAAATTTCGTTGTTATTTCTATACATGGGTACCACGAGTAACAGAGTTTATCAGTAGATATGGGTGGGTTTGGGAAAACTGGGTGGCACGTCTAGTCTCTTGAACAATTGTATAAGAGTGGTGAATTGTCCCTTTGGTTGGTTACTTGTATGAATAAGAAGACCCTATGGCTTGTAGAATAGGTCAGGCAAATCAAGGATGACCCCATAAGGGTGTTAGCGGTATGGAGTGTTGCTAGAAAGAATCAAAGGGATAATTCCGGACAAAACAACAGGTATAGCCTATGAGATTTTTTTGTGGTAGACAGAATTCAGTTCAATGGGACTCAGTTCACATGTAAGTGCTTCAGCCGTCAGCGGGGATATCAAGCGTACTTTCCCATAAATAGGAAACAACGGAGAATCTGGTGCAGAATAATATGACGATATTTTAGTTTTTCTTGTCGTAAAAGTATATTTGACAATCACTAAACACGTTTTGCATTCATCAAATAGACATATTGCACTGTTTCGCTATATTTTTATGTTATTTCTTCATTTCGTTTCGTCATTTTGTGGTTTTCAGACTGCCTGTAGGCGATATGTAGAATAATGTTTTTCTAGCTTAGGGCCTGTTTATATGGGGAAAACATAAGCCCTCTGCATTTCTCACACCTGCCTTTCGAATCTTTCAAATGCCCAAAAAGTAGTCTTTTGCGCGTACAGCTTAGGTGTAGTTCAATCTTCAAAACGCACCGGTTTTCGGAATCAAAAATCAACCGTATCGTCTGTCAAATTTTCGAATATATTTTGCACGTCAAATAGAAATTTTACTTCCAAAACGGCAACTTGTAACGTTTTTGCATTTTAAATATACTGTGAAATGACAAACCCCAGCGAAGCCTCTTTTAAACGCCCAATTTACCAACATTACTCCTAATGCATTGGCCAATGCCTGTGCCAAGTTTGATCGCTCTAGCTCTACTGGACAGCAATTTATAGAGGGGGGCTGGAAACCACCCCCGGCTGTGTTAGATACAAAAAACCAGGTAGGATTAGGGTAGGTACTCTATTGTATCTGGGTAGGTACTCTATTGTCGTTTTCAGAAAAGCTGCAACAGGCTATTGTTTAAAGCTATGGAAAAGTAGAGCGACTGGGGTTTTGCTCCTAGTCGTTATGGTCTAGTCAGGTTTAAAGGCAAATAAACGTCTCCTCTTTAAACGGTCTCCTATCATACCATGAAGTGTATTTACTTCTTTTGCTGGGCTGTGTTCTATCAGCAAATCTTCAAGAACCCCAGATGACGGTTCAGGACTAAATCGTTGAAGAATGGCAGGTCGAAGTGAAACAAAACTGAAAACTCTGCGTGAATATATACAAACACAACAATTACTATATACAGCGAAAAAAAATTATTAAAACTACCTGATATACGAGAATACGAATGATGCGAATGAATAACAACGAATGAATGACAACGAATGAATAACAACGAATGCTTGCTTCCTCTCTCGAAGCTAACTCTAAGAGATCTTGACTTTAAGCGAGTACGAATGCGAATGAATGAATACGAATCCTCCCTGACTACAGGGATACAAGGTTATAAACGTATGATTAAAAAAGAACAATATCCTTCACCCTCCCCCCTGATTGACAAAGTCAATCATTAGAGAACAAAACGAATTAATATGATTAATTAAGAAATGTGTTCAATTACATCTTCGTCCTTTACCATTTTAATAGATACATTTTGAAGTTCGATATCTTCATCTTCGTTTTCAACACTTTCTAATTTCTCCTCTGCTGCGTCTTCTACTTCCAATGGGTAGAGATTTTGTATCGGTCGTTTGATGACAATTGTTTTTCCAGATTTATCCGATGTACGTAGTTCTACTGCTCGTACAATACCATCCTTTCCAGGTAAAAGGTTGATTATCTTTCCCAAGGACCATCGTTGTCTCGGTAATTTATCCTTATGAATACACACAATGTCACCTAATTTCGGAGAGCGTTTAATTGATTTTCGTTTCGAATTCTGTCGTTCACGTAGCGAAGTAAGATATTCCGTCTTCCATCTATTAAAGAACTGCGATAATAAAGTCTCGAGAAATCTAACACGTTTAACTAGCAATCGTTTATTTGAATTACTTACATCTGAAGAAATCGTTGCTGAATCCAATAACCTGCGTTCTGAGACTAAACATGAAGGAGTTAACGGAGATTCAGATATGTCCTGATACACGAAAGTCAATGGTCGCGAATTCAATATACCCTCAACGTTTATTAAAACAGTTTCTAATTCTTCATAAGTAAGCTTAGCATTACCCAATGTTTTTCGTAAACATTTCTTCGTAAGCTTAACCAAAATTTCAAAGACACCGCCCCACCAGCTTGCTGTAGGTACGTTGAATTTCCATGTAATGCCTTTATCGTTAGCAAAGTTTTGAACACGTTGATCTTTGAATGTTGTCCCATTATCCGATAGAATCTGATTTGGAAGACCTCTTCTACCAAAAACGCGTTTTAATGCTCGAATAAATGTGCTAGCGAGAAGATCTGGAACGAGTTCTAGGTGTATGGCTCGAGTACTTGTACATGTAAATAACGCGATGTAGGATTTGTGTAATTCACTGCCCTTTGAATAAATGTCCTTAACGTATAAAGGACCTGCGAAATCTACTGCGATTTGCGAGAAAGCCATATCTGTTGAGACTCTGTAAGGCGGTAACGGTGGTGTGACTGGAGTATCGTATGATTTACCAATGAGCCTTTTACAAGTGACACATTTAGACAAAAGCGATTTGACGAATTGTCTACCCTTCGGTATCCAGTACTGCGAACGTAATTCGGTCAATGTTTCTCTTATTCCGTTGTGTTTCACATTTTCGTGAGCGTTGTACACAATGAGACGAGAAAAGTGATTTCTTGATGGAAGCAAAATAGGAAATTTCGTTTCATATGGTAATTGGGCGTGGTCAATTCTGCCCCCGACACGTAGAATCCCTTCAGAGTCGCGAAAAACCTTCAAGTTCGTTTTTGTTTGATCAAACTTCGAATCTTTCGAAAAGTGTTTTTGCACTTCCTTATGCCATAGCGTTTTCGCTTCATGAAAACATTCGCGAAATTCGGGTATTTGTGAATTTCGTTTGGAAACCCTTCCTTTCAAGATTCTTACGAATTTGATAACCAATGCAGTTTACCGATGCTGCTGAACTGTTCACAGTTGATTACCCGATTTAGTTCTAAGTTTGAAGATTCAGTATTTAACAATGCAGTTTGTTTATCGTGCAATTGCTCATTTTGAGGCTGTTGCATTTCGAATTTAGGCCAATTTTCTTTTTCACAAGTTAAAAATTCGGGGCCTCGCCACCACAACGAGTTTTGAATTAACTTAGAGCATTTTGACCCTCTGGAGGCTATATCAGCAGATCATCATCATCATCATCATCATCATAAATTTACTCATACCCCCAGCTGGGGTATGAAATGAATTATAGAATAAGCAAATTAATGTAAACTCTACATCACTATAGTGACAATTTAGAGTTTTTCATTAACAAAATTAAGTCTAATTAACAAAAAAAAAGCAACTAAAGTAAGAACGGTAAGAGCTAAAATATTCAAAGAAACATAAGATAACAGCAACAGCAACAGCAACAGAAACTGCAACAATGAAATTACTTTTGTCTTTTTACAGGAGGTGACAATTATTTTTCCTATAACTGAAAATTTCTCTTATATATTTTGCTATATTGGCCCAAAGTTTTTTGTCTCTTGTTTTTGACATTAGAATTTGAAATTTCATTTTTGAAGGGTACTTAGAAAAATATGTTGGTATAAGTTTATCCCTTATGCGATCAAATGCAGGACATTTTAAGAGAGTGTGATACTCATCGCCAATCTCATTTGAAGTACACATATCACATTTACGTAAGCCATAGTCTATTTTGTTCCATCTTCCCGTTTCAACAGAAAGCTTATGGTTTCCAGTTCTAAACCAGCAAAGATACTGGGATAATCTTGGCGGCAAAAGACTTAGATAATTTTCCATTTCAAAAATTTGTTTCATATTCGAGTACATTTTGCCTTTATTTGACAACTCCATTTCGGAATTCCATTGTTGAAGAAACTGGTCTTTAAGATTAATCTCAATAAGACTACATAAATTCCTACTACTATTTACAACATGAGAATTCCAAATTATCGATAAACCAGTATGATCAAATAAATTCTTAATTGATTTTATCCAGCCAATATTTTCCCATTTATGTAACGCAAGTTCATATAGTCTAAACACTAGCTTGTCTTGTCTCCCAGTTAAGATCTTACCCCAAAAATTTATCATTCTTGATTTAATTCTTATCGACACAGGAGAACGACCTAGTTCACCATATACCATATAACTTGGTGTTGATTTTCTAAGATTCAATATTAGTTTGTAAAATTGTAACTCTAGTTGATCAATAACGTTTAATTTCTCAAACCCCCACACCTCTGCTCCATAGGTTAATATTGGCATCACTAAAGAATCAAACATCTTTAGTTGTAAGTCTACGGGCATATCAATAGCTCTAGCTCTCGAGATTAAATATCTCATGGCTTTGTTTGCCTGGTTTTTGATAACTTTCATTGCACTCACGAAACGCCCATTACTTTTAAAAACAATACCAAGATACTTAAATTCTTTAACAATTTCAATTCTCTCATCATTGTATTTAAAACAACCTCTTTACTCCTACCATTTTTTGAGAAGGTCATAATTTTCGTTTTACTAACATTAACTTTTAATTTCCATAAGCTACTATATCTATATAAAATATCTAAAGACTTTTGCAAATTTTCGGGTGAATCAGCAAGTAATACAGTGTCATCTGCGTAAAGTAGTGAATGCAACCGGAAAATTTTCTGTCCGTCTATTTCAAAGTCTAAACCTTTGTTCCCAAGATTTTGAAACGATTATTCCATATCATTAAGAAAAATTGCAAACAAAAGGGGTGACAAATTTTCTCCCTGCCTTACTCCCATATTACACGAAAAAATTTCACTAAATTCACCTTCTTTTTCAATTACCGATTTAATATTATTATACATATTCACTATCACATTAAAACAATTACCCCTTATTCCAATATTTATCAGTTTCAACCAAAGACCTTTTCTCCATACTGTATCAAATGCCTTTTCATAGTCAACAAAGGCAACATAAAGTTTTTTATTACTAGCAAAGGAATAGTTTATTATTAAATTCAAATTAAAAATGTGATCAAGAGTAGAATAACCGCTCCGAAAGCCTGTTTGATCTTCATTTAGTAACTTATTTTTTTCTAGGTAAGAGGAGATTCTTCTATTTAGTAAACCTGTAAACACCTTGCTCAAACAGCTCACTAGCGTTATACCCCTGTAATTGTTGGCTTCTGATTTCGATCCTTTATTCTTATAAATTGGTTTTATTATACCAATAAGCCACGATTCTGGGAAAATTCCAGCTTTAAGAATAATGTTAAAAATTTTCGTCAGTATACTAATCACTTTCTCGCTACTGTACTTAAGATATTCATTCATTATTCCATCCAAACCCGGTGATTTATTATTTTTAAGCTTAGAGATAATGTACTTTACTTCATTTTCATTAAATAAATCATCTAAATCTGAATTATTACTTTCATTTAATTCCATGTCTGCATTTAATTCTTCATTTTTATGTCCGAAGGACATTTATGTCCGAAGGACATAATGAGAGGGTGTTTGTGGAACGCATGTATGTATAGACGCTTTTTCTTGCCAAAATGTAACAAAAGATAAACCACAAATATGAGGAAGTAACTTTTGAAGTCGCCGTAAATGGATGTTATGCATACCAATTATTTGACAATTAGCAGCAATAACGAATTTGTAAACATCTAGATGAGTCATTGTGGTTGAAGTCTTGGCAGAGATTCTCGAAGCTCAATTAATTCTCAAAGCTCTGTATTTGCATATTGCATAAAAAATACTTTTATTAGCCTTTTGCATTGCGCATGTTGTTGTCGATGTCCGAGGTCGTTCACAGATCAGTGTATGTCGATGTCATATTTAGTTCGATTGGGTTGTTGTTGTGGGAAGATTCTCGACGTTCTGATGCGTACCAATTTTCGTGTAAAGATGGGGGGTTGATCATGATGATGATGAGGATGATGATGATGATGATCATGATGATCATGATGATCATGGTGACCATGATATTCATGATAATGATGGAAATAACATAATGGTGATTCTTGCGTTGATGATGATGATGACGATGATGATGATGATGATGATGATGATATTCTGATAATCATGGAAATGACATAATGTTGATTGTTGCGTTGATGATGATGTTGTTGATGATGATGATGATCATGATGATGATGATCATATTGATCATGATGATGACGATATTAATCGTGATGATGATCATGATGGTGGTCACAATAGCCATAACGATTATGATTATAATAACGATTTTTATGATGACGACGATGATTATAGTCCTTCGGACATTGCGATAGCATTGCTATGTTCATCTATGCCCTTATTAAGATTTTTGAAATGCTCGAATAAAGCGTTTAGAGTCACATCTTTAAGTGATTCCTTTCTTTTGTCTCTAATCATTGACCAGAATTGACGAGGGTGTCTTGATTTAAGTTTTCTTAATTTTTCATTAAATTTCTTATTATGTTTTATTCTAAATTTATTCATGGTTTTCTTATATTCTTTTTTTGCATTAACCATTTTATTTCTTGATGCGGCTGTTTTCAATTTTTTGTAAGCAGATCTCGATTTCACAAATTTTCTTTGCTTATTTCTACACACTTCGCCAAACCAGGGTTTATCATCCTTAATTTTATTACTACTTCGGTTTCCTTTTTCTTTAAAAGTTTTGCTTGCACTTTCACACAAAATTTCATTAAGTTTGTTAACAGACGAATTGATCACTTTCTTTGATTCATTGATATTACCTTTATTGTTACTATTATCAAAATTACTTAAGACACTTTCCAAGCTTTTTAAATCATTATTAGGTATATTATTATTAAAGTTTTCAATATTATTTCACATTGAGAAATTTCACATTGAGAAATTTCACATTGAGAAATTTCATCAACTATGTTATGCCACCTACGCACGTAATCCTCTGGTAAACAAGAATCCCCATTTGTTTTCAACTTGCAAACATCTTGAAATAACTGCTTGAGTAACAATATAACCGGCGACAAAAGTCCCAGCGGATCATAAAACCGCGCGATCGTGCTTAGGATCAAGCGTTTTGTTACTGACGGTTGTTTTATTGCTTCAGCGAATGCCGAAAGGTTAAACTTCAGTTTATCTGTTGTTTGATTCCAAGTGATACCTAGAACCTTGATCTCTGTTTCATTAGAAATACCGTGTGACACCGATGTGTTTGAAAGCTCATTTTGTTTTTCGTGAATTTGTTTTGCGTTTTGTCGTTCAATGATTTTTTCAGACTGCTTTATGCTGTCTAATAATTCCGGACTATTAGACGCCCATTTACGCATGTTAAAACCACCCTCAGCAAAGAAATGTTTAAGTTGTTTATATCTAGCGAATGTTTCGGTTTCTGAACTAAAAGACGAAGCGTAATCATGGACGTATAATGAATTTATGACATTTTCGACAAATTCTGCGTTTTCACTTTTATAGTTTTCCAAATGATGTCGAATAACAGCGTTGAGGATGAAAGGCGAGCTAGTCAACCCAAATGCTAGGCGAGCGAATCTGAGTTTAACGATTTTCGGATTTTCGACATCAGTACAGTCTATCCACAAAAATCTCAAAAGATTGCGTTGTTTTTCGTCGATTGATATTTGGAGAAATGCTTTTTCGAGATCCCCAACGAGCGCAATTTTGTGAAGGCGAAATCTTAAAAGGATATCGAATATGAGAGGTGCGAGATTTGGCCCAGGATGTAAACAATCATTGAGACTTACTTCCCCATTTAATTTTGCGCTAGCGTCGTAAACAATACGTAATTTGGTTGTTTCACGTTCATGTTTTATTACCTCTCTATGGGGAATGTAATGCACGGATCCCGGTTCGAAATTTTCTTCATTTTCTTCTACCTTTTCGATAATTCCTGATCTCAACTGTTCTTGTATTACTTTATCGTATTCTTCAAATGTTTCAACGTTTAAATTCAAACGTTTTAGTTGCGAGTTTAGGCGTGATTTTGCGACTTTGTAGTTATCAGGAATTAACGGGTGCGTTTCCTTAAATGGAAGAGAGACTTGGTACCTTTGACCATTGTGCGAAAATTTTCCTTGCAATAATTCGTTAGCGTTTTCATTGATTTCGTTAGCTTTTACTCCTAGAGATTCATAATCCCAAAACCTCTTTACTTGTGATATTTGTGATATTGCAATATTTGACCTTTGCAAATATTGCAATTTCTCGACATTTGCCAAACTTTGATTTGTGTCTATACTTGAGCTAAAACTGTCCCAGAACGTAGTCCATTGCGTAGGATCTCCATTGAAGATGAGAAGCGGTAATTTCGGCAATTTTACTTGATCTCTTCTGTGTGATTGCGATAATGTTTGACTGTTATGCGGTGTCGGCGGTTGCGTTGTTGTTTTCTCTTTTAAGGCGTTTTTGATGCGGCAAATAACTTCTTCGATGTCTTCTTCTAATTGCGCTCTTTCCAGAATTTCTTTTTGAATATCGTCATCGTTCTCGAATGCGTCTAGAATTTCGTTATTCAATATTTCGATGTCAGTTTTCTTTTTCTCTAACGTATTAACGAAGGACTCGAGTTTCGGTTTAAGTTCGGCGGGTGCTTCGATTCCAACGCGCGGTATAAGTTCACGGGCTTTTGCGAGTGTATTGGTTACAACAAGTCTGTGTCCTTGTCTCGCTTTTATCTTCTTTTTCACAGTTTCCGCCATTCTGCAATAATTTGTTCCCGGGTCACGGCACCATGAAGTGTATTTACTTCTTTTGCTGGGCTGTGTTCTATCAGCAAATCTTCAAGAATCCCAGATGACGGTTCAGGACTAAATCGTTGAAGAATGGCAGGTCGAAGTGAAACAAAACTGAAAACTCTGCGTGAATATATACAAACACAACAATTACTATATACAGCAAAAAAAAATTATTAAAACTACCTGATATACGAGAATACGAATGATGCGAATGAATAACAACGAATGAATGACAACGAATGAATAACAACGAATGCTTGGGTGTTATGGGTTTTACGGTTACACGGTTTGGCCAATATTTTTACTCGGATTTTCGGCTTCTTCCGGAAAATTACGCGGTTTTTCGGTTTTCAAAATCTCGTCGGTGAACGGTTTTACATTTTGGACAATTTTTCCGGTTTTTGTTTAAATTTTTGCGTTTTTGGTACTGAATGCCGACTCTATTAAGCTGCAGGTTAGCCCGCAATTGAAAAAAATTGTTATTGGAGAAAAACGTGTCAAAAACGTGAAGTGAACAGTAAAATTTGACGAACCTACAGTTTCATAGATTCTCTACGGTTTTGAGCAATGAACGGATTTGTGACCCCCACCCCAAACACCCCCTCCTCGAAGGCACGGGGACTGGCACGTAGGAAATCGTGCTTTGGCATACGGATTTGTTCAAAATATCGCACGGTTTTACGGTTTTTGAGCAAAAGATATGTTTTGACAGCGCGCCGGGTCGGATTTACGGTTTTCCTTTTCTTTTCCAGATTATCCAAAAAATGACAAGTGGATAAATGGACATCGTTTATCCCTATTTCTAAACACCCTCAGCCCAGATCCTTCAGTTTTGATAACTAAACTCTCAAAACAATTATAATATTCCTGAATAAGCAAGGCTTGTCAATCGACGTGAAAGTTCGACATAGAAATTGATCTGAAGTACCAACTACGAGTGTCCACTTTAAATCAATTATCAAGTCATATATGTATTTTTATTCTATGAATACAGCTTGCAAGCTGTAGAAGCAATAATGTTTTGTTGTAAACAACATCCACTCACAATGCACTTTGAGGAAGGGTTACTCTAACCTTCCACAATTTCAATTTCTGATGACTTTCTCTTGCATTTTGACAGTATCTACTGCTTTCTCTTGTATTTTGACAGTATCTACTACTTTTATTGCTCTCAAAGTTTTAATTGAATGAACTTTGTTAAATTCACTCAGGCTTGGAAGATATCCATTTTATTACTTAGACACCATTTTCTCATATTAAATCCTCCAACGTTCACTATGCACATGCACTAGCAACTTTCTTTCATTTTTCTAGGGATTAAGCCAGTTAACACCTTGATGCGCAGTGTACATGGTCGATTCTTGGAAATTCTCCTTACTTTTTCATAAGTGAGAACCAAACCTATTTCAACCATTGTGCTTGAAACCTAGGATACCCCCTTCATGTTCAGGGGCAAAGCTTTTCAGGAAATATTAGTGATCGTATCTATTATTAAAGTCCAGCACCAGGTGCTTCACACCACCATTAGGGGTTGTATAGCCACAATTAACACGCATCTTCATTCTAGGCTATAAATGGATCGAATTGCAGTAGATCTTCTTACTTACGTGTTACAACCAATGTAAGTTAGATTACTTCAAATAGTTAAACTCAAAACAATTATAATAATCCTGAATAAGAAAGGCGACGGGAATGTTTAACATAGAAATGTTAGAAATATGTTTATTGCGACTCGCACGGTTGGGGTTTTTCCAACAGAAATTGATCTGAAGTACCAACTACGAGTGTCCACTTTAAATCAATTATCAAGTCATATGTATTTTAATTCTATGAAGACAGCTTGAAGGCTGTACAAGCAATAATGTTTGTTGTAAACAACATCCAGCTATAAATGCACTTGCGTCTGGGTTACTAAACACTTCACATAAGGATAAACTTCAAGTACAGAAAAAGTCAAGGAAGCTTGTTCAGGACACTCAAACAAAGGTAGGTGAAACTAGAACGATTATGTTTTCATGGTTTTATTTTAAGAATATATCAGCTTATGTTAACTTATTTAGATTATCTTATTTCAACTCAGATTAATTTCCATCAGTTGATTTCAGCTTAGATACTATCATTTCAGCTTAGATCATCTTATTTCAGCTTAGATCAGCTGGTTTTTGCTAAGATCAGCTCATTTCAGCTTGGATCAGCTGATTTCAGCTTGGATCAGCTGATTTCAGCTTAAACGTCTTTTATCTTCGAAGAATTCGAACATATTGATGTGGGATGGCGTGTCATTAACTAACTAACTCACTCACTAACCAACACTTGAACAATGGAAAACGTGTAACAATACTATGCATCTCAAGAATGCTCTTAGAGCCATTGTCTCGGCTATTGATGCGCAATTAGCGGTTGGCTGTTCACAATCGCGGTCTGCAAGCACTTTTGTCAACTTGGGGTCAACACCCCGTAGAACGTGATGTGCAGTAACGTGGAGGATGTGCAGTATAGTGGAGGGTGCCAATACAACGTGGAGGGATACCATCATGTAAGTTGAGGGTGCCAATACAACGTGGAGGGTTATCATCATGTAAGTGGAGGATGCGGAGTATCGTGGAGGGTTATCATCATGTAAGTGGAGGGATATCATTTTTAACGTGGAGGTTATCATCATGTAAGTGGAGGATGCGGAGTATCGTGGAGGGTTATCATCATGTAAGTGGAGGGATATCATTTTTAACGTGGAGGGTTATCATCATGTAAGTGGAGGATGCGGAGTATCGTGGAGGGTTATCATCATGTAAGTGGAGGGATATCATTTTTAACGTGGAGGATACGTGGAGTGTTTTCATCATGTAAGTGGAGGGATATCATTTTTAACGTGGAGGATACCATCGTGTAAGTGAAGGTGCCAATACAACGTGGAGGGTTATCATCATGTAAGTGGAGGATGCGGAGTATCGTGGAGGTTATCATCATGTAAGTGGAGGGATATCATTTTTAACGTGGAGGGATGCAATCATGTAAGTGGAGGATGCGGAGTATCGTGGAGGGTTATCATCATGTAAGTGGAGGGATATCATTTTCAACGTGGAGGGATACCATCATGTAAGTGGAGGGTGCCAATACAACGTGGAGGGTTATCATCATGTAAGTGGAGGATGCGGAGTATCGTGGAGGGTTATCATCATGTAAGTGGAGGGATATCATTTTTAACGTGAAGGGATATCATCATGTAAGTGGAGGATGCGGAGTATCGTGGAGGGTTATCATCATGTAAGTGGAGGGATATCATTTTTAACGTGGAGGGATACCATCGTGTAAGTGGAGGGTGCCAATACAACGTGGAGGGTTATCATCATGTAAGTGGAGGATGCGGAGTATCGTGGAGGGTTATCATCATGTAAGTGGAGGGATATCATTTTTAACGTGGAGGATATCATCATGTAAGTGGAGGATGCGGAGCATCGTGGAGAGTTATCATCATGTAAGTGGAGGGTTGCGACGAATACTGAAATGTTGCATGGAAATTGCATGGAAGTTAGAGAGGATATGGCCTATTCTAATAGTCACGAAAACTCTGCTTGTACTATATTCGAAGAAATGGTCGATGTGATAAATCGTATTTACTTATTAGAATACTGTACACACGCCAAAGCCAAAATGTAAAACGCAGACCTTGATTAGGTGAAAAACATTTCCATACAATTAAGTATTAAGTTTGATTTAAATTCCTCTGAGTTATATTTAACAAAGCTTCTTGAATGAATTTTGCGTGCTTTGAACTTTTGACAATTCATTTTTCTTATTACACCTGTGAGGTCGTGGTCGCTGATAGAATTGGCAATCACAGTCTGGTTTGATATCCGTTTTTCGTCTGTTGTTAAAATTACATCGATTAATGTGCTTGTCTTACTGGTCATTCTGGTGGCTTGAGTTATAACTTGTTTTAGCCCATTCACGTTGAGTATGTTTTTAATAACTTTGTGATGTGATTGGTCAAGATAATTGCAGTTCATATCACCTGCGATGATGGTTTCTTTGTTTTCGGCCATAGTTGTCGTAATCATGTCATCGAGCTTTTCCTCAAAATGTTGATGTAAATGTTTCGAGGAGTCCGGCGGTCGATATATGATGCAAACCAGCAACGACTTTGAATTTTTTACTGATATTTCAATCCAGATCGCTTCTATGCCTTCCTGTTCAAGATCTTGTCTCCGTTGCCAGTTGATATCGTTTCTTATATAACAGCCTACCCCTCCCCAAGTACCTTTGTCACGATCCTTTCTAATAAATCTGTAATCTTGGACCAAGCCCGGGGGGGGGGTACTTCAATGTGTCCATGATTAGACGTGAATCTGGACTTTGACAAAAGGACCCATTTGTATGATAGGATTTTCAAGGATTTCTGACCCATTTGCATAAAAATCGGGAAATTTTAAGCCCTTGTGTATGAATTTGGTTGATTTTAAAACCCTTTTACAGTGCTAGAATTCACGACACGTCTCGCAAAATCGAATCTGACTGCGATTTTTGCAATCAATGTGACCGAGCTCTGTTGTTGCTGTTAATTCATCGTTTCAAAAGCAAAAAACAAAGTATAGATGTCAGCCACTTTGCGGTAAATCATAATGGGACCTATTTGTAAGAAAATCCTAAAATACCAACCCATCAACCAGAATCTAGCAGAATATCAGACCCATGTGTAGAGAATTTCAGTCGAAAAAACCCATCCATATGAGCGGCACGTCAAGTATGTCTACATACTGAAGTACCCCCGGGGGACCAAGACGTTGCTAACTGGGATGTTAGAGTTCATGTGAGTTTCACTTATTCCCAGAATGTGTATGTTTTTCTTTGTTTCTTCAAGTAAAAGCTGTACATTTTCAATTTTATTGAGTAAACCATCGACATTTTGGAGGAAAATCTTAAAACCCTGTCCTTTCAGAAATTCGTTTAGCTCCCACTATTGCTCTCATATTCGTCTTCTTCTGCAATAGGATCACTTAAATCCGGATTAATGCTGTTGCAACTTGTGCAGAGAAGTATCTCCCGCTATCAAATAGGCATTTCAGATGAAACTTTTCTTTACAAGTACAGCATAGAGCAGAACTTTGGATTCTCCGTATGGTCTCTAAACATGAACCACACTTTGTACCAATAGGCCCAGGATTAGGGGACACATTTCCAGATATTAGCAGCATTGTCATCTGCAATTTTGTTGTGTTTCTTGGTGCAAGTTTCAACATGAAAGTCTTTCTCTGATTTAGGCCAATATGGCGTTGAGCAGTCTTGTCGAAGAAGAGGCACCAAAGAAATCCTTTTTCATCTGCAAAAATGTCACATAAACTAGCCTTTATTTCGAAGTAGAGTGGGTTTGTGCTATTTGTACGTTTTGTTAAAAAACGTGTAATCATTATCGTCATCGTTGTGCATACCGATAAACATCTTTCATCATTGGACCGAAATAGCTACATTCAACCAGATTCGTTCTTCGAACATGCCCATAGGGCCCCTATGTTTTTATAAGGAACACCTTTATAAGGAACTTGAGGCTGGAAATTGCCTGAAACATAAGGAACTGTTAGGGGCTGATATTTATAGAAAAATTAAGAAACAACGAAACGCAATAATGAGATTTTGGCAACAATAAGAAATTCTTCTTTTTCTAAAATTTCCTACTATAAGTGAGAGCAGTAAGATATCAACTGTAGCCAATAGGGCCATCAGCCCTGTAAAACAGAACAAAAGAAAGCAACTATTTGTGCTAATGACACTAGAAAAGAAGAAAAGCTATAATCTAAGATATTTAGGAATTAGAATATAAGGAACTTATAAGGAAATTTAAGGATCAAACCGTAGAAAGAAAATACGAAACTTGAGTGTCAGAGCAAAACTAAGGTTCCTTATAAAAAAAGACATATGTACAGCTCATTACATCTCGATTACATCTTCGTAAACTTTTCTTCTAACGTTATTTTATTTTTTCAGGCAGAAAATGTTGAAGATCCTACTCGTTTCATTGCTCCTCGTGGCTGTAGCACAAGCAAGTAAGATCAACTATTTTTTTCTCTATAGCATTGACTTCAATTGAGAACTTGAGCCACAAGCTCATACTGGACAGCTGGCATCAAAGAAACTCGTTCAGCTTTGATTAATCCAATGTTGCCATGATTTGTCCAGTTCAAGTAGTTTTAGAAAATCTATAGATAATCTAGACCAGCTTATTTCAGAATGGTCCTGCTTATTCATACTTAGATCAGCTATGTTCAGCTTCGACAAAAGTAGTTCAACTTGATCAGCATGTATCAGCTTTGACTGAGTTAACTCGTTTTAATCTAACGAATTCTCTCTTACCTCGTTCGTTTAAAGGAAATTATGTTACAAACACCTTTTCCTATCGAACGCCCTTTCTCCAACATACGCAAAGCCCCCTGGAAGCGTGATTGTTTGAACGCTACTACAATCTTGGACAAATATAATGAGACACACAGCAGACTCCGAGTTAGTCCAGCAATTCCTTAACTTCAGCTCCGCTAATCAATAGCGCACTACCCCTTCCCCCCTTGGATCAATTTTGAGTGATAATGAAAACATTTTCACGCCATTTGATCAACATTGAGTAAGGGGGAGGGGTAAAATACAATGGTAATGCAAATATTAATGAAAATGTCAGTTTGTCTCATAATTTTTGTCCAAGATTGTAGTAACGTAGTAACGGTGTTCGATAGCCGTTGATATCTTGAGAAAAACAAAAAAGATTGATACGATTTTCAAATAAACGTCACTCTATATTTTAAGCCACTCTCTCGTAAACGCCTAAAAAGGATTAAATTTGAATACACGCCCGGGGCGGTTATTTGAGAAATATGGTAGACCAGCTCAGTACAACTTAAAAGCCGTGAATCACGTTTGGAGGCTTAGGCTAGTACATATCGTTTAGCAAACTAAAGCCCTAATCAGCTGGCTGCAGCACCTACAATCACTTGATTATATCTTCTCATTTCTAGGAATTGAAATCAGATTTCCGGTGAACGCTAGCCCCCCAGGTCGCTGGTTTTTTGGTCCATCTAACGGAGAATTCTGCAGTAAGATAACACTTATATAAAGCCGAATTACTGATGTTAATGTTTTCATATAATTGATAGACTTATTGCCGATTATCTGACTGATTAGCATAAAAGGCCTTGGGCTAATCTAAGAATTATGACCCTTATCCTTTTATTGATGTGAGCCCAGCAAGTTATTTTTTCTGGCCTTCACCTGGAGTTACAGAAAGTTGGCAATTTCCTTCATTACTCATTTATGATTTGAATTCGGACTGCTGCTCTTAAGTGCCTAATTGCCGTCTCCTCCCCCCGCGATAATTAATTTTTTTTAAATTTCCAACCCCCCCCGGCTTTTATTAGGACCCCCTAATATCAAGTTTGTATGAATACAGTATTGATGTTGATATTTTTTACTGAACTTACAATGACGTTCTTGGTATGAAATTTCATTTGTACACTCAATTTGTTGGTTAGAACTATGGATTTCCTTGACCTATAAGCACTATAGAGCCCCTCCCTTTGCGCTTCAGCCGTTTCCAGACAAAGTTTGTCAAACAAAGTCCGACCCCCTCGTTTATTCCGACCCCCGCCAATTAGATTCGGAAGGTAGCTCCAACACCCCGCCTATTCCGACCCCCCCAGCAATTAGACACCTAAGAGTACCCACAACCAAGTCTGTGCAAAGGATGTTTAAGCTACTCCTAAGGTATTTACAGGAAATTCAGTCCATACGTTTGACTTCTGTCCTCTTGATTGAAGTGTAGAAATGGGTTATACCGTGTGAGATCAAGAGCATTGATAGTATAGCTTTCATGAGAGCATATCATTTCAAGAGTGATTCAGTTCATAAGTATTGTCAATAGCTATAAAGAATTTCCAACATGTGATATTTTTATTCTATGTAGCGTCAACTAAAACAAATCTGTGGCGGAGAACATCAAAATTTGATTGTGTATTGGGACATTTGAAAGACAACTACAAATTTACTGATTCCGTCGCTCGAAGATTGATTTCCTACGCAGATGGCTTTAAGCCTCGCTTGCCAGGGAGGACAGGACATGTGCGTACTTCTCATATCTTTTCAGAGGGCAACTCTTATAAGGGGTGCTGTATGCTAATCTTATGCCTTATAGTATTGAGCAGGATGTAATAACTAGGGCGTAATTTTGAAATACTGTATAGTCCCATAATCAGGGTATCATCTTAGACTTCACTCCCCCAACCCATACCCAGGAACAAATGTTTTGAAAGAGATAAATGTTTGGCTGTAAGCTCTGTGGAAACTCCTATATGTGTAATTTGGAGGGAGACCGCAATGTGATGAAAAATATTGAATCCTCGATGCCAAAGAAGAATTAAAGAAATATTTTGTTAAGGCAATAAAATGTGACCAGAGGAAAATTCATTGGCAGAACCCGAGCAAATAGA
Source organism: Chrysaora quinquecirrha (assembly GCA_014526335.1). NCBI lineage: Eukaryota > Metazoa > Cnidaria > Scyphozoa > Semaeostomeae > Pelagiidae > Chrysaora > Chrysaora quinquecirrha. The sequence goes on along the minus strand of JACTAT010000048.1, from coordinate 631,875 downwards.
ATAAATATGAACCATAAAACAGCAAAGGAAAAGTTATGAAATAAACCCATAGCCCGATGCGGCACACAAGTTATGCCCCTCGTTTATTTTGTCTAAAACTGGTGTAACTATAAGTTCAGCTGATCCTTAGCCAAGCCTAGCTTTTCTGAGCCATCAAGATCAGCCGATCTGAGCCAAACTTCAAACTGACTAAGCTGATCGCAACCATTGAGCTCAGCTGATCTTAGCCAAGCCTAGCTGATCTGAGGCATCGAGGTCAGTTGACCTGTGCCAGACTAAACTGATCTGAGCCAAACTAAGCTTTTCTGAGCCATTGATATCAGCTGATCTGAGTCAAACTAATCTATCTGACCCAAACTAAGCTGATATGAGTAATCGAGATCATCTGATCTGAGCCAAGCTAAGCAGATCTGAGCCAAACTTAGCTAATTCCTCTCGAGTTATTGTGATTTTACCTCGCTGAAATAGCAGCGGATTAGCTCAAGTTAGATATCTACAAACTCTAAATTCATTAAGAGGAGAAGGGGGTCTTTATGCAGAAAATAGGGTTGAAGTTTATCGAGATTTTCAATAGATATCTCATGAATATTTATGAGTATTCCAAGCTATTCTGGCAAGACTTGTAGTGGCTTCACTACATTGCAATGACATATCACTGTTATGATTATAGTTGAAGTTAATTTAGATTGAATTCCATTTAGATAATTGACTGAATTGAGTTGAGTTACCCCCTGGAAATACACGATTCCCTACAATTCATCTGTATGTGTACGAGTATTCTACGAAGTGAAATTATTTTGTTATTTTTATCCACAGCCAATCAAAGCAGATAACGATTCAAGAAAAGCGTCATGCAAAGCAGCCCACGATTGCGAATGCAAAATTCATGCTTACTGGTGCAAACATTATGATATCTGAATAAATGTGATGTCATAATTATCAAAGCACTTCCGAGTTGTATCCATTATTGAATATCTAATACTGCATTTACTGTAATGTTGCTCTTTTCATGTCTTTTTCTCACTCATTCATTTAAAAATCTCGTCACGTCAACCTCAACCTCTATATCACGGGTATATCGCTGAGATAAGAAGAACAACCATTAATATTATGATGCTGAGGAAAGGCGATATTTTGTGTTAGTACTCAAGTGTGCAACCACAACTTTACATAAGGCCGGCAAAACAACTAACTCAATATACACTAAAAAAAGTGTCATATTCAGAAGTTTGGGGTCTCTTTTAAGTCTTTTGATAACAACTGATTCACACTTATTTGTCTTCGTAATAAATTTCCAATTCTTCCTCCCTCCAAATGAAATCCTGATGGTGTGGCTGGGAAAGAACTCAAACTAGACACGAGTTCCCAAATCGTGACACAAGCAATAAAACAACCAACTGGCGGCATTAACACCGGTTAAATTGTTTCTCTAACCGGAATATTGAGGCTAGATACTTTGAGCTAAATAATTTCCCTCCTTCCATATTACTTCAATATAAACCTTATTTATTTTATTTTTACTAATTTTTGGATAAAATATTTTCCTTCCTAATTCTTCGTGGTCGCGTGATTTTCGGGAGCCTGTACCTTGGGTATCTCAGGGAGCGTCTTCCTGAGTCAGCTCAGAATATTGGTGAGCCATGGACATAAATATTTTCTTGATGTTGAAGAACATATTTTCCCAGGGGAAGGGCTTGTTTTTCTAAACCAATCAGTTAGTCGGTAGCCTTTCTTTTTCGCAACGTGTGTTTTTCGAAGCCATTCTTCTGAAGGTATCTAGTTTTTGGAGCTCTGAAAAACCTTCTGCCATCAAAAGCAGAACGTTCCCGCTACTTTCAAGAGATTTTCGGTTTGAATTTCGAAAGAGACTGCAATCTTACCAGTTGCCAGGAGACATTTCACGAAAGGGTCTGGGGACGAGGCAAGCAAGAATTTTAGCGCGAAAGTTGACTGACCACGTTGTGAACAAACTTTGGAAAAGTCGCGCATTTTCAGAAATCCTGCTTTTTGAAACTCATGGATTCTGTTTTTGGAAGCTTTCTTTTTTCGAAATTCCGAATATTTTGGCGGTTCAAGGCCCATTTCCACTTCGATCGCATTCGCTGTTCATTGTTCGCAAGCCATAAAAAAATGGCGAACGCGAAGCGATTTTGGTTCCCGCTGCAAGTCAAGCTAAAGCTTTCGCAAAACTTTTACTTTTTTATCGCCTAAAATTGATCACGATGGCTTTATTCTGTTCGCAAGCGAGCGGCGAACTGCAAATTCGCTAGCGAAAAGCGAATGCGAACGAAGTGGAAACGGGCCTTCAAAGAACTCGCCCTAAAGCCTCCACTTCTTTTTGAACATTTTCATTTCTTCTCTGCATCTTCATTTCATTGTCGCATATTTGCATATCTACGTGTTCAGCGTCAAAATGGCAAAATTAAGGATCCAAAACTAGTTTCAACGCATGGAATTTTGTAAGGTCACAATGCACTACAAGGTTGCAATAGAATGAGCATGAAAACAATTGAAATTCGCAATACATGGAAGGAAAGTGAAAGATATATTTATGTAAATAGATGATGAAGACAAAGTGCATTTCAAACAACAAAGACCGCAAGATTTGACAAAAAAATTTGAATTGGCATTTTTTAAATATAATTTAACAATTCACTACCAAGCCAGGTCAAAATTAAAGTATTAGTTTGTAAGACACATCCAGTGAAATATTGACACAAACAAAGAAGCATTTGTTCATTTCCAAAAAATACTTGTCCATATAATTGTCATAATCCTAATAATTGCATTGTTCTTTCTATCATTTGGTTGATTCTTCTAAATAGGCAATCAAATCTAAAAAGTGAAAAAACACCAAGTGATAGGCCAAATTCGTTTTTTTAGTTTCTATTGCATCTTAACATAAGTACCTTGCAGAAATTTTGGCTCATGATACTCACTTCTACTCTACACATCTAGTAGCTATTTAACTGTGTTCCCCATACACCCCCATACACCATTTGCTGTTTTCAGCGCCACATTGCATTCTATTGTGCTTTGATGAGGTCAGGTGGGGCAAAACCAGCGGAAATTCACAGTGAGTACAGGCTAAATTTCAATTCATATGAGCATAAAAACATTTTGTAATGAAAAAGAAATGTATTTTATATCGAATCGAACAGATTGAAAACAAAATGAGACCATATTTTGGTAGGACAACAATATTTTTGCAGCTTTCCCCAAATTGGATTATGGCATCACAAACCCCAGAATGGTGAATGCCAGATGAATGGCTTTTGTGCAAGAATATAAAAGTAAGACTGGTGGCACCTAACTGGTTGGCAGTGACAGGAATCAACCAAATGGCTAATTTGGATGCAGACCAACAGCCCTAATACTTCAGTGGCATTGCTCGATTCCAGACATTTTTGATAATTTTACTCACACAAAAAGGGTATTCCATTTAGGCATCTGGGACTTGAAGGTCACATCTAGTAACACAACAAAGTCTGAACAGAATTATTGAGAAAAAACCAAATTCAGGACCAAAATATATGTCAGCAAAGGAAACTTACCGGCACGTTCAGTTTTCTTTTTGAGCCCAGCAAAAACCATCTTAGTTCCTGGAATGTATTTTCCTGGGTTCTCAAGATAGACCCATAAGGTATCTCTTCCCCATGTGATTCCTTTACTTTTGTTAGCCTCAGTGTAGCTAAATCCTGGGGATTGTCCAGTTTTTCTTCCAAACAGACCATGCAAGTTTGGACCAGTTTTATGTTTGCCACCCTGTGATAGAAAAATGGCAATGTTAGACAAGGCAAAATTGTTAAGTGCTTGTTTGTTTGTCTGTTTAACACCGAAAATGTTTTGGAAATGTTTGTACTACTCTAAAACTGTCAAGTCTTTGCAAGGACTGTTTTCCTAGAAACCAAAAATGCATATTCTATGCAGATTAAATCAAATCTTCTTAGGATAGATTGCAAAATCCAAATCATGATGGGTCAGATAAGCTTACAATTGAACAAACAGAAATAGGATTGCAGTAAAAGTTATGGTTGAACATATAATTTTACTTCATCAAATTGTGCAAATAGGATTGTCTAATGCACTAGCCCAGCCTCAATGATTACTCAGATAAAAGCTATCCATCAAAATCTTCACAATCTGAAGACTTATATATCAACTGCCCTCTGGGCACAAAACTGCTGCTTTCAATTGAAGATCTAGTTCAAGGCTGTAGACAGAGAACAAGTTGACTATAAAATAGAGATAACTGTCTTGCAGTGTGGGCTGTGTAGGCTATGTAGGCTGTGAAGGGAGTGTAGGCAGTGTAGGGAGTGTAGGCTGTGTAGGCAGTGTAAGCTGTGTAGGGAGTGTAGGCTATGTAGGGAGTGTAGGCTGTTTAGGCTATGTAGGCTGTGTAGGGAGTGGAGACAGTGTAGGCTATGTAGGGAGTGTAGGCTGTGTAGGCAGTGTAGGGAGTGTAAGCTGTGTAGGGAGTGTAGGCAGTGTAGGCTGTGTAGGCTATGTAGGGACTGTAGGCTGTGTAGGGAGTGTAGCCTGTGTAGGCAGTGTAGACTGTGTAGGGAGAGTAGGCTATGTAGGCTGTGTAGGGAGTGTAGGCTGTGTAGGCAGCTTAGTTAGGCATGTGCCCTACTCCCTACACAAACGCCCAGGCAAACTTGAGTCCACAAATAAGCATATCCATTGTTTTGCAAATAAGGCCGGCTCTTGTACCCTGTCCACGCAAGTGTAGGCAGTGTAGGTAGCCTACACTGTGCCTAGGGAGAAAACCTTGTCCTATATTGTGCCTGGTATATTTCATAAGGGCATTCACCAAGTTGATCTCTATGTTTGATCCACAAAGGAAAAAAATTGTTTGAAACAATCCTCATCTCTGTTAAGTGTCTGTTTCTCTACTGTTGTACAGTTCTCCTACCGTGTAGTCTTACATAGTGGATCCCATATTATGCAGGTCGCATTCAATCTATGATACCCTACGATGCTTGCTATCATGGAGAATTGCAGGTTTGCTACTTTAATCTTCTTCACTCGACTTGAAAAATAACAGTCGAGCAATCCTGGACACCTCCAAAGTGATAGTGTACCCCATGATCGTGATCAGGGACTCCTCAATCAACATTTCAAATCCCTTGAGCATAATGAGATCGCACGAATCAAGGACTCTATCATAGATCTCGCCATCTAAAACCTCTATCGAGACGTCCTTGATAGCATTGCAGTTTGTGCGCATTGCACTAGATTTGCAACGCAATGTTTGACCAAGCTATGATAGCAGTTCATTACATCAAGAACAGATCTGCAAATAATCCAACAACCATGCAAATAATGATCTTGTTTCCATACTAAAATTACTCAGTTGATCTGTAATAGACTAAATAACACCTTAAACACAGTAATTTGCACAATATACAAAGAGGATCAAAACCATAGCAGTAAACTCTTATCCAACCTGTTCAACACTGTGGCATTGCAGACATCTTTGCTTGAAAACTTTTGCACCTTTGGTTGCATCCCCTTGTGGGATTGCTTCATCTGATTTACCTTTCTTGGGCATTTTCTAGACAATTAATAGAAAATGTTTAACAACTGATCAACTCAACATATTGCACAACAACAAGAATCAAATAAACTGTTAAATAAGTCATAAGACTTTACTCAAAAGTTACGGAAATGAATAGTCTTTGAGTTGTACAAAACTTCAAAATTGCAATAAACAGCGAAAAAAATTTCCGGGCATACTTACAACCTTTTTTCGTCTGACACTCCTCAGAGTATGAACGTCCGAAACCCAAGGTGGAATTTATACCCAGATGCGGCTGGAAATGCACCAATCGGAAAGAGAACCTGAATTGGCATTGTATTTTAAACACCAATTAGTTGTATCAGCTGTATCCGACCAATTTGCAATTCTGAAGTTACTGAAATGTTCAATGTCAAATACCTGGGGGGCACTTGATCAAATTCTGTAATGAGTTGCCGAAGTACCAAAAATGTACCCCACCTTGAACCAATTTTTTGCAAAAATTTATACCTAATCTTGCACCATTTTTGGAAAATATATACTCCACCAGCATGATAAAATATCAACATTGTGAAAATGGAGGCTGTTCCTTAGCAAAATCATAAAAATTTTATTCAATGTAGTAATGTATTTAATGTAATGTAGTTGACTGTGCATAAATTTTTTTCTTGGATAAATTGTTATATTCCTCTGCGTTGATAATTTCAAAAGTATCAGTTGTCATTTTGTGTAACCATTCTAAATCTGAACTGTTTTCGAGCCCAACTGTGTTTACAAAAGTGTACCTTGAGTCTACACCCTATCACGCCAATGTGATTCAGGCCAACTGCCTCGTTTTTACGCAGAGTAATCGGTCGTCTATGGTGGAGCGATTTGATTTTGCCACTGTTGCCATTGGTGTCAACTCATGGTGCATCAAAAGAATTTAGGACATTTTGAGTGCAGCAACTTTGGCATAAGCTATCACAAACTATCTTTTAAATTTGACATTCAAGGTTATTATGCATCGGGGAATATCCTTGTCGTAAGTTTTGTTGTCAAAATTATTTCACAGCGCGAATTATTTATGTTTTGCTTCAAGGTGACGATTCAGGCACAGGGGCTCTACTGTATTGAAAGCTATCACAACCAAAAAATCTAACAAAATCCCAGCCCTAAATTGTAATTTAAAGAGGCTCTGCCCCCAAACCCACATTGACTCGGTTTGTCTAATGAGGCGTTGTGAGTCGTCTTTCCTTCTTTAGAGCCTCTAAATTAGAGGTCACAAGTTCCAAGTGTGGCGAGTTTCACCTGTCAGGTGTGCCAGCAGCCGGTACCGTCGTACAAAAACCGGCTTTCGCTCCACACAAAACAAATTGGAGCCTTTTATAACGCAAATATGTGAGCTCTTGACAAGCTGCAAAATTAAGAACGCAATTTGAAAATTACGTCGCGCAGAACTGGGCTAGCTGGCCCTGGCAAGCCGCGACTGCCTTTTCAATGAGCTGGCCTTGACCTTTCATCAGTCACGCTGCCGTGAGGAGGCTAGGCCATTTGCAAAAGATCACAAATTCACGTCAATTAAACATTACAGACAAACGCAGATGGCTGAAAGTTGTTCAACTAAAAGAAGACAAACTCACATGCGAAATATGAAAGTTTAATTACTTACATTTTGTGTTGTTAAAAGCACAGGCGACTTATTCGCTTCGGTTTTTTTTGTGAAGGACGTTGACCGGAGTCGTTCGAAAAAGGAACTAATTATGTAACGTGAAGGAGCGTTTGGGGACTGGGAAGCAACGGTCGGCAGCTTTTCCGGACACATTCGTTTCGATTGTTGGGACACACGTCATTGATTCTGAAAGGAACCACCACCTGAGACGGTGAGATGTTACGTCACCGTATGAAAGAGCAGAACAGCAGGGAAATAAAACTGCGAATCTAGCTATATAATAATATAATATAATATAATATAATATAATATAATATAATATAATATAATATAATATAATATAATATAATATAATATAATATAATATAATATAATATACACTTTTTAAAAAGAATACAGTTTATAAGAATATCGAGGCTCAAAATCGCTGGAATTTAGGAATAATTTGAGAATAATGTCAGTCTTGAGCTTCAGGAGGATAACTTTTTTTATTTCTCTTCGTTTTTCACAAGGAACAAAATGTGGTTGTCGCACTGTAGCACTGTATGACTATCTCGATTTGTTCTCGATTATGCTACTAACATTCGATATTCAGAAACCTAGCTTTGTCATCAGCATCACCAAATCCTCCATTTCCAACTGGCTGTACCCTCATCCCAAAAAATTATATGGAATTCCTATGATTCCGCTCCCTTCCACGTGGTTCCACATTGGGAGGCCAGGGTTCCCTGGTTCCACATTTCCTTCGTTTTCCGGAAGTTACAATACATGCAGTAGCAACAACACAACAACATGGAATGATGAAATTCATTGAAGTGCATGAAAAAGGTGATCATTTCAAAATGGCGACACTTATTTCAAAAACGTGTTTTAGGCCAGGATTTCGTCATCTGCTTGATGATGTTTGCAAACTCATTTTAGTCAATAGGAGTTTCTCTGGGTCGCAGATTTCAAGGTTCGCAGACTCAAACGGAAACCAAGAAAATAAAACTAATGGCGAAAGGAAGACAGAAAATGAGAATGATCAACTTCAGCAACTTTTGAACGAGAAAGAAAAATTGATCGAAGATAAAGATAAAGCTTTAGACGATTTAAAGGTATGATGAATTGTCAAATTTGTTTTTTTAATGAGTGTGTTGTGCTCTGTGCATGATCCTGACTCCTGAGTGAAGTGATCATTTATTTTATCGGGCTGACAATCAAGCCTCCTGGTTTCGATTCAAAAAAATTTTCAAAAAAATTTTTGACTCGCATCCAAGCCTGAGTGAAGCTTGAATGAAGCTTGGACTTGGAGAGGCCTGAAGGGGATCACAAAAAATTGAAATTCTGGCCCACAAAAACTGAAAATTGGCAAACAGACTTGCCCATACATATCAATATCATATACCTAGGTCAGTGGTTATACACGTACGATTTTCATTAGAACAATAGGCTAAAATAGGATTAAACAAAAGAAAGTGGATCTTGCAAACCTGAGATCTGATTAAAAACTGCCGTAGATACTCTGCAAACTAGCATGGTTTGCAACGGCAACTTTGTCTGGAGATTGCTGAAGCCTAATTTGCCAGTCTGAGGAATGTGGCGTGTGCACGCACGAGATAAACAATAGAACAATGGAAAAGAAAGAACAATGGAAAAGTGCTTCTGCACGATCTCGCCGAGAACCGCCATACTCCGCAGACTGGCTAATTTGAACAACAAATTCATTACAGTATCAACAACCCTTTTTCAAGAATAACAACAACCTTTATGATGAAGATGATGAAGATTATCATCACAACATAACTATCTTGATCATCATTCTAATCATCATCAACATCATCATCACCTTTATCGTCATTATCGTCATTTGAGCTTCACCCAGTTCCAAATGTGTACCTTCTGCATCATCTATAGCACCATAGCATCACAGCACCATCACAACATCACACATAGCAACAGGGTCCCTGTGTTGTTTAAATATTATGACAAAAAGCAGTAGTTTCGTTAAACATGTGCTAAAAGCTTTTTATTTGACACTGCTTTAATATTGTCAGGGATAGATAGATGGAAAGGTCAGTAATGTTACTGATGAAAGCCACAGAAATCTGAAAAATTTGCAGAATATGTTTCTAAATTTTTGAATCTCTAGTTTTTAAATTTGTATAGACCAAGTAAGGAAGCCTTGTTGTCCTAGTCATGCATCTCTGTGCCATATTTTTTTTATTGTAAGCCACTCTTGTTTATAAGCAATCCTTGAATATTCTCCACACTTGATGATGTTCAGAAAAGCTTGTTATTCATGTGAGATTGACAATGCTTTCATGGTTGACCTGCTTTTAATTTTCAGGATAAATATATGCGAGCTCTTGCAGAAAATGAGAATTTACTAACAAGAAATAAAAAGATGGTAGAAGATACAAGAATGTTTGCAATACAAGGATTCTCAAAAGATCTCCTTGAAGTAGCTGATGTCTTGGAAAAAGCAATGGAAAGTGTACCAAAGAAAGAGCTTGATACAAATGCTCATTTAAAAAGCTTATTTGAAGGCCTAACAATGACAGAAAATCAACTGCAGAAAGTGTTCAAAACACATGGTTTGGAGAAAATCAATCCACTTGGTGATAAGTTTGATCCTAATTTTCATGCAGCAATGTTCATGCAATCAGCACCTGGAAAAGAACCTGGGACTGTTTCAATAGTAAATAAAATAGGTTATAAACTGAATGGCAGGCCTCTTAGAGCTGCTCTTGTTGGAGTTGTTAAAGAATAGGATAAGAGAGAATTTTCTAGAGTGATGTATTAACAAATGGTATAATTTTCATTTTTTATTTCCATTTTATTTTGTGAGAAAACATCTTAATGAAATTTTGGAGAAAAAACAACAAATGGCAAGTCTTAGCTTTCTCATGTTGCTAAACATACACCTTTATGACATACACTGATACACCTTTATGACATAATACTTCTAGTAGAATTTCACGAATTTCGCGTTTTTATGAAGGGATTTTTGGGTTTTTACGATTATGTAGTTTACGGTTCTTGGCAGTATTGAAGTTGGTTTTCTGAGTTTTGTTTTTGTCTTTTTTCACGTCTTTTCGGTTTTGAGTCAAGTCGCAGTTTTTGCATTACTTAAGATGGTTTCCCGGTTTTTGTTATAAAATTTTACGGTTATTCGATTTTGAATTAATTTTGAATTTTGTCTTGGTGAAACGTTTTTGGCAATGTTTAAGATGATTTTCCGGTTCTTCCTTAAAATTTTACGATTTTTATGTTCCAAGATGAACATCTTTCATCATTTGACCGAAATAGCTATATTCAACCAGAGTCGTCCTTCGAACATGCCCATAGGGCCCCTATGTTTCAGATTTGAACTGGGTCTCCCTGAACGGTTTTGGCATTATTAAGGTTGGTCTTCCGGTTTTGTTATTATTGGTTTGATTGACGAGGGATTTCCCCGGGGGGTTACTTCAATGTGTCCATGATTAGACGTGAATCTGGACTTTGACAAAAGGACCCATTTGTATGATAAGATTTTCAAGGATTTCTGACCCATTTGCATGAAAATCGGGAAATTTCAAGCCCTTGTGTATGAATTTGGTTGATTTTAAAACCCTTTTACATTGCTAGAATTCACGAAAAGTCTCGCAAAATCGAATCTGACGGCGATTCTTTGCAATCAATGTGACCGAGCTCTGTTGTTGCTGCTAATTCATAGTTTCGAAAGCAAAAAACACAGAAGAAAGGTTGTCAGCCACTTTGCGGTAAATCATTATGGGACCTATTAGTAAGAAATTCCTAAAATACCAACCCATCAACCAGAATCGAGCAGAATATCAGACCCATGTGTAGAGAATTTCAGTCGAAAAAACCCATCCATATGAGAGGCACGTCCAGTATGTCTAAATATTGAAGTACCCCTCCGGGGAGATTTCCTGGTTTTTGCTATAAAATTTTACGGTTTTCGATTTGGGAGAAACGAGGAAAAGAGAGAGAGAACTCGGCTTTGCCTTAGAATTGCACGTTTTTTTTATTTGAATATGGGGCACGACTAAATGCAATTTATTCGGGTTTAATATGTCACAGGGGCTTTTATGTCAAAATTTCCCTCTTGCATCGTATTAGAGGTACATAAGCTTTTGGTGTGTCTCGTCATTGGTGGAAGCTATTTCATGCAAAGCAATTCCTTATACAGCAGTGTTGCTATGGTGAACCGGATTAACTCATGCGTTTAAATTTTGGCGGTTATATATTTTCGCCACGTGGTCCGTCCTTATCATTGAAACTGAACAGCCACTGTGACCGGCAAACGTTTCAAATTGCGTGTCAAACATAATTTTATCCCACCCACCCTCCCAGCTAGCTTGGTTACAGTAGGTACTTGTCTTTTCTTCCACTCATTTCAGGCTTTCGACTGGTGTCTTAGGGCTCTGGTTGTCTGCATGGACATAGTATGCTGGTCTGCGGAAAAAACTTGTTTCTACGTCAACCCCCCAGAAGCGAAGGGTATTTTAGCATTGGGCTGGCATACTGACCGCCCATTCTGAAGTTCCGATGATGAAGAAAAAAAACATCAGATCTCAGTTGATAGACAATGGTGGCTACACAGCGCTGAGGGAGTTCTTATGCAGAGCCAATTGCTATTGCTTCCATGCCGTTATTGCTTTCCCTTGAACAAATATTATTCTCGGTCAATGGTTTCTGGCATTATTCAAGTTGGTTTTCCAGTTTTTCTTAAAAATTGCACGGTTTCGGGTTTGAATAAAAAAAGCGAACCAAGACAAACTAAACTTTGTCACCATGTTAAATTCTTTTTCTATTATTCGATTCTCAACTGTAACATAACATAACAAAACTCTTTATATATACATATTATATGTTTAATAAACAAATGCAACAATAATAAATATAAACAATTATCACAATATGCTCTTACAAATTACTATTGTGATGAAATGTGTTAATGTGTCACTATCATTTTAACATCTACTAGACATATAAACGGCTATGTTTTGAAAAAATATATATTTATTCTAATTCATACGAGGAAATATGGATTTCATGTCAAAGTCATCAAAAACCCTAAACAAGAACCTTGACTATAAAAGAGAGTTCACTATATAACTATTTCAGTTTTAATATAGCTACACTTCTTTGATATAAAAATAACAAAATTTAGCAATATTAATTTTCGGGAATTTGCTTTACCTTCGGCAAGCATAAATGTACGACAGAAGCTAAATAGCAAGGGCGCATTAGGATGTCAGAATCCATATCCCATACCCATATTCCACCACTTCTCTTAACATATTCCAAATTCCCTTTTATCTAGGAATTCCACTACAAAAATATCCCTTTTACCCTTTACTTTGTCCACAATTACCATTCATCCTATTGTTATTTTCTGCACATATCCCACATCCCGAATTCCCTATAGGGGCCTCAATAGCGAAATCTGATACATTTGTCAAACTAGAACAACACAAATACACGTTTCTTTATTATACTGTAAGGAACCTTAACTCTGAGCTGAGGCTGGAGTTCCTTAATTTTTTAACAAAACGAGGCTGAAGTTCCTTATGCTGTTCCTTTTCGTGAGATATGCTTGAATACTAATTTTAACAGCAAATTCATAGAAATTTGCTTCATTCTCTAACTTTAAAAATAAACGAAGTTTTTATGGAAAAACTATGGGAAATACATTGTTATTCTGCTATTTTTTGCACAAATCGTCTTGTTCTTGAAAAAAATTCTTTTTAGCTTTTCATCCGAGCCTCGGCAGTTCCAATATTTTGGGAACGTTCAGCCTCGAGTTCCTTATAAAGGTGTTCCTTATATATATATTAAAACCGAGAAAGGCTATAGCTGGCTGCATAGCTATAGAGCTAGATTTCTCAGTAAGGGCCAAATGGAAACCAACTTTTCGACTAGCATCACACCATTCTAATAAAAATGACTGCAATAATTTTTCAATTTTTCAAACTAGAAATTCTAGTTTGAAAAATACTGTATATACCTAATTTAATATATATTTACACCTTTCTTAGTATCTTTTCAAAGCAACAAGTAATAAAAACTTTAATGCAGTGCAGGCTCAGCTGGGTCAACTTTTGGCAATTTGAAAAACGTTGACCTGCAGCAAGATCCTCCCCATTAGGCCCTGGACAAATGATTCGAACAGTTCACTGAACATCGTTCAAAATTGAAGTTCAGTAAAAAAATCCAACTCATTTGGCCATCTTGTTCAGTCACTTAATATTGTTCAGTGAATGTTTGGTCGGAGTGAAAAACGTTCGGTGAACAAAATTTGTTCAGTGGTAGGTTCAGTTCATTTGGCCACTCAACTGAACAAAAACTGAGCATTTTTACGATATTACACGTATTTTTATTATAAGAAACTAAAAAATTGGCCCAGTACTCAAAGTTTTTTAAAAATTTCGGATTTTGAGGACTCACAGAATTATGTGAAAAGTTTCTTGGTCAAAGATTTTCCAGTACTGGAGGTTCTAAAATTCTTGCTCATTCGAGAGTCTGGGTTTTTTTATAAAGAGTTTCTTATAAAAGAATACGTATACGCATGTGCTTGGCAGCAAATGTTAATTTCTAAATCGAAAATCTCAAATCTAGTGCCAAATAACTCCATGAAAAAGAGGCTGAAAATGTTCAGCAAATGTCCAGTGAAGGGTTCACTTCATTTGGCCACGCTGTAATGAACATAGTGTAAAATGCTCAGCGGCATGTTCAGTGAAATGTTCAGTTGATCGAGGGCCTTAGACACATCAGACATGTTTCAAACATTTATATAGCTACAAAGAAGCAATTGAATTTGTTAGTTGGCAAAAGGAAGTTCGAATAAAAGCAGCCAACTTTGGAAATGCCTATTCATTCCTAATGTACCTCAGCGAATTGTTTTGGTTGTATAGCAGACACCAGGGCAGCCCTGCCTGTAAGTGCATCAATTGTCAGAATTTCGGTAACTGGTGACTACAGTTTACGTACTGTTGACCAGCAATGAAAAGTTCGAGTATGACATCCTTAAACATACAAATGAGCAAGCACTCAAAACAGCGCTAGTGGGTAGTGGCTTTAGTTTTTTAATTTGACAATGGTTAGGCTTGCTGCCTTGCCTTTGCTCAGAATTAATGGGTACTCAATCAAGGTCAAAAGGCCAAAACAATAGAAGGCAAGGCAGTGGGACTGGAAGGCTTGGGCTAAAGCCGCCAAGTTGCGCGGAGCAGGGGTGGTATATGACCTTGCAGGAAGTTTCCAACAACAAAAAATTGAATAACGATTGAAAGACGAGTTGAACAAACGGGTCACATAATATTCAAGGACCTGTTGTTAAAATGCCAAATTTTCGACAAAAACCTCTGCCGTATACAATATTTCCAATGCAGTATTCAGCGTTTACGGGATCAAGCTCTGCGACAGTCCTCCAATTTGCTTCGCAACTTAAGCGATGGTTTCGCACGTTAAAAACTATGCTTTACGCGTCACAGTCTGAGAAAATTATTGCCATATAAATTAGTTCAATCCGGGTAGGTTCTTTAATTAAGTTATTTCTGTAATTTCATTTCAATATCATTCGTGGCTAAACCCGAGAATCGGTACGGTATATATCGGTTAATATCTTCGATATTGTTCATAGGAACTAGCTATTCAATGGTTTATTCCCCTATGGATAGGGCATGGTCATGAACCTCTAATGACGAGCGAACTCGTGTTTAAAGCTATCACTACGAAGCCATTTGGTGCTGCGTTTTGAACCTAAAAGTTTCACATGTTTGACGTAATGAGTGGGCATTACCGGATAATGATGCTAGACTCACTACATAAGTCCCACTACTTCGCTCAATGTTGTTGTTGCTGTTTTCTAGAATGGCTCAGTGTGGGACTTATGTCCTTAAAATAAATTGATGGGTTAACTTGCAGAAATCGACTAAATTTTTCTCCTATCCGAAGAAGAATTCTCCGACTATCCCGTTAACCAAATGCACCAAGTGTTTCAGTGAGTTCATATCTGATACACCAAATCCCCAAACTAATTCGCTTTTCGAGTTTTATGTACCGATATGCATCTAGTTTTCTGTTTCACTCAATAATGCATAATGAATACTTCAGACTCGAGAAATGCTAGCACCCCCTTTTTTAACGAGCCTTGTTACATTGATGAGATAAGATATTTCCACTTAAAAAAGTCTGTCCCCAAATAGCAAACAACAAAGGGTGCATTCGTAAGGGCCCAAGGGTTGCCATTTGGCCTATTTGGAGATCAAATCCCAAAAATCTTGCGTAGTTGGAACTCCCTTGGCTACCAAAAAAGTTGGTTCAACCTTCGAAGGATTTAGCTAATATTCGGCCTAATTGAAAAATTCTATAGTAATAATTTTTCCCTAAAAAATCGATCACAGATCGATCAAAGCAGATCTTCCTATAACCTCTGACCCCTCACAAGACTGTAGGACGTAATTCCTTCACATAAGGACTATCGTGAAAATTTTGGTTTTTTGTTTTAAGGATAAACTTTCAATATATTGCTATTTTTGTAACAATCAATCCATTGTTCTAAAACAATAGTAATTGCCTTTTTGAAAGTCTGGTTAAAAGGGCTATATTTGGCCCCACTTGCATTGCACAATTGTAGCTACCCTGGGCACAACAGTGGTAGTTTTTGCTAGTATTTTATTTAGTAACAGCACATAATGCTAAAAATGATTTGTTTAGCGACAAAAACCATACACGAGAAACGAAACTGCACACATCTTTGCAGATATATTGTCCCTGAAGAAGTATTCGATAGTTTATACACGATATTGAAGTAGGGGTACTTGCATCAGGATATTAAGACATGTGCAATATGTCGCGCTGGGCCCTGTCGAGTGAATTACGGTGCGACTCTTATAAAACCAATTTTTTATTTGGCTCCGCATGGGTCGACTGAGTCAAGCCGCAACACAAGGGTCGATGCAGATAGACTTATACAACCCAAAAGTCGTCCCGAAAATGACGGGCGGACCGTGCCCCGACTTTGTCTTGTAGCCCTAACTTCTAAAATAACAGAACAAATGTTTAAACAACATACAGCAAAGCAAATTAACTTCTCTTAAACATAATATTAAATAAAGTTTTCTATTTTGTGATACCTTCCTTTAATTGGACTTTTTTCCTAATTCTTTCCACTTCTTCCTCAACTTGTCTTAATTCATCAACAGCACTTGCTGAAGATTTTTTATTTACCAATGCGTTCATTAGCCTTTTTCTGGCGAAAGAAAAACAAAAAATTCTGTTAAAAACTTCAGTTCCTTTATGATAAAAATAATACGCGGCAAAATTTTGGCCAACCAAAATAATTTCACTCTAAATTAATAATTCCAGAACAACACTAGACAGGCCCTTGGCCAGAATTTAACAGAACTAAGGGCCTCTCCTCTCCACACGAGAAATTTCGAAGCGCTTTGAAGCTGGCGACGTCATGAGTTCAGTTCGGTGTCTGTCTAAAGCACTTGCAGCAGTGTTCGCACGGATAAGGGCAAAATGAAAATCAAACCGCTTTGATTTCAGTTCTGTTTTTCGAAGCGCTTCAAAATTTCAAAGCGGTAGCAGGAGTTTTTCAAAGCGAAGCGGGAAAAACAAGCATTGTTCCATTCAAATGCAAGTGATCTATTTTTGTTAATTTTTGTTCGATTTTAAAAAGCGCCATGAGCTTTTCATGTAGAAAGACAGTAACTAAATACAAGGCGCCAAACTGTGGCACCGAACTCGAAGCGCCGTGAATTTCGCAGCGCTTTGAAATTTCTCATGTGACGGGGCTCTAAGAAAAAACTTAGACTGGCCTGTATACAAGCCTGAAGAGAACATCGTGCTGAAATGATATCAATTTGGTAAAATCCAAGATCCTAATAGGGCCTCAGAGTAAATATATTCGAGCTTATCAAGGCTGTTTCTGACACCGTATTAGACATAATTATAGTCATCACTTATCATGACAAGCCTTTGATAGTAGAACATCGTTTCAGGATAGATCCATCTCCCATCATTGGGCAAGGAAAATAATGATAATAGGGCCTCATTCATGCGAAATATGCAAAGCAGGTGCCTTACCCAAACACTAGAGAATTAGTACTAAGACCATGTTTTGTATGACATCAAGCAAACAGTGGAGAGAGCATTTAAGGAAATTATGACTAGAGTGGAATAACGAACAGCTGTGGAACCAATGTTATTGTACGTAGGAGAGAGGTACGAGCCGTTTTGGTACAAAGATATGACCGCTGGGACAAAAATTTGTGCCTTCTGTGTAGAGGTGTATGTCGTACAGAGTTTTTTGTTACGGAGGTTCCACTGAAATGGATTTTACTCTGAAGACGTAAATTTCTCTCGTTTACTGTTTTGAAAGACTTTATTGTAACAATTCAATTTTGCGACTTGATTTTAGACAAAGTATGAAATACTATCTACAATTTAACCTCGCTATATCTATCTAGGGTGTTCTTAATATATTTATCATCTAGATATATTCTCCTAGGTGCCAAATTGCTGGAAGGGGGTCGGGATAGCATTCAGGATCGAATTGGCGGGGGTAAAAATAAAAGGGGGGTCAGAATTTGTTTGATAAACTGTGTCAGCCAACGGCTGAAATGCGATGGGAACGGACCATATAGTACATTTTAGCATTAGAAATTCATAGTTCTAACGAACAAATACATTGTATACGCGAAATTTCTTACCAAGAAAGTCCAAGTAGCATTAGTAAAAAATGTTGACAGAAAAAGCAAGGCAAATTTTAATAAGCAGGGGTCCTAGCTAATGACCGAAAATATAGCAATTAGGCACCTACTAGGGGTGAACTGGATATCCGATAGGCCGGATAATCCGGCACCGGGTCTCCGATTTACCAGATATCCGGCTCCGGCCAAAACTATAAAAAAATCCGGCCAGTAAACCGGATTTTCTCAATTTCAAAGAATGGGCTTATTTGGTACCGTATCAGTATTGTCTATTAACTACTCATTCAGTGTACAGTGTTTCAATTTTTAAGAAGAAAGAGCAGTGCTTCACCATTACGAGGTAAGAGTCTAGAAGAGTTTGCTTCAAAAATGTTACCAGATTCTGAAAATAGCCTTTCGGAGTATTCACTGGATGCAGACATTGACAGAAATTGTTTGGCGAGTTGTGATATCCTGGGACATCATATGAGAAATCAAAATCATTCTCATATGAGAAATCCGGTGGACCGGATTATCCAGCCGGATTTTGATCTAAAAAATCCGGTAAATCCGGTTCCGGCCCGATTTTATAAACAGAGATCTGGTACACCTCTAACACCTCTAACACCTACGAGTCTTAGTATACTGGATATATATTAGAAGAGCAATCAAGAATAAAAGAGTTATGAAAATTGAGTCATCTGAACACTCACCTTCTAAACTGCATGGCTTGTAAAAGAAGTCGTAATTCTTCAAGTTCTAACTCTAGGCTCTGCGAGGAAAGAAATTGACAATTAGACGAGCCTCAATCACTCAGCTCATAATAACAATTAGGTGATTCATTTTCAGGTTCTAACCCTCAAAAAGTATTGGACCCTTGACGCCGAGTTTTGATATTCTATGGGCCAAGGCATTTTAATTCTTTCTGCCAAGACAAAACCGACCTTTCGACTTCGGGGTATAAAGATTTCAAAATTGCGAAATGAAACAAAGTAATGCGGAATTTATCCTCACAGCAATTTTCCGCACAATCTTGGTTTTAACATAAATTTTGTCCATTGGCTGAAATGTTTCAGTGTGAGTTGCTTGTTTTTGGAATTTGAAGAGTGGTTGCTCTCTTTCCATAAGAATTAGACGTGTTGTGTTATCATATTCACTAATCTCTGCAAAGTGCGAACATTGACTATGATGCGATGTAGGTACCTGGCATCTGACCAGGAAAAAATTCACAAACAACTAAATTGTATTGGTGGTAGGTACGAAAATCTTTAGGATAGATGGTAGAACCCTCAGTGTTGAAAACCAACCAAGGATCGAAAGAAGCGTACAGTCAAGAAACATAACTTTACTAAGATCTTTACTAAGATAGCAGAACTTGCAGAAAGCCCACACTACCCTAAGTATTACGGTATGGAGTGACTGCGATTTGAGGGAAAACAAAGAATGCTCTTGCCCAAGGTAGTTTTGCTGTTATTTTGATGGAGTATTTCAACAAAGTTTCCACAAGTCCATCGCTAAAATAAATGTATCTTTTTGAGGCTGAATCTTTAAACTTTTCAAAACACCGATCCAAATTTTTATTTGTTTTTGGATTGCTGAGATACAAGCCAATAACAGTAGTTTTCCCCATGGATTCATCCCATCCATGAAACCAAAATGAACAAAAATCTATTACCATTAAGACGAATTTCTCCCTTCAAAATTTATATTTTCTGCACTAATAGCCTGTTTGTTTACAGCTCTTTAAGATAACATAAAGGGGCATTTTGTCAAGAAAAAGAGACACTTTGCATTTTCTTCTCGAAAAGTGGTCCCAGCTCGTACATTGAATTAAAAAAATGGAAAAGTGATAAGTTGAGTATAACATACTTGCGAGTCTTCTTCAATGTCATCCGAACTATCGTCGGTCTGCTCAGCCTTGAAAAGTGAAAGAAAAGAAAAAATGGAATGGCAACATTGAAAGCAAGTTGTAACGAATTTTCTTTCTGTTAAATAGACATCGATTTCTGATCAATATGACGCAATAGAAGCTTCATGAAATTAACCGGTTTTGCATCTCATTTCAATGCACATGCATATGACACCAAAGGGTTAAACTAACTCTGACTTGTAGAGTTAAAAAAATGTTCTGCTTGAATATTTAAGGATGAGCAATATTTACCAGCCAATAACTTTCTGGGTTAATCTTGTACTGGTTGACTTCAACTTTAACCATCTTTTTTAGTTCTTCAGACTTGTGTTTAAATATATCCAATATAGTTGGCAAACTGAAAAGAAAGAAGTTATGGTTAAGAGAAGAAATGAAGGTTTAGCAAAAAGTTTTGAATGTCAATGTGTTAATCAATTCTTCAGTTAAGAATGCACGGCAGTGCACACTTATACCGCTTTCACACTGACGTGATTAATCCAGCTTTAAACTAGGATAGGTTTCAACAAATGAAACCAATTCGAATTTCTAGATCGACCAATAAAAGCGCAACATTTGTTAACCGGTTTAACTTAAACCAGATTAACTTGCAGTGTGAATGCGGTATTACAAACAAACACTTCATTTAGGTTTTGAATAAGGATTGAAGAAGATACTTCGATTGAATTCAATTCAATTTTAATAAGCCTATAATAACTGTTTCTGAGGGCAATACCAGAAAATATTAACCCGGAGCTGACAGCACAAAACCGAGCTTGCGAGGCTGAGGATTAATATTTTCGGTATTGCCCGAAAGTAGCATTTATTATATGGTTTATTGGACTATGGACAGGGCATGGTCATAATGCCTAATGATTACGAAACTCGTGTTTGAAGCCATTACACCGAAGTCATTCGATGCTGCGTTTAAAACCTAAAACTTTCGCACGTTTTTTGAGGTAATAAGCGGGCATTACTGGATAATAGTGCCCTATCATGATGTCACATTCGAATTTTTTCAGCCAAAGCGTTGTAAGCTTGTCGGTCTAAAAATATCCTCAAAAGACCATTTCGGGGTTCACGACGCCATATTCTAAGTGGGGCGAGAACCGCTCTTCATTCAATAGCGGCCTATATGAGAAAAGTTTTAAAATTCGTATTCTGAGAAAATAAACTCTCAATTTGTCTCCAAATTATCAGATTTCGATGTAGAATACACTTTTCAAGCATAACAAAGAGTTTTTAAGCCTATATTGATTGAAATTTAGCCTGTACTCACTATGAACTCGCGATGCCACATTAAATTCTATGTTGCGCTTCCATGACCGATTTGGCAAAACCGACAAAAATTCATAGTGAGTAGAGGCTAAATCTCAATCAATATAGGCTTAAAAACTCTTTGTTATGCTTGAAAAGTGTATTCTACATCGAAATCTGATAAATTGGAGACAAATTGAGAGTTTATTTTATTAGAATACGAATCTTAAAACTTTTCTCATATAGGCCGCCATTGAATTTAGAGCGGTTTTTGCCCCAGTTAGAATATGGCGTCGTGAACCCCGAAATGGTCTATGCCATCATGGATAAGTTGAAACTTCAAGTACCCTTCTAGTTAGATAATGCTTTTAAAATGCTAATCCAGGCTAAAACAACGTACTACCAGGGAGCCAAGGAGCGGGCGACGTTATGTTATAATGTTATGTTATAATGTTATGTTATGTTATGTTATGTTATGTTATGTTATGTTATGTTACATTTATTATGTTTTGAAATGACATGTTAACTTTGACTGGTTTTTCTTCTTGGAAAACTATTAGTTCGCATCGTTATCTTCAGATAAGGGCATCGTGCTCAACAATGAATTTGACACCAGTTTAAAGAGATTTTTCCTAAGCGTTTAAAAGGCACTGCTTCAACTTTTGAATGAATTTCTCTGTCAAAACTTTTTGACTGTTCGTAACTTTTAATTTTAATTGAAAGCCAGAAAAATGGCGAATATTTCCCCGCGAAGATTGTTAGTCAAGGGACTCCTTAGCCCTGTTGTCTTTGTAATGAAAATAGTTTGCTTTAGGCCACAGCTTTCCACCATTTTGAGAAAGGTGGTGCAATACGTTTCGAACCTAAGACCCCGTTTACACGATATCGCTACCACACCGGTACGATTTGACACCGGCATGAAACCATGCCGGTGTGGGTTTTTTATCATCCCGTTTACACGATACCGGTGTGATTTCATGTCGCTTTGGTTAAACAATGGCTGTGACATCATAGAGCTTAATTTTGTGATTCTGGGCTATGGCCTAAGCTCTAACAAAGAACAAAACCAAAAAATTAACCAAGAGAGCAAATTGCAAACAGTCCTCGCCGCTCGAGGACAACAAATTTTAGCAACCAGCCATTATTTCTTCGATGTAAATAAAAAATACAGGAAAATGTTGTGCCAAAAGTCTAATAAAGCCAAGTGTAAGACGAGAAAAGCAACTAAATTTACTTCAATCGATAAGGAAAATCAAGTTTCATGATATTACATCAGAAACACAATAAATAAAGAAAATATTACGATATAATTCCTATCCTAAAAGCAATCGAACTGAAACCGATAAGAAATCGTATCGGTACCATGCCGGTATGGGTGTTTACACGATGTCGCTATCACACCGGCATGAAATCGTACCGGTGTGGCTATCGACATGTGTTTTCACACCTTTTATGCCGGTGTGGTACCGATATCGTGTAAACGGGGTCTAAGTGTAGTATTGCATGTCTTAACGATGCATTGTTAAAGTAGACTAATTTCAATATTCTTAATTTTAACCTGGTGCGGAGTTCACACTTAACTACGCTCATTCCCATTAGGTAGCCTTAAAATATGTGACAAGAATTTCAGTACCTTTCAAGCTGATAGACAGTCATATAATCCTTGACACCATTTGCATCTTGAACTCCTCCAACGTCATACCTATATGAAAATACAACAAGAAGAACATTCATCAATTACAATGGACATAGCTCGTCATACACACTTTACTTTTAATAACCAGCACGATCATGCGATGATGCATAACAATTCAATTCAATTAATTTTTATTCGTAGAAATACAATTTACAATAATAAAATGTATTCTACACGGCCCAAGAAAAGCAGATCTTATCTTGCCTGGGCCGCTACAAAGGTAACAAAACTAACAAATATTAAGTTCTAAAAATATTGGTTATAAAGATAAAAATAGGTTGCGGATAATAATAATATTAATTGACATCATAGTTTCTTACTTGCTTTAAGTATAGCCGACTAACATAAAGGGGTAACTTTTAATAATGAATTTTCTAATACTCTGAAAAAGGAAATAAGGTTTTCTCATCTCTGTTCGCTGGTCATTTTTTTCGGGATATTAGTAGCTTTCAAAAGTAAGGTTCTTAAATTTTTTGCTAGAAGCCTTTCCATTAGACGTTTGTTTAAGTGATTCAGGGAGGTTACTCAAAAGTCGAGCACCCACATTTCTTATCATTTTATTTCCCCAAACTTTGTTTAATAACATCCACTCACTTTGGGCTGATGCGTTCAAAAACATGACAGAGTTGAACATTCATTAAGACCCCGTTTACAATTTACCCAATATAGTCCGGTGGCCAGTTGAGATGACCTTGACATCGAGTACATATGGGTTTTTATTTTATTTTCTGTTTATATGGTCATAGAAGACTCGAAAAAGCCAAACTTGCCCCTTCCAAGTGTTGGGCAAATTTTTTTATGATCTGCCGAAGATGCGTCCTGTCCAAGGTTAAAAATTCATCGAAAAATTTGTATAAATTGTCAAAACATGGTATTGTTTGGTCTCATTCGAATGGAAATTGACTCTAGATTCCGAATATAGCATTAAGGTTAGTTTCTGTAAAAGATATTGCTCAAGACATCTGATTTAAAAAAAAAAAAATCAAAAAGAAAAGCTAAGCAAAATGTTCTTTGAGAAATTATCTTTAGCTAGAAAGTTAGCATAGCTTGTACGTTAGAAAGTTAGTTAGTAAGCTACTTTTGAAGATACTAAATTAGTAAGTTATTTAATTAGTTAGTGAGTTAGTTAGGCAATGAGTTAGTTTGTTATTTAGTTAGATAGTTAATTAGTTTGTTAGTTAGTTAGATAGTTAGTTAGTTACTTAAATAGTTAGTCAGTTAGTTAGTTACCTAGCATAGCTTGTAAGTTAGTCAGGTAATTAGTTAGCCACTTTCGAAGATATTAAGTGGGTTAGTTACTTAGTTAGAAAGGGTAGTTAGCTAGTTAGGTGACTAGTTTGTCAGTTGGTCGGTTTGTTAGTTAGCATAGCTTGCACGTTACTCAGTTAGTTAGTTAGCTAATTTGGAAGATAGTAAGTTAGTAAGTTAGTTAGTTAGTTAATAAGTTAGTTAGTTAGTAAGTTTGTAGCTTGTAAGTTAGTCAGCTAGTTAGTTAGCTACTTTCGAAGATACTTAGTTCGTTAGTCAGTTAGTTCGTAGTTGGTTAGTTAGATAACTACATAGTTAGTAACTTAGTTAGTAAGTTAATCAAATAGTTAGTTAGTTAGTTAGTAGTTAGTTAGCGTAGCTTGTAATGTAAGTTACCTAGTTAAGCCTGAAAATATGATGGGCGTTCCAAGTAGTTCCGGCAGGCATTGTAGTTGGTTAGTTAATTAACTAACTAACCAACTATCTAATTAAATAACTAACTAATCAACTAACCTACTAGCTAACTAACAAACAAACTAACTAACCAGCTATGCAGCTAAGAAACTAACTAGCTAGCTAACTAACTAACACAACTAATTAACCATCATATTAATTTAAAAACTAACAAACTAATTACCTAACACGCTAGCAAACAACTGACTAACTATCTAACTAACTAACTAACTAACTAACTAACTTGCACGCTAACTAACTGACTAAGTTAACTAACTGACAATCTGGCAAACAAACTTATTAACTAACTAACTAACTAACTAGCTAACTAACTAAAACTGACTAACTAACTAATTAACTAACTAACTAACTTACTAACTAACTAACAACTCTCTAGCTAGTTACCTAACTAACTAGCTAACTAACAAAGTAACTTACTAGCTAACTAACTTACTATCTTATATTTCTAAAGTAGCTAAATAACTAACTGACTAACTGACTAACAATGTTCGAAAATAGCTAACTAACAAACTGACTAACTTACAAACTTTGCTACTTAAGTAACTAAGTAAATAACTAACTAACTAACTAACTAACTAACCAACTAAATAACTAACTAACTAACTAACTAACTAACTAACTAACTAAATAACGAACTAACTATAGTTAACTAATTAACTAACTTACTAACTAACTTAGTTAGTCAACTAACTAGTTAACTAACTAACTAACTTACTAACTAACTATGTAACTAACTAACTAACAAACTAACTTGCAAGCTATGTTAACTAACTAACAATCTGGCAAACAAACTTATTAACCAACTAACTAAGTAATTAACTAACCAACTAACCTACTAGCTAACTAACAAACAAACAAACTAACTAACTATGTAGCTAAGAAACTAACTAGCTAGCTAACTAACTAACACAACTAATTAACTATCATATTAACTTAAAAACTAACAAACTAATTACCTAGCAAGCTAGCTAACTAACTAACTAACTCACTAACAACTATCTAGCTAGTTATCTAACTAACTAGCTAACTAACAAAGTAACTTACTAACTAACTTCCTATCTTCTAAAGTAGCTAAATAACTAACTGAGTAACTGACTTACAATATTCGAAAATAGCTAACTAAAAAACTGACTAACTTACAAGCTATGCTACTTAAGTAACTAACTAAAGAAATAACTAACTAACTAACTAATAACAAACTAAATAAATAACTAACTAATTAACTAATTAACTAACTAACTAACTAACTATGTAGCTAGTTACATAACTAACTAGCTAACTAATAAAGTAACTTACTAACTAACTAAAATCTTCTAAAGCAGCTAACTAACAAACTGACTAGCTTACAAGCTATGCTACTTAAGTAACTAACTAACTAAATTTCTAGCTGACTAACTAGCTAACTAATAAATATTTCCAAAGCTTCGAACATTGATAAGTTGGCATAAGAATTTTACAATAAAAATGACAATTTTGAGGTTTAAAGTTTCGAACATGTTTCGAACGTTCATCGTTCATGTAATTTAATTATGATTTCGTAACTGAAGATGAACGATTAACGTTCAAACATGTCTTTCAACCTCGAAATTGTCGTTTTTATCGTAAAATTCTAACTAACTAACTAACTAACTACGTAACTAACTAGCGATAAGACTAACTAATAAACTAACTATTCATGCAACTAACAAACCAACTAACTAATTACCTAACAAACCAACAAAAAAAGTAAATTTAACTAAGTAACTAACTAACTAACTAACTGACTTTCTAACTGACTTACTATCTTTCAAAGTCAACTAGCTGACTTACTAACATACAAGCTATGCTAACTAACTAACGATAATTTTTCAAAGAACATTTTGATTTAACATTTACCTTTTGACTTTTTTTTATAAAAGTCATATGTCTTGAGCAATATATTTTGATCTATATTTGCGGAGACTAACATTGATACTATATTTGGAATCTAGAGTCGATTTCCATTCGAATGAGATCAAACAATACCATGTTTTGACAATGCATAAAAATTTTTCGATGAATTTTTTACCGTGGACATGACGCACCTTCGGCAGGTCATAAAAAATTTGCCCAACACTTGGGAGGGGCAAGTTTCGCTTTTACGAGTCTTCTATGACCATATAAACAGAAAATAAAATAAAAACCCATATGTACTCGATGTCAAGGTCATCCTCCATATTCGCATTTGGCCACCGGACTAATAGCCCAATAGCTAGAGTAGCATTTTGATTTTTGTATCGGATAGGTGTTCGTGTTTACATCATACCAGAGCTATCCCATACAAAACGTCTCATTCATCTGTATAAAAATTCCGGCTTTGTAATTTCTTTCAGTCAGTTTCTGATGTTCATACATCTCAGCTTCACACAAATAAAGCTAAGATCAGCGTTAAAACAACTGATGCACTAAACTCACTTGATTAATTCGTTAAAAAGTTCTCCATTTTCATCCCTTGAGATAACAACTTTCTCTATTGCGGCCTTTTCTCTTCTTAACTAGAAAAAAATTAATTACATGAGTGAAACAGCTGACAGACATACACTTCCCAAATTGCAATGAAAATCCGCATCTTGGTATAAATTCCACCACAGTCAAATGTTTCGGTCTCTGTTTCAATAATAATAATAATAATAATAATCTTTCATATTTATACAGGTTGATTTGTTCAGTAAGTAAATTACTGTTATCAACCAAAGACCTGTAGAGAAATTTTAAGAAGTGGCATGTTTGCATTATGGCAAAAGGCATGGTTATGCTTGATCATGCAATGTTAAGTCGTTTCTCAAGGACTTTTAGCCGAAAACTTGGTCTCAAAGTTAACTCCTACCATTACGGATATGGTATGCTGGATACCAGGGGGTTACATGATTTACGGATGGCCGTAGTGGTGCCGCCGAGATTCTAATAAAAGTCCCACGTATAATTAGACACAGATCCTATATTGGGGTAGGAATGAACGGATGTATGGGAGTAATGAGCTTTTCTAGTCTTTATAAGACTTTCTAGTCCTTACTACTGCTTGAAATTGTACTACAAACATCTTTGACGTTTGTACTTTGATGTTTGTACTCTGAGGAGTGTCAGACAAAAAAGGTTGTATGCCATATGACGTATACACTGTTCATCACAGTTCTGAATTTTTATACACCTCAAAAATAAGTTTTCCTTTCAGAGGAATTTGTGCTAGTGAGGCTTTGCATATAGACGTGGTACTTTCAAAGGAGTCTGACATAGGTTAGAACAGTTTCTATCAGCAAAAGTTGCTATTGTATGATTGCACAATAGTTATAGTCGGTGCAGCATGTCAAAAGCTCATAAAGAAATTTGAGTACCGTAAAGGCCAACAGACAAGTATAATATTCAAAGACATTAATTTGTTCATAACTGCACCCTTTATTCCTGTTAGTCGTAGTGATATCAAAACTTTTTCCAATGAAAGAGAATATATTAGAGTATAGATCAAAGAAACTGCTCCAAGCATACACTAATCAGGTTCTTTCATCAAATAGCTGCAAGCGACGTCTCTTTTTAGTTTTTCTCTTTGCTACATTATTTGTTCGAAGGAAAGGTTACCTAGCGATTACGTTTGAGAAAAAATCGCAATAGAATCACAAATCGTGAAATGATGACCAGTGATTTTTAAAAGCCGTTTTGAGTAATGATTTGCTCTTCGATTTATTAATGGGTATGGAGTTATAATCGCTGCATTCAAAAACAAAGTATTATAAATAAGAGGGAGCATTATCTATTTCTAGCGCATTTTAGTGTCTCTTCCTACTTTATTCATTCTTGGCCTTTCTCCTTTTACTGCCTCCATTGTAGTCACTGTTTAGTTAAAACAAGGATATAATGCCTTGTCTCCTGAAAACAGCAAGACTATAAAGGCCCCGTTTACACTCTACCGGATAGCTTTCGGAGCGTTGTGTTTACACTATGCCACAGCTATCCGATACAAAAATCAGTGATTTTCACTCCGTTTTGTAGGTAATATGAAAATCACTCAGCTCAATTGTCTCAGCTATCTGGTATAGTGTAATTTGGCCTATACGATATGAAAATCAAGACACAACGATTGCTATTTGGTCTAATGTAAAAAACTTGCCCTATCTGATATGGGTTAATTCAAGGCACGGCGCTCTGATAGATATCCGGTATAGTGTAAACGGGGCCTAAGATCTTCCTCAAACCGCAATGTATTTCAAGTTCTGATTCTCAAATCTAGAAACTTGGCTCAAAGCGTTTTCTTCTTCCACAGAGTTCCAGGCTCGTAGAACAAGTTTCCCCCAGTTTGCTTCCCAGAAACTTACAATCTATCTAAAGATATATTTAAAAAAAACAGCATAAAATAGTCTTTCTATCCTTCATTAATCTATTTGCCTTCCGTTGTTGGGGCGCGTATGCCGCCTTTCCTTAACATAACCAACTAAATAAGAGCTGCCCTGCTACTCTTCACTGAAAGCGTATTCTTACAGCTCATCTCCCAATCACACTGAAAGATCCTTGATAACCACTGACATATAACATGCCAAAAACATACCATTGCTCGTAATATATCTCCATGCCAAAATAAAGCTGCAATCTCTCCACTTGTTACATATGGTTTCCCTTCAATATTTATTGCATGAACAGTGTATGCTTCTGGAATTAACAACCTACAAAGGCAATAGGTGATAAACATTAATCTGTCAAGATGGATATACCGAACGACGTAAGCTTTGTCAGAAGACTGTTGAACCTTCTTCCGGCTAGGAGCTTTGATATTTTAATGCGCTGTTAGTATGGAAAATAGTATCGAAACAGGCAGATTTGTCCTGTGTGATATGTTTAGTTTTGTAATACGCTTTCGAATGGGAGCTAGGGTGAAGGTTAGATCTCATATAAAATTTTCATCCCGGTAAGCCAGCTGGCTCGCATCCATATGAACAGGCCGTCAAATATATATGTTGGCCGGCTAAAGCTTTGCTCCACAACTCTTTGATTCTCTGAAGCTTAAGAGCAAACAAAACCACTTCAAATGACTAGAGTACAATCTCATGATTCGAGCTGCCTTCGGTAGAAGTTTGGTGACATCAGACAGATGTAAGAGTTTCCATACAGATGTAACAGTCACTACCAGGGATCATGCATTGTGAACAAGGGGGGGACACTCATCAACATCTGAAAATCGGCCATTCAATGACACGTCACTCGCCAAGCCAAGGTTCTGTATCCTAATTTGCACCGAATTATACCAGCAAATAAGGCTTGTGAATATCTGAATCCTTGGGGTAAAAAATGTGCCATGGAAGCAGCAAATGGAAAACTCGTAGTCCTTGTGACAAATATTTAAATGTTCAAATCTACTGTGCTAGCATATTTCGACTCTTGCAATCAATTGACCTTTTCGACGAAAGGCCGCCTAGATGAAAGTTTTTCAAAACTGCAAGATATCGAGTTTTCGATGCTCAAATCATGTAAAGCATCTAAAACTTAGTCTTGGTGTAAAGTTTCACTGTCATTGCGATTGTACTATTGATTTTATGAGCCTTTACATTATTCAAAGATCACACCCCTCCCCCCCCCCTAATTAATGTTGTTTTCACTAAAAAGTAGTTAGTTTTGTTCGAGGTGCTCTACTGTTACTACTCCACAACATTGACTAAGGGGGAGGGGGGCCTTTCAAATTTTTATCTCTCTAAATGTGAAATTTCATTTAGAGAGCAGAATTACAGCACCAATTGCGTAACGTTTTGTCCATGATTGAGGGCTTTGACCGTGAAAAGTTACTGGGAGTGAAATTTTCACCCCGGCTGGTCAAAGCTCTTATAAAATCGTGAATAAAATCGTCAATAATACAAGGGGGTAAGGCAGTAAAACTCTGTATCTCGAAGTTGTGAGAAATTTCCATGATGGCAGCCGTTCATCGAAGAGGTCTATTGCGAGGAAAGGCGGGAAAATCTTTGGACAAACCCCTTAGTATGTCCCAACGATGTTTCCGCTATTTCTGGCAATTTTGAAGAAGATGACAGATTTGTACAACTCCAACACTATTCTAACATAACATTATAAAAACAGGGTGGCAATTCATTGTTTTCATACATTCAATTTACCTTCTTATATTAACAAAACACGCCATGGAATCTTCTGACTCGGCTTCAAAGACATCGCTATTGTCATCAGAAGTATTTTGTGCGTTAACCTCAGAGTTGACAGCATTGATGAACGATGCTAAGCTCGACCGTTCTTCGGGTGCAGGAGCAGACTGTTGGCGGTTGACAGACACCTTAGGTTCTGTGTTCAACTGCGATGTAGTGACTGTATTCTGAGTCTGCGGCATTTTAGTATTTCCAACCATCATTGATGACAAAGCTCTGAGTGGAAAAAAGCAAAACAATAATCTAAATAATGTTTATATTACAATGTAAGCAGACAGTCCTTATTTGAATCCCTGATCAAGGACAGAGGCCAAGGGCACAATATCGCTTATTCAAATCTGAAGCTTTTGCTACAAAATACTGGTATACTAGAGCAAGTATCCTAGGCTTTTGAAGTGATCCAAATGAGAGAATAATGACAATGACAAGACACAGATGCTCTTTAAGCAAATGGTTTGGGCAATTATCACATCTATTGAGCCGCCAAAATTCCGTTTATGTAAAAAAATATCGCAATCCTTTTTAGAGGAATGAAACGACACATGTTAAATGCAATTCTTCTTACCTCGCTAGATCTTCTTGAGTGAAAGGTTGAGGCTGACCATTGATGAACTGTTGACCTTTTTAACAAAGAATAAATCTGTTGTGTTTAAGTACGAAACCCAAGGCCCTGGCAAAGCAATCGAAAATTTGATATTTGCAACTCAAGTGATGTTTGAACGTTTGGCAACGTAACAACATTACTTTACAAGCAGAATTTGCTTGGAAATGTGTCTGAAAAAAGTTTCAACAACAGTTTCTTTTTGATGTAAACAAAATGTTTGACGAGAGATGTCTAACGACATGTCAAAATAGTGAAATATTTTGCTTTTCATGCAAACTTAGAATGTTTTGACAAACAATGTTTGTTTGCTTGACCAGGCCGTGAGAGAACAAAAATTTTATTTAAAGAAACTCTATTCACAAATAGATTAAAGGTACCCATTAGCCATGTTTGAAGGATGAGATCAGCCTGAGATCAGCCTACGAAAAGTGTAAAAGAATCTCTACTTTGTTCCCACTTGTTCCCACTTGTTCCCTGTGATCCTAGTTGTTTGAGGCTTTGTTCTTGCTTTTCCCCGCGATCGTCATTGGTCCCCGTTTTGTTCAACTTGTTCTCGCTAGTTTGCAGTAGTTTCCCTTTTTCTCAGTTGTTCCTTTATCTTTTTCAGTGATTCCCTGTTTGTTCTCCCTTGTCACCTCTGATTCCAACTTATTCCCACCGATTCCTACTTCGTTCCCATTTGTTCCCTCTGATTCCATATTATTCCCACTTTGTTTCAGAATGTTCCATTGGTTCTCTTCAGTTCCGTACTCATTCCACGAGTTCCCAGCTTTAATGTTTGTTCCACATTTTATCGCATTCTTGGTAATGGCTTCCTAATGAGTTTGTTGTTCAAACTCATGCCAAATTTTATAGATTGAGAACAAATTCTTCGATTGTTTTGATTATATGAAATTGAATTGCAATTAAAATAAATGATTCAGCTCCTTGATTGTTTAGATTGTGTGCAAAGAGAATGGGAATTCCTATCTTTTGTTATAACATTCCTGATTCCTATATATCTAAGTATATTTCATCCGGTTTGCCGAAAACCCCCACATCATGTTTTCATTCTTCAAATTTAATTAAAGGTACCCATTAGCCATGTTTGAAGAATGAGATCAGCTAAGATCAGCCTGAGATAAGCCTCAACATAGTCGCTTGCAGTGTGGATAAATCTCCACAATTGTTCCCTGTGATTCTAGCTGTTTCAGGCTTTGTTCCTGCTTTCCCCCGCAATCGTCATTGATCCCCATTTAGTTTCAACTTGCTCTCGCTTGTTTGCGGTAATTTCCTTTTTTCTGAGTTCTTCCTCCATCTTCTTCAGTGATTCCCTGTTTGTTCCACCTTGTCACCTCTCGTTCTCATTTATTCCCACCGATTTCTACTTTGTCCCTTTTTTCCCCTCCGATTCCAAGTTATTCCCATTTTGTTTCAGCATGCCTACAATGGTTCCATTCAGTTCCGTTTATTCCCACTCATTCCACGAGTTCCCAGCTTTTCTGTTTGTTCCAGATTTTAGCGCATGCTGGCTAATGGTTTCCTAATGAGTTTGTTGTTCAAACTGATGCCAAATTTCGAAGACTCGGAACAACCTATTCAATTGTTTTGATTGTATGCATTTGAATTGCAATTAAAATAATTAATCAACTCAATGATTGTTTAAATTGTGTGCACAGAGAATAGAAATTCCGATCTTATTGTTACAACATTCCTGATTCCTAGGTATCTAGGTATGTATCTTGGTCTATTTCTTCGGGTTTGCCGAAAACCCCTGCATAATGTTTGAAGAAGAATTCTTCAAACATAAAAATGAAAATATATAGTATCATTCGTGATATAAATGTTTTGGACATTTCCTTATGGTAACAGAATGAAACTAAATGTTAACAATTGCTCATCTGTAAGTATGTCCGAAGACGTTTTCGCTTTTCTCACAATTCCAAGGCCCTGGCTAAACGATCAAACATTGTTAATCCAACATTTCTGATTTGCTGTACAACAAATGTTTGACCACTTGGCGCATCCGAAAACATTGCTTGTCCAACTCTTTGGAACAACGAAATTATTGCTAATGGGCAAGCACGAGCGCCTGTTGCTAAGACATGTTGCTAGGTGCTGCAGTTTGTCAAAAAGAGAAACATGTTTGTCAAGCAAGGTTGGAAAGGCGGCTAAACAATTAAGCATTGTTTGACAAGCAAAAACAAGAAAAACTTGTGGCGTGATGTTTTTAAAAAAGTTCAAAAACATTTTTTGTTTGACGCACACAAAAAATGTTGGACGAGGAATGTTTTTGGACATGACCAAACGGTCCATTATGTTGCTTGACAATCAAATTTCAAACGTTGGACCAACAATGTTTGATCGTTTGGCCAAGGCACAAAACGAAAGTTAAAGAAATATCTGAAAATGATGAAAATTATTAGAATACGTAAAAAGCATTTACCTTGTTGCATTTGTTGGAAAAGATAAGGAATCAATGCTGACGCCATAGTAGAATCATAAGTTGCTAATCCTTGGCTTGGAATATTGAGATCCAGATGAGGTTTTTGCTGATTTAAGAAAACTAGAAAGGAAACACAAAGAAACACTACACGTATTTTGTTTTATAAGAAACTCTTTATAAGAAACCCAGAATCTAGAATAGCCAAAAATTTTAGAAACTCCAGTACTGGAAAATGTTTATCAAAGAAACCTTTCACCTCAATCTGCGAAATATTTTCTTTCATTCCCCGTGTTTCGTCTGCTAAAAAGTCCTCTTGTGACACACAGACGAATTGGAGAGCCGCAAGCATTCAAGTAAGACAGATAAATGGGTTTAAATCGTCATTCAGATAAAATACTACGTCGCCAATATAGACATTTAAGCAACTCGTAAGAAACTTTCAGTACTCAACATCTGAAAATTTTAAGAAACTTTCAGTACTGGCACAATTTTTTAGTTTCTAATAAAACAAATACGTGTATTAAGATCAGGTTGAAAGTAGCATGTACTGTAGTTTGTATGTATTATGTATTATATATATGTATTATATATATGTACTATATATATGTACATAGATAGTAAAGATTCAGACTTTTTGTACCGGTCTTTAAAATAATTTTGGAGCTACGTATGTAATGAGTTGAATTGCTTACGTAATTTAAGGTATTTTAGTCTGCTAGTTTGATGTTGGGCTTCTCGACAATGGCGCCAATCGTCCACATGTCAAGTTGTAGATCCTAGTGTGCGTTTCCGGCTATTGTCTATTGACACTTTAAAATGATGTAAACATGTATGCCAGAGGAGTTCGTCGATAGAAGAATAGAAATAAGGGACCATATACACTAGCAACTTTATTACATTCTTCTACGGATTATGCGAATTAAGACCTTGATACCAATGTACATAGTTGATTCTAGGGAATGTTCCTTACTTTCTTCACATAAGTAAGGATCAAGTGGCCGACCAATTAAGTTAGGGGTGCTCTTGAGCATTCCTTATTTTCTAAGTCTTTTGTTTTCTTAATGAATCCTGTCATCGCAGATTAAAATGTTCCCAAACTCTGTAGACTTTAAGAGAAATCCAATTATTAAGACCGTCACCAAGGGTCCAAACAATTGACAGGCGTTAATTTTTCTGTGCAGAAAAGTTAGGTCGGAATCTCTGGAATTCACAGCTCTTTGCTCTGCACCCTGCCGTGTAAGGGCGGGCCTGTTCATATGAGGTGGGATATACCACTCAGGTGGGATAGTGCACTGAGGTGAGATGATTTTCAGTTCGTGTTCATATGATGAATTTCAGCCCGTCAAGGTGAGCCAGACAGTCATTCGAATTCAACTGCGCCATTCAACGAAAATGCTTTTCATTGTTTATTGGTTTCGCGCCTGCGTATAATTGACAAATTCATCCCACTGAAGTGGGCTGGCTCACTTGAGTTCGTTCATATGAGAAATTTCCATCCCACCGAGGTGAGATCTCACCTGGGTGGGATATCCCACCTCTCATATGAACGCAATTTTGTTTTTATGTACAAATCACAGTATCGTAAGGATCTCGCCGTAGTGAAATATCCCGCCTAAGTGGGATATCCCACCTCATATGAAAAGGTCATAAGAAAGATTTCAAGTCGTAGTGTATATGGGCCCTAAGTCGCACTAGATTGTGGTCTTATTCTATAAAGGCTTGGGTCCTCGGTCGGGCCTTTCCTCAAGCTGTGTCTCTTTTCCTCAAGCTGTGTCTCTCTCCCACTTCAACGAAACAGCCTCAGAAACGTTACATGTAAATACCTAGATAGCAATGGTTAACAAAGAAATAAAACCTAATATTGTATTAGGGAGGTTTCCTAATTAGGTTTTTATTTCTTTGTTGAAGGAATAACATAAAATAATGTTGACTACTGGCGAATTATAAAAAGGAAGATAAAGAATTATAAATACCATTATTCGGTAATCGGGTAGCTGGATTTAAAGCTGGTGCAGCCGTTGGAATAGGATCTTTGTAAATAGCAAATCCTTCAACAACCAAGACATCATTTATATGAACTTGTTGTCTTTTATTTGCATCAATTAAATGAAGTAAAACAGCTCCTTTCTAAAACAGGAAGAAACAAAAGTATTGCTCAAAATAATGGAAAAATAGTGTAATAACCGACAATCCTAGCTAAAAACAAGATGAAACAAACGTACAAGGATTGAATTCGCCTCACACACGACATTTTCGCTGATGCTCAAAAAGCAGTGATTTGCTGCTGATCTCAACTTGCAGCTGCACATTGAGATCAACAGCGCAATCCTTCTCCCATTAGTGTCTTGTCATCTTAAATAGTTGTTTGCTTTACTTCACGCCCAAAATATAAACCAAACAGTGTATCTTTCGCAAATTAAACTTTCTTTTTGCCTAACTTACTCGTCCCGCTAATAACAATCTCTCAGGTTGCTTATAACCGTTTATCTTTATCTACAGGAACATCACAGACAAATACTACACGCATATTTTTTATAAGGAAGTGCTTTATAAGGAAGGTAGTACTCGGATGGGCAAAAACTTAAGGAATTCCAGTACTGGATCGGAGACTATTAAGGAACCTGACTTATTAAATATGATGAAGTCCTATGAAGCTGATTCTTTACATGTATAAAACGAGCAAGCAACACTCTTATTGTCAATGGTTTAATTAGTATTCATTTCTATTCGTCTTCTGACACCTTCATGTCCCTACATTCCGTCGTCTCTGGGTTTATTTTAAAGAAACAAGTATAAAAGTTAAGGAATTGCTAAGGAATTTTCAGTACTCAAAATTGGCTATCAGTTAAGGAATTTCCAGTACTGAGCCTGAGACGAACGTCCTTATAAAAAAAAATGCGTGTATGTCTAAGGTAACCAGAGCGATAAGACCTCCTGCACTTGGAAGGACAGCTTTTGGCCAGGTAGCTCAGTTAGCATATCATCAAGATAGAAAAAGTCACAGTCATGAATACCGCCTTGGTCTACAGATCAACTCACAAACACAGGTCCAATCGATTGCTCAACGCTTTCTCTTGATCAAAATCTGCCATTAAAAATCTTAGACATACTAAACCATTGCTAGCTGCATTTTACCAGATGGTATCTCTTTCAATAAGCTCTAGTAAGTCTAGGATGAAATTGAAGAACGGTCACATCTCAGAGGGCTGTTCACCAGTTTACTCCCGGGGTTATAACTGATGTACGTTAGCGTACCTAGTGTACGTCGGTGCACTAAGGTAACTGATGTTCACAGTTTTGTGTCTAGTATGAAACAACAAAAACTTGTATGTCTCTAACTGACTTGAGTCAAACACAAATTTACGTACAAAAGCTAAGCTTACATCATTTCCACGGATGTTTCCAAGCAAAATTCTGTTATTAGCAAGCTCAAAGAATCTCTTTCCAGCTTCAGCTGACCAGTCAAACTGCAACATAAGAATATATATAGTATTAGAAAAATGACAGGCTTGTTTGCCATGTCAAAATTCTTTATTTCATTGATAGTTTTTGAGTGGTACAAAATTTCAGAATTGTAAGAAACAGCGAAAAAATCACTGGACACAATGAAAAGCCATTTGTGTCTCACACTCCTCAGATTATAAACATCAAAAGGGGAAGTTAATAAACAGGGATTGAAATAGGCCCGGGGTGGAAAAATTCGAAAAATTAATAAGCGTTCTCCTCCCCGTTTATATGCTACTTAAGAATGCCTTAAGACGTGCAGCAAAGACTTGTAAGGGCCTTGTTTACTAAAAAAATAGACCAGACTTGTGGAGACAGACAGTTTCTTTCAGCACTTTGAAGTTATTTATACCTTGGAAGTTATATGGTTTTGCTGGTTTTGCTGCCTATCTGCTGGTTGCCTTGCTGCATCCCGTTGGCTAATTAGCGTTTAAAAAGCACAATACCAGTTCAGCTTCACGTTTCTGATTGGCTCATTTGAATTTTACGTTGATACCTTTATATAACGGACAATCGTGCGACTAATTTCATTGTATGGTGGTTTGCTTTTGCAATTAAATTACGTCGAGGAGGAAAATTATTGTTTGTTTGTCACAGATGCCGAGTTACAGTAAGTTTATTGGGCTTAAAGGCAATAGACGCGCATAAGAGAGGGTCGTTTCATGAAGACAAAGCAGCTCTTTTGAATTCTCACACAAAGCCAATTTAGCTACTCTTCTCTGATTCAATTTTGATTGATGGGTGGCTTAAGCCACTTTTATATCTGCCGATTCCCTTTAACTACCGTGGCCTTCCACGATTGGCCTGCCTCTTCCACGATTACCAAAAACCATACCCTTTGGCAAAATTTTGTCCAGACCGTCACTTCGAAGCACATGACCAACAAATAAAAGCTTTCTATTAAGAAGTCTATCATTATAGTTATTCGCTTTTTTAACACCAATTCGTTTCCTTTCTTTTCAGTCCAGCAAATTCTTAACATACAGCGATAACATAACACCACAGTTCAAAGGCTTTGACCTTGTTTTTATCACTGTTTTCAGTACCCAGCTTTCATATGTGGCAACGAAAAACACTAAAGACTGGAGTAATCTCTTCTTTGTCCCTACTGAAATAGCCTTGCCTTTCCAGATATTGGTTCATGCAATAGTGGCATTTTTGCTATTCCAACTCCTCACTTTATTTCTTTAGAATCATCAGAAGAATCCCAAAGCCCAGTGTAGTTTAAATATGTTAGAGTAATCATTTTTTTCGGTCCACTGCTAAAGTTTTTTTATTCTGACAAGTGCCAAAGAAAGAAGATTTCATATAGTCGTGCCTTTGAATCGCGTTCCCTCTTTCCCCTATTCCTGGTAATTATACAGTAAATCCCCGTTTTTAAGAAGCGGACATATAAGAAACTGCAGCCTAGAAAATCCCGTGAATAATTGGCATAACGATGGTTTACTGTGAAGGTGAAGGTCAAATGGTGAATTTAACGCCAGTCCCTAGGACCTCAGTAGTAGGTTAACTAATCAAGACCTCGAACCTGGCCGTGACGCAACCGTGGCTGAGCTCGAACCCTGACCACACTGAGCTTTTGACACCACAAGCCAACTGGATTACACCACGACGCCACAACACCTTCAAACAATTGTGTTCACACAATAGGTTGCATCAAAAGGTGTTGCTTCTTAAAAGCTGGCAATTACTGTAAGCGTTATCTAAGAAATTAATTCTGCAGTATGAACTACGGTCATCAAGCGCCCACAGTCTGAGTAAATTCTGTGCTACTACAAAAACACATTTGTTATGCCCCAAATTCGCTTACCGATGCTTTTGGCAGAATATTAGCAAGACGTCCTCTTATACCCATAGCTGGAAGTTCAATGAAATCTTTTCTTAGTATTCTCAATTTAGATGGTGCAACTCTGGACAGGTTTCCATAATCAACGTAGAAAACCTAAGATGAGAAAAATACAGTACCACGAATGATATAGTAGTACGAATGATATATTTGTCATGAATTGAAAACACTAGGATATTTTTCCATGAGTGGTATACCACAAAAGATGGGATTCGAGCATGAACTACATTATTTCTGAGTTTCTACTGAGCTATAGTGCTCAGTGAAATCACTAAGTCAGTTTGCAAGTCATGCAGCCTAAGACTCTCCTCGCTTTTGACTTTTTGTTTGTGTTTTAGCTATGTTGAGCCTACTTCTGCGCCATACAAAACTTTCGAGTCTATAATTTTTTAATCAAAGAATATTCAAGTCCTGGTAGCAATAAGCAAAATACCTCAATTTCTCTGTCTGAAATAACTTTAGCAATTTCAGCCCTGTACCATTCGCCATCTTCCTCGTAAATTGCACAGCATACCTTTAAGATACGGAAATATTTTTTCTAATTGTTCAACGGAAGACGTGCGTCAGAAGTGAAAAGTTCAAATACCGTTGTGACTTGGAATAAAAATCTCTAACTTTCGAAGCAAGACTAATGCTTAATTCGCTTTAAAATATAATAATAATCGCATAAACATGCTTCTATGTAAATTTTGATTGCGACTGAAAAAATTCCCGCTTGAATTATAATCACGATAAAAGCACTTATAAATCTTCAAACTTGTTAGCGTGACAAGAGCAAAACCAAAAACATTACACTTCTTTTATAAGGAACACCTTTATAAGGAACTCGAGGCTGAAAATTCCTAAAAAATTAAGGAACTGCCGAAGCTCGGATGAAAAGCTAAGAATAATTTTTTTCAAGAAAAAGACGATTTGTGCAAAAAAATAGCAGAGTAACAATGTAATTCCCTTTGTTCTTCCAAAAAAGACTCCATTTATATTTAAAGTTAGAAAATGACGCAAGTTTGTATGAATTTGCTGTAAAAATTAGTATTCAAACATATCTCACGAAAAGGAACAGCATAAGGAACTTCAGCCTCATTTCGTTGAAAAATTAAGGAACTCCAGCCTAAACTCAGGGTTAAGGTTTCTT
The DNA here is from genome assembly GCA_014526335.1 of Chrysaora quinquecirrha. Lineage (NCBI taxonomy): Eukaryota > Metazoa > Cnidaria > Scyphozoa > Semaeostomeae > Pelagiidae > Chrysaora > Chrysaora quinquecirrha. Next base: position 591,771 of record JACTAT010000048.1, on the reverse strand, counting down.
ATAAAAAAAACGTGTAGACGTACACAACTTTGCACCTAGGCCTAAGTTCAGGTTTGAATCTGAAATTCTATAAACAATAGGTTCAAAAGGTGTACTGTAAGGGACCGTTTGTTATTTTTAAGCGAGGGGTTGGAAGGATCTTTCAATCAAAAGTTGCTGGCTTACTATTTCTTTTTTGACGGCAGTTAGTTGAACTGTTAAAGGATATTGGGACCGTTCTACTTCTGCGATTATTTGACAACTGATTCCCGTCAGTCGCGTTTGATCTGATCGCCCTTGCGACGACAATCAACTGTATCCTATTAGACAGACTAGTTGCTCACATGTCCAAATAAGAAAGGAGTCACAACTAGTTGGCGTTAGTTCAATTGTATCGTAAGTCGACAGAAGCCTGGCTTTGGATAAATGCTCCTACACTATGATGTGAAAGTCAGCATTCCAGATTTCATGGAGGATACCGGTACAAATGTTGAGATTATGGTTCTTCCATCGTAAATCTTATTTTTGAGTCAAAATTGTTGAATTGAAATTATATCTCGTGATCCAAGTTTAACAGAACACCCTGATTCGACCAAGACAACCCTTGTGGTGGCAGGCCGCGACAGTCAACCCATAGCCATACCATCTTGTTTGTCAATACAAATCTAACAAATACATCTGAGCATAATATCAAACATCTTCTACGGTAAATCAAATAGTTATATATGCTTTCTAAATCTAAATCAAATCCTAATCAAATCTGCAGATATCCTTTAGGCTCATGTCCAGGACAGTTTTACTGCCTTGCAAAAATAAAAGGACAGTTTTACTGCCTTGCAAAAATCTTCACATCAAAGGACATTCCATATGACCTAGGAACAAATAACCTTCTGCAGCTCCCTAAAACCAATACATTCGTTTATGGGAAGAATTCCCTATCATCTACAGGAAGCATACTGTGGAACACGTTATCTGACACGACAAAAGCGGCCCACACCCCAAAAAGATTCAAAAATATGATTAAGAGCTGGAAATGAGAGAATTGTTGTTGCAATATCTGCAGATGATTTGGTTCCAGTGTCGTGAATGGGATTGTGCCCTGGGGGGTTGTGCCTTTGGTTGTTCGTTCTTAACAATATTCAAATCACGTATTGTCAATTCGTGCATGATGGATGGTTTGGGAGCGGGGGATGGGGGTGCGGTTGTATTCCGGGGTGCAGTTTCATTCGCGACATCGGCATAACTTCATCTATACCATGTTTTAATGATCGAAAATTAGTATTGTAAATAGTTGGTATTTATTAGTTTCTTTTAAACAATCACCGCTACCAACTGTAAATAAATAAATTATTATTATAAAAACACAGATATTCAGGAAAGCTACATACTTGTCCAGGTTTCGTTAGTTTCGCTGGCAGAAGATAATTCTGAGATGCAACGCTGTTATAGAATGATCTATTGAGAAAAATAGAAAGTCAAATGTAGGGAAATTCTGGCTGACAAAATAACCCAGTTAGGAGAAACCTCCAGTATATTGAAAAATGGAAGTAGCCTCCCCATGAGGGAAATGTTATACTGGAAAGAAGAACAAAATATCAAAATTGCGATAAACAGCGGAAACATTTTCGGGCATATTTAAAAGCTTTTTTCGTCTGACACTCCTCAGAACATTAGAGACACAGACCAAAAAAAATAGACTAAGGCGGAAAATTACAACGAGGATTGTTTTCGAATAATTGGCAGGGCTAGATCCTCGTTTCATTTCAGCGCTTTAGAATCTGTCCACAGCAAAACCAAAAAACCGGTTCTGTGTGTACAGAAAGAGTTCGTTTCTTACTTGGAATCTTCAATTAATTTTCATTGTTCTTACCGCCTATAGCTGATTGGTGTTTTAAACACAATGACAATTCAGCTTCTCTTTTCGATTGGTGCATTTCGAGCCGCATCTGGGTATAAATCCCGCCTTAGTTTATTGTTTCGGTCTGTTTCTGACGTTCATACTTTGAGGACGTTCATACTTTTAAGTATGCCCGAAAATGATTCCGCTGTTTATCGCAATTTTGAAATAACTGAATTTCTGAATACAGAAATTTCAAGAAAAACTAAGGCCCTGTTTACAAGAGGCCGGTTCACTTTTGATCCGTTCAAAAATGATACGGGTAGGTTGCGTTTACACGGCGGCGAACTACTTTTGTTACTGATAGGCTCTCCGTTTACACAAGTGCGGATTCACTTGAAATAGATAGAGGCCTAAATAACGAAGTGAGGCTGAAATTCGAAAACAGTGTGCGCATATGGACATATCGAATAAACGTTTTTAAAAACGGATAAAAAGTGAGCCGGATTGGCTGTTTAAACAATCCGGATCACATTAGAAACTTCTTCACCCCAGATAATGTATGTGCAGTACAGCGGTGGTGGTACAGTACAGCGGTGGTTGTACAGTACAGCAAAGGAATATTATCAGTACAGCGGAGGGATACCATCAGTACCGCGGAGGGATATCCAAGTACAGCGGTGGATGTTCAGTACAGTGGCGGGATGATATCCCTCCGCTGTACTGCACAACCACCGCTGTACTGCACATACGTTATCCGGGGTGGTCTTGCAAGAAGGATCAAAATTGACCTGGCTATCTGTATACTGATTTTGATGTGCATTGCTCGGTCTCGTGTAAACAGAAAGCGCATCCGTATCAATTCTGTTTCGGATTCAAATGAATCCGGCCTCGTGTAAACGGGGCCTAAAGAATATTTTCAATTACTGTATATTCTGCATGAGCTGATCATGTGCTTCTTTTTTCTCGCAATAATGAAAACAAAAAGATCCAGGATCCGATATGTGAACAATGAATATCTGCATCTGGCCTTCTGTTGGGTAAGAGACCTTCTTATATATGCCATGAGCTGTCACTGCATCGTTAGGTATAGGGTCTTCACGTACCGCTTGTGATACTGTAAAGAAACAACATAAGATTAGAAATCATCATTCTTAGAGTTTGAAACCAGCAATTAAACGTCGACCAGTGGGTACTCCAATGTGGCCATGACTATACTTGTAAAGGTGCTGTGGTGTCGTGGTCTAATCCAACTAGCCCCTGGTATGACGAGTTAGCAAGGTTGTTGTTTGAGACTCCAGCCGCAGTAGCGTGACAGCTAGGTTCAAGGACTCGTAAATTCATCTATTTCCGGGATGCTAACATTGGGGAAATGTACAGTCGCGCTCAAGTCAGGAAAAACTGCATATTTTAGAGGATTAAGCCAATTATCGCACCAGCATTCGCTTGCTTATAACTGTACAATCAAGGGCAAACTCCCGCTACGTTGAGCACCTCCAACTTGCCCATTTTAACCCCTTTCAGTCATCAGAAATTAAAATGTTCGATGTTACACAGAAAACATGGCATTTAACTATTGGCTTGCACAACTTTAAGTTTATTCGGGCACCAAATGTTAAAGGAAGACAAATAATCCGTCTGTTTTTCTCTGTTTATTTTCTGAATGCAGCAGAATTTTTTGGGGGAGGATGCGAGTTTATCAGACTGAAGTTACCTTTAAAATTCGCAAGGAATACCAAGCAATATGCGCTTGGGGATTAAAATGACAGAGCAACTGTTACTGGTCGATGTTTAACGGTTGGTTGTAATGATCAGGGGTTCACCAAATAGTCAAGGAACTCCTTATAAGAAATGCAGACTCTCGAATAGGTAAAAATTTTAGAAATTTTGGACATTTTTTACGTAGGAAACTTTTCGCCTCAGACAGCGAAAAATTTTGTTTTATTTCCCGTGTTTCGTCTGCAATAAAAAATTTCTGTGACAAGAAGGCAAACAGGAAACCCACATGCATTCAAATACGATCGATAAATGGGTTTGGAACACCATTCAGATAGAATAACTACGTTACCAATATGGATATTCAAGAAACTCTTAAGAAACTTTCAATACTCAAAATCTGAAAAATGAAAGGAATTTTTAGCACAGGATCAATTTTTTGGTTTTTTATAAAAAATACGTGTAGTAGGAGCTGTCCTGGAGCAAATGCAACAAAGGACGGTTTTCTTTTAAGTTTTTCAACTCTTTATAATATTTTTGAGATAGATAGTGATTTTTTATCCATTCGGTTTATTAACTTTTATAATCGTTTGAAATATATCACCATCCAATGAAAATAAAAACCGTCACTCAAATCGAAGTGACCCTTGAATCAAAGGCGCAAAAAACTTTCGAAAAAAAATACAAGCTAAAGAGATTACAGCGATTGGAGGTAAATGTTATCCAAGTTGAAAGTTATTACACCTCTTTAAAAATGCCGTATGTGATCCATTGCATTTATAAATGTATTTGCTTTTGCGGCTGTATTTATTGGATTTATTGAGATTTACAAAGATTTATAAAGGGATCTCTTCCAATTTAATAATATCTTGAAACTTGCCTTGGAAAATATTCTCTTTACAATGAATGCAGAAATACCTGGATTTGACTTCGAAGACTTTAGTTTTTAGATTTTATAGTACGTCTTTACAAAAAACACGCACTTTTCCTGCAACAGATGTCTTCCATAGTCTTGTTGCGATTTAAGATTTTTGCACATGCATAATAGCTATAACATGATTAAGAGATTTGAAGGATTTACAAAATTCAAAGATATGCAGGAGGCGTATGAGATATATGAAGTGGTATATCCCTCGATCTAAATCCTGAATCGCAATAACAAGACTAGCCAACAGTAAAAAAAAACAAATACAGCACAACCTTTTTGAAGGCCAGTGAGAAGCCAATCACCATTTTTAACAGGTCGTTGCATTGTAATCATGTCTGGTAATGATCCAATCATTTCAATCAGATTGAAATATCCAGCTCCTTTTATATCAAGATCTTTTGAAAATTGTCTCTATTGAAAGAAATGAAGATTGTTACCGTATTAGGCATGATAGTCACCATTTATCATGAGAAGCCTTTGATATTTAGTAGGGCAACATATCGGGAGAGATCCGTCTCCCATCATCGGGCAATGAACAATTTTGTTTTTCTCCTATTTATTGCAAAGGTTGTTTCATCTCTCCCAGAACATTGCCCTACTAAATATCAAAGGCTTGTCATGATACGTGGTGACTATCATGTCTAATACGGTGTCAGAAACAGCCTTGATAAGTTCGAATATATTTACTCTATATTTACTCTGTAAAGATTGTCGTAATAACGAAATAAAATCTAACAACAGATGAAATTAAGGTTAAAAATGCTGCCTAAATGCACTTTGGCACACTTTGCACTTTAGTTCTTCTGACAATTTCAACAAGTTCTTCATACGAGACTTTTGTTTGAAACTGTATTTTCGAATGCAATGTAAAAATTGGTTGCCCCTCGCATGAGTATATTTAAACTTTGCCGAGTTAATCAAGGGCTAGATTTCAACTTGGCTCATCCTGTTGGAAATGCCCCAACCTTGCGAGCTAGATATAAATAAAATTGAGGGACTAGTCTAGCTTTTCTTTGCTTTTAGTTCTCAACTTCAACAGAACAACATAACGATTCACGAAAAAAGCACATGGTTTTTGAAAAAATTAATTACCATAATAATAAAGTTCGGACCAGAAAATCTGGACCTTTAGACTGTCCAATTTTTTCAACATATCCTAACGGTGGTAGCCCTAAATATTTTTGCATGAAAGATTGAAACTCATGCTGAACTCAACTCGGCAACTCAATTATGTTCAAGGTACCGATCAATCAAATTTGCTCTATTTGAATGTGCCATTCAATGACCCTTACAAATTTATGCAATGGCGTGGCTTCTCACAATCAGATTGAACAAAAAGACTAGGGAAAGAAAGATTTTGCGGACTACGGTGCAACATGATGACGTAGATGTCTTACCTTGTATTCAAAAGGCAATCTTGCCAACCACATACCATTTGGTTTCCCAGCTAATAACTAAAATGATAAAAGCAAAAAATCAAGTATGGAGCTTCAATTCTTATAGATTCATGGAATGACTCGTACATTCTTAATCACCGGCGGTTGGAATAACAGAAGGAGTCCAAGGGGGGGGGGCTACTTCAATTGTTCATTAAAGCGTACCTAAGTTGTGACGTCATCAAAAATCTATTTTTAAAATTTCAAAATTTGCTTTTCATAATGAGCGTCAAAAATAATGCGTAAACGTGCAAAATCAACCAAATATATCAAACATTGACTGAGATATGGTCATCCGAAGAAATAGAGAGGAAATCACTGCATTTTGCACCTTGTTCAATACATTGTGAACCGAAGCATTTATTTCTTCGGATGGTCATATCTCAGCCAATGTTTGATATATTCGACTGATTTTGCAGGTTTAAGCATTACTTTCGACGCTCTTTCACAAAATGAAGAGCAAATTTCGAAATTCTAAAAATAGCTGTTTGATGACGTCACGCTTAGGTACTCTACACTAGATGTGCTGCCCAAATGGGTAAATTTTTGAGCAACATGCTCTCTTTATATTGGAGCTCTTTATGGAAAATAATAAACTATATATAAACTATATATAGAAAATATATATAAACTCACCGATGATAATTCTTTCTTGACTTCATCAGAAACACCTGATTTAATTTTAATGACAGGATCCTGTACAGCAGTTGGCTTAGGAGATTGGGAAAAGTCATCTTCAAGATCCATAAGACTTTTTACTTTCTTTTCTGTTGGTGGAATCCTACTTGTGGAAGTTCTCCTTGGTGACGTCAATGAATTAGTTTTTCTTGGTGACGTCAGTGAATTACTTCTTGTTACAGGCACTGTGGGAGATGAAGAGTCAGAAATAACTAAAAATCCTAAAATGTAGGCACAACGTGTAATATAGCTAATTTGGACCTGTAATGCATGCCGCACCCATGCATGGAACCCCTGTTCAAAAGATCAAAGGACGGCAGATTGAGTTTGTTTGTCGATAGTTATCCAACCGGAAAGTCACCCATCCAGATTTTGACCTCATACGGCCAAGCTTAACTTCAGTTGCCCAACGGAAACTTCAACCGACGAAAAGTTCAATGCATACTCAATAAGACAAAACTATGCTTATCGGTTGTTGAATCTACTGCTTATTAATCTGTTTCTGTATACATCAGGCTGTTGGGAAACAAAACAATAAAACACGCAGTATAGACTCTTCTTTTATATAAGAACCAGGAAACTTTGCTTTTTTGGGTGTTGGAATATTTATGCTCGATTCATCTGCAGTTACTCGCATTATGGCGTTTGTACTTTGGTGACCTTTGGCTGATGTGCATATTTTCATACTCTCATTTAGAAATATTCTGTTAACTTTGCTTTTGCTGTTTGCTATATTCATTGATTCATCAATATTCATCTTATAATTTCTAGCTTTAAGTATGAAGAAACAGACGATGAATATTGAATTTCCCATTTGATTGTTGATTTTATTTTTTCGACATAGACACTCCAAGAAGACATAAACGGTTAATTCGACATAAACATGAATAAATATCGACTAGTCTATTTTCTAAGTACGTTTCGAACCTATCAAAGGTCCATCATCAGCTAGTGAAATTAACAAATTACTATTTGCGAATTTATACTAATTACAACAATAGCTAATGATATGGGAATTATTGACGCGAAAATTTAGAAATAACAAAGTAAAGCAAGAGGAATGCTAAAGGACAAAAATCAATAGAGCCTGATAGAACGAGAGAAACAAGAAAAAAGCATGGATATTAAAACAATTCTAAAGGGATAGAGGACTGTTGGGAGTTAAGAGACGGGCGATCGTGCAGGATGAGAAGACTTTCATGGATAAGGAGGTCAAAAGAGTTGCCAGCTTTATTAAGGGCCTGTTCATATGGACAAAATCATCCTACCTTCCAGCCACTTGTTTCATATTTCCGCTTTTGTTTAATTTTCTCAGACAATAGGATTATGCCTGGCGCTTGCGCATAATGAGCAATTTCATCCCACCGTCTAGCTTTCATCCCACCTTCCAGCGTTTATATGAGAAAATTTCATCCCACCCAGGTGAGATCCCACCTCTCAACTAGTGAGATCTCACCTGACCGGGATGAAACGTTCTCCATACAAACAGAAGATGAAAATCACAAAGGTTTGTATTGGAAGGTGAGATCTCACCTCTCAGCTACAGGGCTGGAAGGTGGGATGATTTTCCCCATATAAACAGGCCCTAAGAACAGAGAAATCATCAAGAGACGCAGGATGGCCAGTTTGGTTAATATGGTCAAGAGTAGCTGAGGGAGTAACTTTTATGGTTTCTCCACGTTTATTATTACCCAAATGTTCTCCAACAGACTGCGGTTTCCTTCCAAATTCTAGCTTATTTTCATAAATAAAACAGTTCAACGATTGTTTAGTTTACTTTGATGTGCTAACTTTTTCAACGTTGGGCCTGATACGTTCTTTATCTGTTACTTGTCTGTTACTTACACGTCTATATCTTTCAGTGAATCTCTGTACTTGTACTAGGTTCATTGTATCAAAATGTAGCATGCTTGTCTATTTCTTTGTTTGCTTGCTTTTTACATTCAGTCGGACAGACTAACTTTCATATTTAGCTTATATTCTTAGGGCTTACGAAAAGGTCAGCCTAAGCTTGTTCTTAAATTGTTCTTAAAATAAAGGCGAAATCCATGGTCGTGTCCTTAAAGAATTGTTCTTATGAAAAAAGACTGCATATGTAATAAATTTGTGTAGACTTCTCAGTTATAAACCTTTTCCACAAAAGGCCAGCAGGACAGAAATCTGTCAAAATTTCAAGAAATCAAGTTATAGATGCAGACCGGATTCAGAAATTGTATTAAGCATCCAAACTTAGTCTCGCTGCAAAGCTTCACTTTCCTTGCGATGATAGTGTGAATTAGAGCGTTGAGAGCGTTTAATTATGAGTGTTTAAAGCCCGATTCTATAAAGGCTGACTGACCTTTTTTGGAAAATAATTAAAGCAAGCCCCTTAAGCCTTGGCCAAACGTCACCAACATTACGCTCAACATTTTGCTGAATTTCTTTTTGCATGATGGCTGGTGTTACGGCAGGGCTGGTTGAGCATAGCCAACATTTCAGCCAACATTTGCCTCAAAATAACGGCTCCGATTGAAGAGCCTTGCACTGCTGTCAGAAAATTATTCTAATTAATATATTTGTTTCCGCTGTGTATTTTCTATGCCTAAAAATTATTACTTTGTTACTAGTTTTTTCTGAAATAGTGAGAATGCTGTTTTGTTTCGTTTTTCGGCACTAAAGGTGAGCGCCTTACCTAAAACATCTGAAGTTTTGGTCTAACTTTTAACTCTAATCAAACTTCTGGCAACTTCTCCAAACATAATGTTGGCTCACCCAACAAGGTGGCCGAATGCTGCTATCTGCAGAACATGAATATTGGCGAGGCTACGTTTTGCTGGGGCAAAAGTGTTACAACATTCGTACAGTATGAATTACGAAATGACTGACTGTGAACACAATTTCAAGTGCAGGACATGATTTTGTATATAAGCAAATCAACAAAACTTGGCCCAACCAAATATTAAAATAACTAAAAGAAAACCAAATAATAAAATGTTAGTCATACCTCTTTCTTGTGTTGTTGGTACTTTTGCCTGCTTTGATGGTCCATTTGGGATGGTTTGTTTTGCCTTTGTAGTTAAATCTGATTTCAATTTATTAAACAATGCATTCTTAACAATATTCTGTGGTGAAGTAGTATGATTTTTTGCATATATAATTGATGACTTTTTACCATCCTGAATGTTTTCAACAACATCAACGAGATCTGAGCAGGCTTCTAGAAATTTCTTGAAAGTTGGAAAACCAAAAGTCTCACACCGAAGTTCTCTTCCGAATCTTCGTAAATAAGCTGTAGCTAACATATCAGCTGATAATCCTTCTGGATAAGACTTCATGAGTTCTTTTAATTTAACTCTAATGGTAGATGGCACAAAAGAGCCAGGGGGAGGCCGACGAAGTGCTTCTTCTGCAGGTTTTCTGATGCGACTTATTCTGCCAGTTTTTCTTTGTTGCTCTACTAACTTTTTAATGTGTTTTGTACTGCTATCTGCAACAGCTGTGAAAGAAAAGAAAATATTCAATTTCTTGACTAACCTTAAATTTAAGATTTTACCTCTATTTATACTCTAGAGTCAGAAAAAAATTATCATATTTCTTCCCACCCATTTGAAAATCAACTTGTGGATTAAAGCATTCGCAACATTGTCCACCTAGTAATGACAGTGTTTGACACAGCCAGCACATGGGACAAATTTCTTGTTAAGCACTGGCTCTGCTCATTTCTGTTTGATGAGGGCATTCCAACAATAGGGTTTGGTACAAAATTTCTCCTCAGACGACTGTTATACAAGGGCCCAGTCTGCGCAGCCCTGCTTATGCCAATCCAAGTTCTCCGCAAGCAGGGCTGGTGCTGTGGGGAATGTTGGGGGTTGAACACCACCAATAATCTCAAATCGGCTATTTACTAGCATATCTTTTATTTCGACTCCTTACTGGGTAAAATAATAAGCTGTCAGGAACAATACAAAACGGCAGATGAGACACAGAAAAGAAACAGTTAAATTTTCATAATAATTGTGCTAATATTTCGCCCTGGCATTCAGGGCTTCTTTAGAGCTAAATCAAATCTTAAATTTTTCAACTTTTTGCTATATACAAGTGATGGATGTTGATTTGAATTTGAATTTGAGTGTGATGTGATTGGATGGTAGGGTGTAATTATAGACAGGGTTTTTTCCGCAACAATCTAGCAAAGAGGGTAACCTTGGGTTTTTTCAATGAAATCTACCAAGAAAAGGTCGGAGAACACGAATCCGAGATGGGCCTTCAAAAATTCTAACCGGAAGTAGCCTTAATTAATGCCTAATTAGGCCTAATTACGTCAATTAAAAAAGTCGCATTTTTTCAAATCTGATTACTGTAATATGTAGACCTTAAAACGCTGAGTAAAATTGTCTTTGACTGTATTTCAATACGACCTACCAATTTCGAGAAAAGCTCGTTTGAAATTATGATGACGTCATCACCATTAGGATCAGTACAGACCTGGATTCTATTTCTCAGCTTGTATAACTTTATGAGCTTGGGTGAAATAGTCACAAAACCGCTAAATATGCGATAGATGTACGCTAAGACAGCAGGCTCATGATGATTGGGTGTGGTTGTGACATCATAAGGGGGTCGATGACGTCATAGGGGCAACTGACGTCATAATGGTACCAAAATGATGCCCCCTCATCCATGAGCAAAACGGCTTTGTGAAGGACTACTCATGTTCGAGATTTGAAGTTTTAATATTAAACCTGCTGGAAATGGCGAGAGGTCAAAATTGTTATACAGTATTCATAATGGGATTCCTATTGTTTATCCAGTGAACTCCCTTTCTTCGTCTTTCCAAACTTGCAGTGGGGCTTATTATGCTTATTATGCTGTCATACATGCACGTATCGCATTGTAAGAGGTTTTTTGACGATTCGACCCCTATTTGTGAAGTTACGCGAGTTGACAAAAGCCCATACTGAGCCTTAGGACGATGACGTCATCATTATTTCAAACGAGTTTTTCTCGAAACTGGTAGGTTGTATTGAAATACACTCAAAGACAACTTTACTCAGCGTTTCAAGATCTACATATTGCAGTAATCAGATTTCAAAAAGTGCAACTTTTTAAATTGACTTAATTAGGCATAATTAGGCGTTAATTAAGGGTACTTCCGGCGAAAATTTTTGAGGGCCCATCTTGGATTCGTGTTCTCCGACCTTTTTTAGTAGATTTCAATTTGCAGAAAAACCCTAGGTTACCCTCTTTGCTAGATTGTTGCAGAAAAACCCTGTCTAAGTGCTCTGCAACGCCAGATTTGTCCTGCCTTTTGTTGATGATGTCTCGTCGGTGTTCGTTCAGTCTGTCTCTTAGTCGTCGTCCTGTCTGTCCGATGTACTGGCAGTTGTTGCTACCATTTTGTATGCACCGTTTGCACTGAATTAAGTAAATTATGTTGGTCGAGTTACAGTCACGTCTGTGTTTTATGTTGAAGTGCTTGTTGGTCTTAGTAAATGTGACTGTGGTTGCCACGTCAGTGATATGTCCATATGTTAAGCAGTTGCGTCTTGAAGAGCACTTAAATGTCCCTCTCGGATTGCTGGTTGTGTCATCTTTGAGCTTGGCACGAACTAGAACCTCCCTGAGGCTTTTAGGTCTTCTGTAGCTAAGTATCGGTGGGTCTGGGAAGGCTTTTTGGCATGTCTCGGAGTTCTGTAGAATATTGTTATTTTGTTTCAGTATGGACGACAGTTGTGGTAAGGCAGGGTGGTATGTTACCACAAAGGGCGTCCTGTTGTTCTGTCTGCGGTTCTGCGGTTCTGCGGTTCTCTCGTCGTCCACTCTGCTAGCTGACGCTGAGCAGGCACATCAGAAACAAGTTCCGAATGCAAGACTTTTTAACGTCGTATTCTATTTTGTTGTCTTATTCTTATTGTTCGAGAAGAGCTTCTTCCACTTTATTAAATCTTCAAATAACCTTTCTTAAGGTGTCTGGATCTTCTTCCTTTATTTCCGTTTGGGTCACAATTTCCTCGACTCTTTCGCACTCTGCTAAATGTTCTGTTGTTTCCTCGTCTTTCTAGCAAAGTCTACATTCTTTTCCTCTTTCTCCCATGTTGTCCCTAGCTTGAATCATGTTTAGTTTCACTTTCAAAATTTTCCTAATTTCTGCTGGTTTTAGCTCTTTTAGATATCTTTTTTCTTTGTGCTCTGTAATAAATCTTAACTTTGTTTTCTCTCTGATCTTTGCATTTGCTTCTCTTTTTACATACATAGAAATTTTCTCTTTGACTTCTTTTTTCCATCTCCATTTCTTTACTTCTTTTGCAGCTCGTTCAGTCACCTCTATTTTCATCTTCTCTGCTTCCTCTTTCATTTCTCTATACCACATTCCAGAGTTGCCTTTCTCTTCTTGCGCCTGTACTATTCTTTTTGCTAACCTATCCTTTCCGTTTATTAAACTGTGGTAAATCATTAGCTTTTTGTATAAAACAATATAATGCATAGGCCATATTCCTGTTTCACAGTATACTCACCATGATGGTGTTGTTATTGGCATGTTCAATAATCGCTTTAGGTTTTGTGCATGTATACTCTCAAGCTTTTCTTTGTCTTTTTTCTTAAGTCCGACCATATTTCTACACCGTTAAAGATGGTGTTAAAACCCAATGACCTATACAAGTAGAGCTTTACTATTATAGCCATTTCTCCTGTCTGATCGCCCATTCTTTCTATGTTTGCTAAAACTTTTTTTGTCTTTTTCCCTATCTCTTCCAGCTGCCTTTCAAAAGTCCCTTCTCTGCAAAACCAGTTACCTACCAGTTTTCTACGTTTAGTCGTCTTAAGACTGTCTTGTCTTGTTATTCTGGAAGCCATCCGAATTTCGTTACGTACATGTTTCCGTCGTCAGAGCAAATGCGTCTAAGTCGTAGGGCAAGACTGTAAGGTATGGAAAGCTTGGTATGTTTGGGATGTGCAGAGGAGCTAAGTAAGTATTGATGTTTATCGGTGGGTTTAACGTAGAGGTCTGTACAAATGGAGTTGTTATTGTCGATGGAAACTGTAACGTCAAGAAAGTGTATGGATGAATCGGAGTATTCACTGGTGAATTTATGATGGAATTGGTTGAGTGTGTTTATGAAATCTGTAAGTTTGTCTTGCCCAAGTGTCCAAATTAAAAAATGTCGTCAATGTAGCGCCACCATACAAGTAGTTTGTACGTGGCGTTGTCAAAGGCGTTAGTCTCAAGGGCCCCCATGAAGAGATTGGCATATGGGGGTGTCATTCTCGTTCCCATGGCAGTACCGTGTTGTTGTAAATAAAATTGTCTGTTAAACTCAAAATTGTTGTTCGTAAGAATAATGTTAATGAGGTTGCAAACAGTCTCTGTGGGAGGGTCCTTTTTGTTGCGTTTGTTGATATATCCCCTGGTAGCCTGGATACCTTCTGAGTGTGGGATGTTGGTGTAGAGAGATGAGACATCGAAGGAGACAAGGAGAGAACCAACGGGAAGGTGATCAAGAGTGGCAAGCTTGTTTAAGAAGTGTGTTGTGTCTTTGATGAACGATGGCAGTTTGAAAACCAGTGGGTTGAGGATGTTACTAACATATTCTGAGATGTGTGCGGTGGGATGGCCATTGGCTGAAACAACATTAAACAAACATTAATGAGCATACCTGAAACATTACTGGGTAAACCTGGTATGAAGATGACAGACCAATTAACACAATTTTAATTTCGTGCTGGTGTGATGCCAGGAATCTAGGTTGTACCTCCCAGCAATAAGGTGTTAGGATAAAGCAGCATGTCCCTACTAATATTCATCAGCTCAATTTTCAGCAAAGAGAGCAACCATCCGGTGGATCCAAACAACAACTTAGTCTCGAACATGATTCAACATAGGACAACACCTACTCGATAACTCATTTTGTGCAGAAAATTACAGCGAGGATTGTTTAAGAATCATCGGCATAGTACAATCTTTGTTTCACTTAGGAGTTTTGAAATCTGTCCACATCAAAACCAAAAGGCTGGTTCTGTGTAGACAGAAAGAGTTCGTTTTCTCGCTAAGACTCTTTGAGTAATTCTATTGATCTTCCCACTGCATCTGACCAGCAGATGGGTGTTTAAAACACAATGCCAATTCAGCTTCTCTTTTCGATTGATGCATTTCAAGCTGCATCTGGGTATAAATTCCGCCTTAGTTCATTGTTTCAATCTGTTTCTGACGTTCATACTCTGAGGGGTGTCAGACAAAAAAGCTTTTAAGTATGCCCGAAAATGTTTCTGCTCTTTATCGCAATTCTAAAACCTTTTTGCCAGATATGGGGTAACTTTGTCAGATATTGAAATTTTGTTTTTCATTTACCTGTAATTTGCCTAAGCTGGGTGCTGCTGACATATTTGTTATTGAACTCATCATTCTAGTATCTCTTTTCTCAATAGATCTTCAGTTAGATTCCATGGTCAACTGTCATCCAGTAAGAAGTCTAGAGGTAACTACTCAGATATTTTACTTTTTTATCCAATTACCCTGAAGGTGCTGTAGCAGGCCTCTCATTTTAAGGCGCGTGATCTCAAAATTTTTTAGCGATCTTTCAATAAAAATATCTTGAATCTGCTAATCACATAATTGATATTTAGTGGCTGTCATTGAATAGAAACAATCCAACCGCTGATCGATTTATGATTTTCATGATCTGCGTTGCGTGTATACATGGTTTGCGTGGTGATACCCGAGTTCTCTGTATAGTATCTCGTGCAGTTAAACTTTATTTGCAAAAACGAAGAAAATTTGGTTTTATTCGAAGTCTTCATGGTGGTATACTGCTGACGTTGAATCTGAAGCGCGGAGAAGCGACAAGAAAAAACGACTCGAAGGAACTTTTAGGAATAATTCTCGTTGATTTTCCATCATCAGATTCAAATATTTCTGATTCTCTGTGTGATGTTGAAACTGATTTAATGTGAACTGTTTAAATGAATTGAGTAATTCGTTAATAACATCATATAAAATGCAAATAATGCGAGAGAAAGTCAATATTGCTGTTCCTAAAAAATGTGCGCCTAAATAAATTGAGGTGCGCTATCTTCATGACAAAATGAAATAATTATTAGCATCCTCTAAAATACTCACGGAGAAGCCTGCTCTTCTCAGGTTCCATTTTGTTTTTGCTTTATGTATACTTGATTTTTTCTCTGTTCTTCTTTGGTGAGTGATAGGTCAGCAGTTGCTACTACAAAAACAATCAAAAGAACCTTAGAGGTATGTCACAATATAGATATCCAAGACCTTGTGATACTTAGTTGTTAGAAAGATATACTAGGAGACCAAATCTACTATATACTACTGTAACTATTTACTACTTACACACATTTTTTTATAAGGAACACCTTTATAAGGAACTCAAAGCCGAAAATTCCCAAAAAATTTAAGAGCTTTAAGGAACTGCCGAGGCTCGGATGAAAAACTAAGAATAATTTTTTTCAAGAACAAGATGATTTGTGCCAAAAATAGCAGAATAACAATGTATTTCCCATAGTTTTTCCATAAAAGACTTCGTTTATTTTTAAAGTTAGAGAATGAAGCAAGTTTATGTGAATTTGCTGTTAAAATTAGTATTCAAGCATATCTCACAAAAAGGAACAGCATAAGGAACTTCAGCCTCATTTTGTTGAAAAGTTAAGGAACTCCAGCCTCAACTCAGAGTTAAGGTTCCTTATTAAAAAAAACGTGTACTTGATTGGTTGAAATAAATTCTCCCACCTTTGCATGCTCTAGATTTAGCCACCAAATTTGGCTTCACACACCGGTCCCATTAGGAGTGGGAGTCCCATTCCCATAGCTCTACTGCTCAAATGAGAGCTTAGAACATTTTTTCTTAATTGGTTTCATTGAATTTCGAATTGGGCAATGAATGTTTCTCTCTAGACAAAACAGTAAGTGCAGTAATGAAGAGGATCTCTGTCATTTCCTGTTTTTCAGTACCCCTGTCCAAACTTCCTTTGACCAATCAAAATGTTATTATCTTATTTCTGTTGTTCTATTTATCCAATTAAATTCCCTTCCCTTTCTTGACTGGTCAAATCAGATTAACTTCCTTTGCTCATCTCACAAAGTAGGATGGAAGGAGATATACAGCAGCTTGCCAGAACAGAACAGAAACACTTCGTTCCCAAGACAGACTACAATGGTACACTCTGTGACTAAAAAGGGTTTATAATATGATCTCATACTGAATAGAAAATCATTAAACATTCCAACTGGCAAGGATGCTGGAAAGAGGAGATCCATGGGTTAGCCAGGTTGGAAAGTTTGTCATGGGGGTATAAGGTTGATTTGCCCAACCTCTGTTTCGCCCAACTTCCTTTTCACCCAAGCTGGTCTTTTTGCCCCAACATTCTTGGTTATTTTTGCCCAACTAAATTGTTTGCTATTTATCACTTCTTTTATCACTAAAACAGTCACCAAGGCGATAATCGGGTTTTGGGGGCATAGCCCCCAATGTTATTGATCAAGGGAAGAAGTTACTTGTGTCATTTCAGGTTGGGTGAAACGACCATGATGGGTTGGACGACACGACCATGATTGGTTGGGCAAAATGTCTTAGCAGGTTGGGCAAATCGGTGGCTGGGCAAAACGTCTTGAAAGCGCCATGGGCACTGAATAACTTTGCCGGGCATTTGAAAGCTTCGGTGCCAATTTGCGACATTATCATTTTTTGAGGTGCCACAAAAAAGGAAAAATTCTATGTGCACAAATGCCGTTCTTGGTGAGTGAGGTTTGATATGCAAGGGCCAAGCAAGACAAAAGAAAATTCCTTGAAACATTGTTCTTGGTTTGCTTATGTTACTCAAAAAACTGGTTGCCTCGCTTGCTCTGCTCTTCTGTCAATTACTTCTATTGTACTAGTGAATGAAAGGGGCATATTTACAACCATCAGTCGCAATCTCTGGAACTCCCCCCTCCCCCCCTGTGCCCTTCCAATGCAAAAACTGACTTTGTCTATGACTTTTCATTCTGTCTCTGCACTGGAAGATATCTCAGCAGCAATGAATTTCACGTTTTAAGGGTCGACTTTAAATTGGAAAAGCAAGGAAGAAGGGTGAAGTTGCTTGAACAGGAGGGGATGAAATAATGATCTGATTTGTGACATGCCAGGCCAAGCGGCCTTTCCAATGCTATCATTGGTGGGTGGGCCTACTTGCGAAATTCGCCCATCAACGAAAGCTGGCATTTCCGTTCATTCTGTTTGGAAATAGGCCTACAGTACAGTGATGGAAAATAAACAGTGAAGAAGAATAATTATGTCAAAGGAAACTCGTTTGGTCTACCAACCTCATAAAGGAATCAATTTTACGACAGTCATTTCGTGTTTCTCCAAACCTTCCCTCATTCTGCCACTTTTCGTTTGCCAAAATGCCCATGTGCAAATGTAATGTTTTGCAATTACCACTGACCAGTGACCATGCTTTCCATGCGCATGCGCTTGCGGAAGCGCCTGAAGAAACAGGGTTTTCCCTTTGACTCCCCTTGTTCGAGCTTTGGTGTTTAAAATATTGACAGGGGGGCTCAGCTTATTTTTTGGGTCTGAAATTTTGGATTCCCTTACTTTTTTGGTTTTTGAAAAACTTTCTTATTTTTTGGGCACTATCTTATTCTTATTTAGTCATCTCAGGGAATATTTTAAGGAATTTTCAGTGGTGGGCCAAAATAAGAAAAGGGCCCTGGTTTCTTTTGAATTTCAATTATAATTTGAAAAGCTTTTGTCCAAAACAATAGGACAGCAAGGGGGCCTGCTGGGCCAAGTGGCCCACCAGTACATATGTTAAAATATGCCTTGAGTCATCTCATCTCTCTCCAACTGCATAACGGGCTAGAGTTACCTTTAGTTGAACAACAAAGGGCCTCGACCTTTAGGCAAGAGCCTGGTCTAGAAAACAATCGAAATCTCGCAGAAATCTGGGGAATCAAATCAATAGAAAGGCAACTAGGAGAACTAGCAGAGGTAATTAAACTACGATGGGTAACTGCTTACTTTAAAACGAATTCAGAGATCATTGCCTTGCTTGACATCATAGAAAGAGGGCGTGGTGAAGTAGAACTTGAGAGAACTAAACAAAGAGATTGTCACGATAGCAACTTTTTCATTCATTTACAACGTGTTTTTCTTCTGGAAGCATATTTAAATTTTTGCTTAGCTTGCACTTCCTCATAACATAATAGCCTCTCTTTCGTATAATATTTTGAATTCTGTATACACGCTTTTTTTTATAAGGAACCACTTTATAAGGAACCTACATATAGAAGGCCTGAAAATTTAAAGAACTTATACTACCGGTTTCTTTCATTTGCAGTCGAAAATCGCATAAATTGTACGTTACGGATGTATCAAATGTTTCCGTGAGTAGTCTCCAGCTTTGCTCACATTAAAGTGTCTCTGTATAGTAGTCATGAAACTGAACATTCAGTTAAAATTAAGGAACTTTTAAGGAACTTTTGGAACTACAATCGTCTCAAAAGAAGTCCAAAAATAAGGAACTTTAAGAACTAGGACTTGAGTTAGGTTCTTTATAAAAAAGCGTGTATAGCCACATTTTTGTGTTCTATTCGCTCGTGCCTTTTGGATTGGAATCATCTACACATTGGTGACAACAAAAACCGGCTCTTTTAATTAGTGAACGAGCGTATTCAAACCCTTTATTAATTTAAACAACCAAATTGAATCGTTGATGGTACAAAATAATTCAAACCCAGAAGAAATTGATATTCTCATCGGATGCAAATCTCTGAATTTGTAACGAGGCTAAGATTTGACAATCTAAAGGGATACATTCAACTCACCTGGGCATGCTAAAGTTGGAGGCGTTCCTTGCCGTGTCCTATTCGATAGTGGCAGTGGACAATCATACATCAGCAAGGAGCATGCTCGCAAGTTGGATATGCAGCCAGTTAGAACAAGAGACAGAACCATTTGAACAATAAGTTGGAACCTTGAAATTCATTGCCCAATCTATCAGTTAGAAATTCAAGAATTGGTTATCGAGAAAACACAAAAATCGCGACAGAACTTGGAAAACTCTTTCCTCAGTTCCAAATGTCCAAGCAGAGATAGTAAAGCATCAGTATCAACATCTAAAGGACCTTGGATTCTCAGATATTGCTACTAAAAGTCCCCTACCTGTGCATGCCTATCAAAACTGTTAGAGTAAAGAAAGGACAAGTAAACGAACCAATGGCAGAGGAAACCACATTGGGATGGACTTTGTTAGGCCAAGTGGGAAATAATCAAGAGCAACACAAGAAAACTTGATTATTGAGAATCCAACTGCGGTGCAAGAAGATTATCGAAGATTATCAGAAACTTGGGATCTGGACGTATTAAGAATAGCAGACAAAAATGATTCAGTTTGTGCAGATTTTCAAGACTCTGCACAGCAAAACGTCAGTGGCAGATTTTCTGTTTAACTACTATGGAAGCAGGGAAATTATTTTCTTCCAGATAATCGTCATTTAAGCGAAAACTGCTTAAACAGTAAACTACGCAAATTAAACAAACAACCTGAGTTCCTGCAAGAATACAATTACATCATCGAGGAAAAAAAGCAAACATGAATTATCGAGCAATTACCAGAAAAACCAACTGGACAACGTATCAAACGAATAAGGGGAGGTCCACAGATAGGATTCCCAAGATGTAGTATCAACTACCCCCAAGAACCAGTCCTTGGAATAAACCTTCATGAATTCGCTGACGCTAGCATCAAAGCATGTGCACCTGTTATCTTCGTAGAATACACCAAGCCTAGCGGCAAATACCAGGGTAAACAGCTTTGTCCCAAAAACTAGTAATATTAGAGGGTTTCTCTCTGGACCCTATCAAAAAATGTGGTTAGTTTATTTCCTTTCTCAGGACAAAGGTGGGGCCAAAAATTTCACTATACATGACCGCCTCTGAAATGCACAAAGCTTTTACGGCAAAATCAAGAGTTGCTAAACTAAACCTCACGATACCTAGACAGGAACTTGTTGCTGCTCAACAACTAAACCGATCAATACAGCAAGTAAAATCAGGATTACAGAATTGCAAATAGAGGGAGAGTATGCATGGACTGACAGCAAAACCGTGCTTTGCTGGTTGCAGAGCAAAGTAGAGTGGAAGCAGATCGTTTGCTCTCGTGTTGATCAAATTCTCCAAGCATCTACTGCACAGTGAAATTATGTAAATAGTCTTTGAGTTGTACAAAACTTCAAAATTGCGATGAATAGCGGAATCATTTTCGGGCATACTTAAAAGCTTTTTTCGTCTGACACTCCTCAGGGTATGAACGTCAGAAACAGACCGAAACAATAGACTAAGGCAGAATTTATACCCAGATGCGGCTCGAAATGCACCAATCAGAAAGAACGAAAAGCTGAATTGGCATTGTGTTTTAAACACCAATCAGCTGGTCGGATACAACGGGAGGACCAATGAATTATTTGAAAAGTCCAAGTGAGAAAACGAACTCTTTCTCTCTACACAGAACCGGCCTTTTGGTTTTGATGTAGACAGATTCCAAAACCCCTAAGTGAAACAAAGATCTTGCTTTGCCAATGATTCTGAAAAAATCCTCGCTGTAATTTTCCGCACAAATCGGGTTATCGAGTAGATGTTGTCCTATGGCAGAATCATGTTTAAGACTAGGTTTGTTACGTTTGAAACACCTAATCTTTTCTTTAATTTAGTTATTGTTTTAAATTGCGACTTCCGCTCGGCAGGTATTGACTGTTTGCCAAGTCACAAGACGAACACGTTTTATTTTTATTTTATTGCTTCTGAGGTTTTTGCTGTTCAGTTAGTTCTTTTTGCTATCGTTCTTTTTGCTGTCTAAAGTACTTCAAAAAACTAGTTTCTATCGTATTAAAGATATCGTCAATATCTACGGCATTTGGCCAGTCTACCGTGCATGTGTATACCGAAGTAAGTTTGTTTTGTTTGTTTGTTGGACTTGTAGTTGATTAAATTTATTTGTTTTCGTTATTCGCTGTTATAATCTATTTCGCTATGCTTAGAGTATTTAATTATTTTCTTTTAGTTTGAACCGAATTAGTATTCACGAATTATTATTCACGAATTAGTATTCAAGATTTTCGATTTCAATTTGCCGTTTACGACTTATTATCAACAATTTCAATTTCGATTTATCTGCCTCGCGTTCAAAGGACACACTTGCACAGCGCTTCGCTACCCCCTGTGGCTCGTTTTTGGTGGACTCTTGCTGCGAGTCACATTAGTTCAAATTCGTTAAACACGTATCGTATTTCAACACGCAATTCTTGAATCTGTCGTCGAACATGTTTGTATTTATTGACATTCGATACCTAAGCTGAATTTAAAAACATTTCATGTTACTAAACCTCAAACGCTAAACAAAACATTCCAATTACTATGGAACAATTAAAAAGGGCCCGTAGTTACTCGAAGGGAAGTTTTACGGGAAAGGTTAATACCCTTAACGAACAAATGGCGAACCATAATAATCCAGAAAGGGTTAAGGAATTAGTTAAAGAGCTTTGCGATGCTTTCAGCGAATTTCAAAGTGCGCATAATGCATATCATAGCAATCTAAGTGATGAAGAAGACCAGCTAGAGTCATCTCTCTACTTCAAATCAGTCCAAGAGCAATTTTCAAAGCTAGGAAGAGAATCAGAATTATGGCTATTAAAATCCGAGCAACCAAAACCGTCTCCAGAGTTAGATCTCAATCCAGAGGACTCTGTAAGCAATGCAGGATCCAGTGGCAGTTCTAAGGCCTCAAAACAATCGTGTAGAAGCTCATCTCTAAGCTCAACTAGTGCCAAAGCAAAGGCCGCTGCAAAAAAGGCCACCCTCGAAGCAAAAGCTGCAGCATTGAAGAACATGCATGAGCTTGAAGTGAAAGAATTGAAGTTGAAACAAAAGAAATCAGAGCTGCAACTGAAGACAGATATTGCAGTTGCTGAGGCAGAAAGAGTGGCTTATGAAGATGCAGAATCCGAAGAAGTCACTACATTGTATCAAAAGAAAGTCCAAACAAATGAAATAGCGCAGCCATTCTCAATACAGCCATTTTCAATCTTCCCACCTAGCAATATACAAATCAACAGCACTACTGATGCTATTCCCACATCTAGCCTAAATCAACAAAATCAATTAGGCAAAGACAAAGAAATGCCAAATGCAGAAAGGCCATTGCTAAATCCAAATGCAGCAGAATGGAAGAGTGCAGATAACCCGAGCCAAAATCAAGAAAAATTAGGAGAAGACTTTCTTCTTAAAATGATAGAAACACAGGATCGCCAAAACCAAGCACTTCAGCTACTTGTGCAACAGCAACAACAAGGCGTTATGGCTCTAACATTGCCGCAACAAAATCTAAAAGTATTCAGTGGAGATCCGATTGAATATTGTGATTTCGTTCGTGCATTTGATTATCTGATTGAGGGTAAAACAAAAAACCCAGGAGAAAGGCTCTACTACCTGGTACAATATACTTCTGGAAACGTTCAAGAATTGATGAAAGGTTGCCTATCCATGAACGAGAATCAAGGATATCAAAAGGCAAGGAACTTACTCAAAGAAAGATTCGGTCAAAGCTACAAAATTGCCGCAGCTCACGTTGACCGAGTGATCAATGGCCCACCAATCAAAGCTGAAGATAGTGCTGCATTGCAACAGTTTTCTACACTGCTCACAAGCTGTACAAACACTCTAGAAGAAATTGGCTATGTGAATAAACTCGACAACCCAGATTGTCTGAGAAAGATCATCGAACGACTCCCGTATGGGCTAAGATTGCGGTGGAGAGACGTGGTTGATGGTATCATTGAGAAAGAGAAAAGAGACATAACAGTAAAGGACATAATGCAGTTTGTTACAGCTAAGGCTAGAGCAGCCATTCACCCTATCTTTGGTAAAGTAGTAAATGATGTAAAGAGTAAGCCAGCAATCACAAAGCCTAAGCAGCCAACACTAGAATACATAGCTACGCAACGCAAGGAGACATGCAGTCAAGTCAGCCAACTAGTAAGAGATCAAAATGCCCTTTGTGTGGCTTTAGTCACTGGCTTTCCCAGTGTAACCAGTTTAGAAAAATGTCACTCAGTGATAGACACAAGCTAACTAAAGAGAAGAAGCTATGCAACAACTGCCTCACTGTTGGCCACTTTGCAAGTTCTTGCTCAAAGGAAAGCTTCTGCAAGGTTCAAGGATGCAGTGCAAAGCATTCGACATTTCTACATCCGAAAATGGGTTGTCAACCAACAACAGCAACGAAGATAATTCTAGTCAAGCTCAAGATAGTAGGTCTGAAACAGCAGCAACTACTAACACCAATCAAGCTAATAATGGGTTCGTTAAGATGCTACCAAAGCCCAGTGTTTCACCAAACTCTTCAATGACGGCACTTGCTATCGTTCCTGTGCGTGTAAAAGCAAAGGGACAATCTGAATCAATCGAAACGTATGCGTTCTTAGATAACGGTTCTAACACTTCATTCTGCACAGAAGAGCTCCTAAAAAAGCTAAACCTGAAAGGAGAAAGTATCAGTCTATCGCTTACAACTATGCAGAGTAGCAACGTACCTGTCAATTGCTCATTCGTCAATCTCGAAGTTCTTGATTTAAAAGAAGAAAATCTAATTGAGCTACCGATGGTCTGTTCGAGACCAAGTCTACCGATCTCTGCAGAAAGTATAAGCAATCAAGAAGATATCAGTCGCTGGCCTCATCTCGCCGGCATAAGTCTACCGCAAATAGATGCAGAAGTAGGCCTTCTTATAGGCAGCAACGTCCCAGAAGCACTTCAACCTTTAGAGGTAAAGGCAAGCCAAAATGGTGGTCCTTATGCTACACGTACTGCTCTGGGCTGGGTTCTCAATGGACAACTCGGAAGAAAGGGAAAAGGCGCTTCAATGACTAACTTCGTTGATACAAGGCTCAACGAACAGTTCGAAAACTTCTGTAACATGGAATTCAATGATTCATTAGTTGATTGTAAGGTATCAATGTCACAGAATGACAAAAGGGCATTAGATATCATGAATGATAGTGTCAAACTTGAGAAAGGTCACTATGAAATGGCTCTACCGTGGAAGAACTATCCACCCTCTTTGGAAAACAACAAATCTTTAGCAGAACATCGTTTGAAACTCCTTAGAAGGCGATTGCAAAGAGACCCAGAAATGCTAACTAAATACAAAGGGTTTATCGATGACCTATTGGTCAAGGGCTATGCTAAAAAGGTATGCAATGATGATGTCGGTCCTCTAGAAACGTTTTGGTATCTGCCTCACCACCCTGTTTTCCATCCCCAAAAGCCCGACAAAATCAGGGTAGTGTTCGACTGCTCAGCGAAATATCGCAACACTTCGTTGAACGACCAGCTGCTACAGGGGCCGGACCTGACTAACACAGTTGTTGGCGTACTCTCGCGTTTCAGACAAGACCAAATCGCATTCATGTCAGACGTAGAGGCCATGTTTCATCAAGTTCGCGTAAGAAAAAGCGATTGTGATGCCTTAAGATTCTTATGGTGGCCAGATGGCGACCTTTCCGCAACGCCTGAAGAATACAAAATGGTTGTGCATTTATTTGGTGCAACATCTTCACCTAGTTGTGCCAATTTCGCATTGAAGAGAACAGCTCAAGACAACCAGGCAGATTTCGACCCACTGACAATTCAAACCGTGGAGAGGAACTTCTACGTAGATGACTGTTTGCAGTCAGTTAATTCAGAAGAAGAAGCAATTCAGCTTGCAGATCAATTGCGCAGTCTTCTAGCAAGAGGTGGTTTCAGGCTAACTAAATGGACATCTAATTCTAAGGAGGTTATTAAGTCGCTTCCAGAATCGGAAAGAGCATCAAATGTGAAAGATTTAGACTTTGACAAAATGCATATCGAAAGAGCCCTCGGCGTTCAATGGAACGTATCAAATGATCAGTTTGGATTCAAAATAACCCTGAAGGACAGACCGGCAACAAGAAGAGGGTTATTGTCAATCATCAGCTCAGTTTACGATCCTTTGGGATTCGCTGCTCCGTTCATACTACAAGCGAAATTGATTCTGCAGGAGCTGTGTAGGAAGAATCTCGACTTGGACGACCCTGTTCCAGATGAGTACATGCAACGCTGGCAAAACTGGTTGCAAGAGCTACCAAAATTAGAGCATCTTGCAATTGATCGCTGTTTCAAGCCATCAGCATTCGGCGAGATCACATCAATCCAAGTTCACCATTTCTCAGATGCATCCCAGCAAGGGTACGGAGCTGTCACGTACCTCAGAATTACAGATAACAAGGGCAACGTTCATTGTTCATTCGTCATGGGTAAGTCAAGGCTTGCACCTCTTAAGTCGTTGACAATTCCACGCCTAGAATTGTCTGCCGCAGTTGTCGCTACTAGACTGGATCGAATCACTCGACAAGAATTGAGCCTAGAAATCGACGAATCAATCTTCTGGACAGATAGCACTTGTGTGCTTCGCTATATCGAGAATACAGGAAAGCGATTCCAGACATTCGTCGCCAATCGTATCGCAACCATCCACGACGCAACTTCACCATCTCAATGGAGATACATCGACACGCAATCTAATCCTGCAGACGAATCATCTAGAGGAGCTTCAGCCACTTCGCTTCAACGGTGGATATACGGTCCACATTTCCTCACTCAGCCAACTGAAAAATGGCCACAGCGACCTAGTGGCATGAATCAAATAGAAGAAGACGACCCTGAGGTCAAGAAATCATCTACGGTATATGCGACTGAAGCTAAACCCTTCGACCCAATTGAAAATATCATCAAGCAATTTTCCTCCTGGAGTCGCCTAAAGAAAATCATCGCGTGGATCCTTCGTTTCAAGTCAAATCTCTTGAATCGTATCAGAAATCGCAAAACTGATCAGCCGATCGAAACTCAATCAATCGATTCAGTGCCTTTGATCTCTGTAAATGAGATGAATTTCGCTGAAGCAGCAATCGTCAAGTATATTCAGAGTCTATCATTCAAAGAAGAACTTCTTCAGCTTCGACAGCAAATTGATCAACCAAGCAAAGGGGTATTAAAGAAATCTAGCAGAGTCTATAAGCTAGACCCAGTACTTATCAACGATCTTTTATGTGTTGGAGGTCGCCTTCAACATGCGCCAGTCGACAACAGATTAAAGCACCCTGCTATTCTACCAAAGAATCATCATGTGGTTGACTTAATCGTCAATTATTACCATCGTCTGTCAGGTCACTTCGGATTAGAATATACGTTATCTTTAATTCGAGAAAACTACTGGATTATCAACGGAAGGCAACTCACCAAGAGAGTTCTAAAAGAATGTTTCAGTTGCAAAAGAAGGCAAGCGTCAGTTGCCCAACAGAAAATGGCAAGTTTGCCTGCGGACAGAGTTACTCCTTCCGAGCCACCCTTTACGTACGTAGGCGTCGATTGTTTCGGGCCTTTCATCGTCAAACGCGGTAGGAGCACCGTTAAAAGGTACGGGGTCATCTTTACATGCCTAACTATTCGGGCTATCCATATTGATTGAAGTCGCTAGTTCACTCGACACGTCATCATTCATCAACGCAATGAGAAGGTTTATCGCAAGAAGAGGAAAGCCCCGCGAAATGAGATCAGATAACGGCGGAAATTTCGTCAGAGGTGAAAAGGAGCTTCGAGAAGCGGTTAACGACTGGAATCAATGTCAAATTCGCGTACCTACCACACAAAAAAGTTTGGTCATTTATGAATTCTCGTGCCGGTGAAATGCCAGGTACGTAGGTCGTACTTCCCAGAGATTAGGTGATAGGATAAAGCAGCATGTCCCTACTAACATTCGTCTGCATAATTTTCGGCAAAGAGAGCAACCACCCCGTGGGTCTAAACAACAACCTAGTCTTAAACATGATTCTGCCATAGGACAGCATCTACTCGATAACCCGATTTGTGCGGAAAATTACAGCGAGGATTTTTTCAGAATCATTGGCAAAGCAAGATCTTTGTTTCACTTAGGGGTTTTGGAATCTGTCTACATCAAAACCAAAAGGCCGGTTCTGTGTAGACAGAAAGAGTTCGTTTTCTCACTTGGACTCTTCAAATAATTCATTGGTCCTCCCGTTGTATCCGACCAGCTGATTGGTGTTTAAAACACAATGCCAATTCAGCTTTTCGTTCTTTCTGATTGGTGCATTTCGAGCCGCATCTGGGTATAAATTCCGCCTTAGTCTATTGTTTCGGTCTGTTTCTGACGTTCATACTCTGAGGAGTGTTAGACGAAAAAAGCTTTTAAGTATGCCCGAAAATGATTCCGCTATTCATCGCAATTTTGAAATTATGTAAATACAAGAACAATCCAAGCTGACATCGGATCACGTGGTTTACACATAGATCAGCTGCACTTTAAAAGCAATTGGTCAATAAGCAACTAGGGCTGAGATTTTGTTAAAATTTTTGGTTAAATAGCTTTCTTTATACTGTTAGACAGGGTTTTTTCCGCAACAATCTAGCAAAGAGGGTAACCTAGGGTTTGTAAATTGATATCTACTAAAAAAAGGTCGGAGAACACGAATCCAAGATGGGCCTTCAAAAATTTTCACCGGAAGTAGCTTTAATTAATGCCTAATTAGGCCTAATTAAGTCAATCAAAAAAGTCACACTTTTTCAAATCTGATTACTGCAATATGTAGAGCTTGAAATGCTGAGTAAAATTGTTTTTGACAGTATTTCAATACGACCTACCAATTTCGAGAAAAACTGGTTTGAAATTATGATGACGTCATCACCATTATGATCAGAACAGATCTGGATTCTATTTTCCAGCTTGTATAATTTTATTGGTTGGGGTGCAATAGTCACAAAATCACTAATTATGCGATAGACGTACGCTAAGACAGCAAAATAAGGATGATTGGGTGTGTTTGTAACATCATAAGGGGGCTGATGACGTCATAGGGGCAACTGGCGTCATAATGGTACCAAAATGATGCCCAGTCATCCATTAGCCAAAAGACATTGTGAAGGACTACTCATGTTCGAGATTTCAAGTTTTAATATTAAACCTGCTGGAAATGGCGATAGGTCAGATTTGTTATAATGTCTAATTTTTAATTCTGTATTATTACAACTTTAATTTGCGGCCCAAACTAGATAAGCTCTGCTTTTTTTGGGTCGCACAGAATACGTATTTTTTATATTAACTTTAAATTTTTTGTATTCTGTGAATTTGAAATTGAATTAAATTGAATTGAATTGAATTATACAGTATTATAATGGGACTAGCCCTGGCCCCGAGGCGCGCTGCGCGCGCTTCGGGTCGGGCTTTTGCGCTCCGCGGGTCACTTTGGACCCCCGCCTTGGAGCGGTTGTTTGTGAAGAGGGACATTCTAAATAACAAATCAGTTTGGTAAGAGGACACGATCACTGCTAGAAAAGTATGAGACAAAACTGTTTCAGTGGTGTGTTATGTTGCCTTTAGCGTAGCTGCACTGTTATTGTTATACGAAGTGAGGTGAATGAGATTTTCATAGTATGCACGGGAAATTAGTATAGTTTGATTGTATACAATGGTTTGGGAAAGTATTTTATCACCGCGGTATTGCATGAACGGTTTGAAGCTTTTAGACTGGTTAGTCTTAACTTAGCTTCAGTGACTGTCTGCACGAATGGCTTAGTCTTGAAGTGGAAAGAAGCTTTAGCTTTTACAGTGCTTTAAGTGGAGAAGGATCTTGGTGTCTGTGAATCATTGACGGGGGCAGTCCGTTTACGTTCTATACATGGCAGGAAAAAGGAACTGTTAGTGACAGTAACGATACTACTTTTCACATTGAGAGACTTTAATATTGAAGGGAGATTAGGGACAATGAGGTAACATGGCAGCGGTAAATTGGCGACTGAGAGCGAAATATTTGAAAACGGTTTCCAGAGTGGAATGTTTTGAAAACGGAACTTTGTTAAAACGTATCCGTGTAGACGTTGCCCCTTAGAAATGGAAAGAAATGCTTCGACCATCATTTGCAGCTGGTTCTTAGGTCCTCGGTTGTACTTTAGTATAGTTGCTGTACCCTTGATCCATTAATGCCTGACTGAATTCAGGTGTGGATGGCAAAGTACGTAAACTATCACAGTAAGTATGGGTCGCTTGGTGTTTTGAGTGGTTAGTATGCAAGAATCGATTATATGCAAAGTAAAGTAATCTTTAGTCCTTCAAGCTCTTAGACCCTCGTCCTCAGTTGTAGCTACGTCAGTACATGACTTATTGATGAAGGGGGATGTGCGGCCCAGATTTTTCGAACGCACCCACATATAATGTAGACATATGCAATGAAGAGGAAAACAGGGGATGAGAGAAATGACTTTGTAGATCTCATTCTATTATAGCTTTAAATAATACTGCGAACATCGAACGATTGTAACATTGATGTGACCTAAATGAAGTAAAATGTTTGAGTGTTCTTAAATTTCCCACCCCAATTTATGGTGGTTTTGGAGAAAATCATAGCAATTTGTAGAGAATTTCAGGGCCAAAAACCGACCTATATGGGCGGTACCGGTACCCAATTCATATTAAGTACCCCACCGGGGTTGCTCAGCCCTTTTGACACGGTACGGATCGCTTGTTCTTTTGGATGCAAAACGCGAGAACCCAAAGTTGTTGTTGTGCAGCATGTTTTTGGTTTTTGTCCTCAGTTGTTATAAAGTTCAGTTGCTCGGACCTACTCCTTAGTCCAGTAATTGTTGCTGCTGATATTGTCGGGTGTGATCTTTTTCCTATTCCTCAGTCCTATTCCTCGATACTGGGGTTGTAGATCCATGTTTTGTGAGCAGTGCCAGGTGATGAAAACAACATGTCAACCTCCCGTGCTGTCTACTTCCTTGTGGAAAATGTAAATACTCGAACCAAAAGTGTTTTTTCAGCGACATTCGTGCAAATGGAAATTGTTAATATAGATGAAATGTCATGGATAAGTTACAGAACGAAAATATTGTATAATAACTTGAAAGTAATTATCAAAGTATAACTTAGCAGTAATTCTCAAAATAAACTTTTAGACTTTAGTCTGCCATACATTCAAGATGTTCGGCTGACTTTAAGAAGAGAAATCTGTACAAATCTTGCTCCAATCACGGGATTCCCATTGATTTCGAATGCCTTATTCTGTCAATTTTATTTTACTGGAGGAAATAAATTAGACTGACACATATACGAAATGGAATTATTTTTTGTGTTCTAAACGGGCTGAAAATTTAAGGAAGAAATAAATTTAGTCTTCTAGACTTGACTTTCCTTTTTACAGAAATGTTTGTCAATAAAATAAAAGAAATAAACAAAAATAAAAAGCAACCATACTCTCATGAGGGGAATCGATCCCCTGACCTCGTTGTTTCCAAACAGGATAACAAACAGGCCGCGCTAATCAAAGTGTCGAGGTGTTAAGAAAAAGGGATTAATCCCGCAGCGAACACCTCGTTCTTTTGTTCTCAGTGGCACCAGACTGCCCAGATCAAAGAAGGGTTAGCCCCAATTACCCCAGAAACGATAGCAGAAACGTGAAAAAGAAGGTTCGATGGCAAAACTACAGCAGGGGCGGCAGGGAAAGGTGCAAGAGCGAGCACTGGATCTTGAAAACCCTAGGAGGATGATCTCGGACAAAATCGGTCTCCATGACTACTACTACTTTAGTATAGTAGACTAGCTCTTGCCCGTGTAAGACCACCGCCTCATGAGGACCACAGCCTCATGAGGACCACCACCTCTGATGAACTCCGCCAATAAGAGCTTCGACCTAAAAGACACTGTGCATTGAGGTGGCTATATTTTCTGTTAATCAAAATCTTGATCTCAATCTTAATGTTAGTCTAGTCTTAATCTTAGTCTTCAAGTTAAATGGAATCTTAATCTTAACTTCTACCTGAATTGGAATGTTAACCTTAATGTTAATCTAAATGTTAATCTTAATCTTAATCTTAATCTGAATCTGTATCTGAATCTAAATCTGAATCTTAATTCTAACCTTAATCTTAAGATTAATCTTAATCTTAGTCTTAGTTAATCTTGAACTCCATCTTAATATTAGTCTTAGTCTTTGTTAGTCTTGCTCTAAGTATCAGTATTTCATTTTTGAAATTAAACTTAAAGTTCATTTTGAAATGAGTCTTTATCTGAACCTTGTTGTTAATCTTGATGTAAATCTGAAATAACGTTGAAACTTGAACTTAATGTTTAGGCTGTTCTTTATCGCCACATGCAATAATGCCAATGTCAAACTTTATCATCATCTTAATTCATCTTCATACTCTTAGATGCCTAATAAACGTCCTCCGGTTTATTAATTTTGAGTTTTTCCCCCACCCACAGGGCCTTAGTAGGACCCCCCTATTTATTAATTTTTGAAGAAACAATTTCACTTGTGATAGGATGAAACTACGTTTATTAATTGCCGACATTGATTTGGACCTCCAGTTGGTATACCTAATGGTATTGGCCTTAATGTAAATATTAATAAAATTGAAATTTAATATAATTTATAATCTAAAATAATTTAATATAATTCTAAATTCTTCAGCTACAATAAAACTTTAAATTAAATGAAAGATGAAATGAAAATGAAAATAAAATCCAAATGAACATGAAAGTTAGTGTCAGTGTTGAGAGATAAATTGAAAATAAATTTATAATTGAAAAGATACGAGTAAAAATAGATCTAAAGATTTGAGTCATTCCAAAAAGCCTTCTTGTTTTGTCAAAGTGACTTTTTGTTATTAGAAAAAATTGTAAAATATTTAAATCACAAAAACAAAAACACCAAAAAATTGCCTTTGAGGGGACTGCCGTATTTCTTAGTAGACGACAATCTCCTAGTGGTCCTAATATTCATGGAAGGGAACAACAAAACACGTTAAAAAATAATGTCAAAAACAAACTAAAAAATTATACGGAAAGCAAATTCTTGTTCCCAGACATCTCACGTTTATTAATTGCCGACATTGATTTGGACCTCCCGTTGGTATACCTAATGGTATTGGCCTTAATGTAAATATTAATAAAATTGAAATTTAATATAATTTATAATTTAAAATAATTTAATATAATTCTAAATTCTTCAGCTACAATAAAACTTTAAATTAAATGAAAGATGAAATGAAAATGAAAATAAAATCCAAATGAACATGAAAGTTAGTGTCAGTGTTGAGAGATAAATTGAAAATAAATTTATAATTGAAAAGATATGAGTAAAAATAGATCTAAAGATTTGAGTCATTCCAAAAAGCCTTCTTGTTTTGTCAAAGTGACTTTTTGTTATTAGAAAAAATTGTAAAATATTTAAATCACAAAAACAAAAACACCAAAAAATTGCCTTTGAGGGGACTGCCGTATTTCTTAGTAGACGACAATCTCCTAGTGGTCCTAATATTCATGGAAGGGAACAACAAAACACGTTAAAAAATAATGTCGAAAACAAACTAAAAAATTATACCCAAAGCAAATTTTAGTTCCCAGACATCTCCTCGGACTTTTGAAAACATTTCCAACACAAAAACGACAGAAATAAATTGAAAGTAAATTTATAATTGAAAAGATGTGAGTAAAAATAGATCTAAAGATTTGAATCATTCCAAAAAGCCTTCTTGTTGTGTCAAAGTGACATTTAGATATTAAAAAAAATTGTGAAATATTTAAATCGCAAAAACAAAAACACCAAAAATTTGCCTTTGAGGGGACTGCCGTATTTCTTAGTAGACGACAATCTCCTAGTGGTCCTAATATTCATGGAAGGGAACAACAAAACACGTTAAAAAATAATGTCGAAAACAAACTAAAAAATTATACCCAAAGCAAATTTTAGTTCCCAGACATCTCCTCGGACTTTTGAAAACATTTCCAACACAAAAACGACAGAAATAAATTGAAAGTAAATTTATAATTGAAAAGATGTGAGTAAAAATAGATCTAAAGATTTGAATCATTCCAAAAAGCCTTCTTGTTGTGTCAAAGTGACATTTAGATATTAAAAAAAATTGTGAAATATTTAAATCGCAAAAACAAAAACACCAAAAATTTGCCCTGAAGGGGACTTGAACTCCGGTCTCCCTGGTTAGCAAGCGAGCATTTAACCACTCGGCTACACAGCCGTTTGCTTAGTGTGTGACAATCTCCTAGTGGTCCTAATATTCATGGAAGGGAAAAACAAAACACGATTAAAAATTATGTCTAACGAACTTAAAAATTAAACCAAAAGCAAATTTTAGTTACCAGACGACTCCTCGGCCTTTTGAAAACATTTCCAACACGAAAATAAGAGACATAAAAAAATTCGAGAGAAAAAGACTTTCCCTTGAGGGGAGTCGAACTCCCAACTCTGCATCGCAGCTCACGAGACACGCCGCCTTACCGATCGTGCCACTGTGCGTTGTTGTGGTTTAGTGATAATCCTCCTAGTGAGAACAATCGGGCGATTGTTCAAACAGGCACCAATGACGCACATCAAAGAAGGGTTAGCCCCAGTTACCCCAGAAGCCATGGCAGTTCGGAAAAAACGAAAGGGCGATGACACGCCTACCCCACTGTCGGCCGAGCAGCGAAAAAGTCGGAAAAGCGTACCACTTACGACTTGGGAGGAGTGACGGTCGAAAAACCGGTTTCCATGGAAATTACCATTTTAGTATAAGAGACCAGCTCTTGCCCGTGTAAGACCACCGCCTCATGAGGACCACCGCCTCTAATGAACTCCGCCAATAAGAGCTTCGACCTAAAAGACACTGTGCATTGAGGTGGCTATATTTTCTGTTAATCAAAATCTTGATCTCAATCTTAATGTTAGTCTAGTCTTAATCTTAGTCTTCAAGTTAAATGGAATCTTAATCTTAACTTCTACCTGAATTGGAATATTAACCTTAATGTTAATCTATATGTTAATCTTAATCTTAATCTTAATCTGAATCTGTATCTTAATCTTAATCTGAATCTGTATCTGAATCTAAATCTGAATCTTAATTCTAACCTTAATCTTAAGGTTAATCTTAATATTAGTCTTATAGTCTTTGTTAGTCTTGGTCTAAGTATCAGTATTTCATTTTTGAAATTAAACTGAAAGTTCATTTTGAAATGAGTCTTTATCTGAACCTTGATGTTAATCTTGATGTAAATCTGAAATAACATTGAAACTTGAACTTAATGTTTAAGTTGTTCTTTATCGCCACATGCAATAATGCCAATGTCAAACTTTATCATCATCTTAATTCATTTTCATACTCTTAGATGCCAAATAAACGTCCTCCGGTTTATTAATTTTGAGTTTTTCCCCCAACCACAGGGCCTTAGTAGGACCCCCCTATTTATTAATTTTTGAAGAAACAATTTCACTTGTGATAGGATGAAACTAGGTTTATTAATTGCCGACATTGATTTGGACCCCCCGTTGGTATACCTAATGGTATTGGCCTTAATGTAAATATTAATAAAATTGAAATTTAATATAATTTATAATTTACAATAATTTAATATAATTCTAAATTCTTCAGCTACAATAAAACTTTAAATTAAAT
This sequence comes from Chrysaora quinquecirrha, assembly GCA_014526335.1. Taxonomy (NCBI): domain Eukaryota; kingdom Metazoa; phylum Cnidaria; class Scyphozoa; order Semaeostomeae; family Pelagiidae; genus Chrysaora; species Chrysaora quinquecirrha. The sequence goes on along the minus strand of JACTAT010000048.1, from coordinate 556,686 downwards.
GAAAGATAAAATGAAAATGAAAATAAAATCCAAATGAACATGAAAGTTAGTGTCAGTGTTGAGAGATAAATTGAAAATAAATTTATAATTGAAAAGATACGAGTAAAAATAGATCTAAAGATTTGAGTCATTCCAAAAGCCTTCTTGTTTTGTCAAAGTGACTTTTTGTTATTAGAAAAATTGTAAAATATTTAAATCACAAAAACAAAAACACCAAAAAATTGCCTTTGAGGGGACTGCCATATTTCTTAGTAGAGGATAATCTCCAGGTGATCCTAATATTCATAGAAGGGAACAACAAAACACGTTAAAAAATAATGTCAAAAACAAACTAAAAAATTATACCCAAAGCAAATTTTAGTTCCCAGACATGTCCTCGGACTTTTGAAAACATTTCCAACACAAAAACGACAGAAATAAATTGAAAGTAAATTTATAATTGAAAAGATATGAGTAAAAATAGATCTAAAGATTTTAGTCATTCCAAAAAGCCTTCTTGTTGTGTCAAAGTGACATTTAGATATTAAAAAAAATTGTAAAATATTTAGATCGCAAAAACAAAAACACCAAAAATTTTTCCCTGGAGGGGACTTGAACTCCGGTCTCCCCGGTTAGCAAGCGAGCAATTTACCCCTCGGCTACACAGCCGTTTGCTTAGTGTGCAACAATCTCCCAGTGGTCCTAATATTCATGCAAGGGAACAACAAAACACGTTAAAAAAAATATGTCTAACGAACTTAAAAATTACAACGAAAGCAAATTATAGTAGATTCCTATTGTTCATGCAGTGAACCTCCTTTCTTCGTTTTTCCAAACTTCTAGTGAGGCTTATTATGCTTATTATGATATTATACATACACGTATCGCATTGTAAGCGGTTTTTTTTGACGATTCGATCTCTATTTGTGACGTTACACGAGTTGACAAAAGCCCATACTCAGCCTTAGGACAATGACGTCATCAATATTTCAACCAAGTTTTTCTCGAAACTGGTAGGTTGTATTGAAATACAGTCAAAGACAATTTTACTCAGCGTTTCAAGATCTACACATTGCAATAATTAGATTTTAAAAAGTGCAACTTTTTTAATTGACTTAATTAGGCATAATTAGGCGCTAATTAAGGGTACTTCCGGCGAAAATTTTTGAGGGCCCATCTTGGATTCGTGTTTTCCAACCTTTTTTTTAGTAGATTTCAATTTAATAACCCTAGGTTACCCTCTTTGCTAGATTGTTGCGGAAAAAACCCTGTCTATGTACATTGTTGCAAACTTGGCAAACTTGTCAATTACATAGAGAAGCCAGAATAAGAGCCAAAATAAGAGGTTTTAGGGGGTATCAGTCATCTGCGAGGGCTGAAATGCTAGATAAGCATCTCTTAAGGGCTGGACCAAAGTCCAGTTGCTTATTGAAAAAAGTGTACTAGAGAACGAATTGTGGTGAAATCATAGTCAATAGAAAAAACACTGGTCTGGAAGCCTATTGTTCTAACTTATTGTTTAGTTTTTTAGCTATCACGTGACCAAGTAAGTGCACAAGTTTTCCCGCGCTCTCAGTTTGCATAATGGAGATGGCTTGGTAGTGCTTCGAAATCGCTTGATTTATGCTTTATTAGTTTATCATGACCCAGTTGTCATAAATACAAGTTTAATCGCAATATTTTTAGGTTTAGTTTATTATGGATCGAAAAGTTACTTCGAGAGCTTTGGGCGAACAGCAACGGCAGCCTGGGCATGATGGAGGTTCAGCCTCCCGGGGTTAGTCCAAAAATGCTCATTTTAAAAATGCCATTTTCAGGCAGAACGGCTGGGGTGCAAAGAGGTCCGAAGGTACCCACTTTAAGTTTGTACTTGCCTCAAGAAACCCCCCAGTAACAACCCTGCTGAAAAGCTTCCCCGCTAAGGCAAAGTGATGACCCTCCAAAAAAATTTGTTCCCCGCCAGGCTTGATCTAAAAAGTCTTCCCCGCTTTGTTTCTTTGGTTTTCCCCGTTATTTAACTCCCCCGCTTGCGTAATCTACGTCGAAGATATTACAAATTTCATCAAGTTAAAAATCTTCAATTTTCTGGTCATGATTTCACACACTATTGTTACCCAAATTAACGATACCTTTGTGCTGGGGGGAGAGGTTTGGTGGCCGTAAGAGTAAAAGTCAAGCATCAGGTAAGGTATGTCTAGAATATTTTCGAAAATCATTGTTATGGGAAAGAAACTCGTGATTTATCATCATTAAATCGTCAAATGAGCATTGGACTAGACAGAACATACTTTCTTCACTTTCGATAAGTTTTTTATCCCCGTTGAAAATTTATGATTTAGGAATTTTCCCTGCCGTATTTGCAATGACCAGCGGGGTCGTTACTGGGGGGTGTCAAGTAATTTTGGAGGTAACAAAAATTTTAACCCAAATCTTAGCCTGATGTTTCTTATAATTGGTTTTTCTTATAAAAAGAACTGTATTACGCATTGAATAAAATTAGACATATCTTAAAGAAGAATATCAGGAACACACTTAAGCTTTTTCAGGAGAAGATGCAAAATCAAAAATATGTGGGAAGCTTTGTATGATAGCTTCCTAATAAAAGATACAAAAAGATACCGTGAAAGCTCTATTAAGTCCAACCTCTCTTTCAAGCCCCACTCTCTATTAGGGCTCTTTCATATGGAAATAACCCCCCTTCTCTGTTAAGCCCCCCCATATTTTTGCCCCTCGGCAATTCAATGGAAAAACGTACGAAATGAAATGCAAATTAAAAGTGGTTATGTGTTTGATATCCCAAAGTTGTGTTTTGTTGCTACTAATAACTTCTAAGTAAACTGCAAATTTCATGTAATCTACGGTTAAAACTTCGTTTGCTTGATACTTTTAACTTTTCTTTCTTTTTTCCCGATCAGGGGTCCAAATCTCCCAAATAATGGGGCTATAATTTGTTACAGATTGATTTCTCCCCAAAACTGAATTCCCTTCGCATTTTCTGTGGAGCTCGTATTATAGAAAAAGATCTAAAGCTCTGCCCGAACGATCACACATTGTTTGTCCAACATTTGAAATTTGCTTGCCAAGCACAGTGTTTTAACGTTTGCCCATGTCAGAAAACATTTTTGATTTTGAACTGCTTCAAACTCATTGCGCAACGAACTTTGCTTATTTATGCCTGTAGAGCAATTTTTATGACAAGGCCAAGCGTTAAAACATTTCGAAAGTTTGATAAGCAATGTTGAATCGTTTAGCAAATGCTAAACTCTAGTTTAGTCATAGATTAATTGAAAAAGAAAATTGGCAAATCAACAAAGTGTAGTAGAAGATATTTAAGATATTCTAATTTTTATTGCAAGACAACCTGCTGTATAATAAGGGTGTTCCATATAGATTATTCTGTTCCACCATTTCATTCCATCGTTCTACATTCCATGTTTTACAGATCTTTCCACAATTGGCATACCACAATAGATGGGATTCGAACCCAGGACTACATGACCAGAGAGCTAACGACGTTTCCACTGACCTATGGAGCTCAATGAAATCGCCGAGTAACTCTCGAAGTAATACAGCCAAGGCTCTCCTCCCGTTTGATTTTTGTGTTTCGGCTATTTTGAGCCTTCTTCAGCGCCATACATAATTGTATTTATTTGTCATGAATGACGAACAGAAGGATAGATTATAAAAATTCAGACTAGACAAATGATTTACTGATACATGTTATCTGATTACCAATACGCTTATTGTAAATTTCGAACACGAATTTTCCTAAAATGTCTAAGAAAATTTTGTCTTCATTTGTCATAAGATATATGTATTGTTGTTCTAAAGATGGGATATTATTGAAATTGGGGTATAGATTATTGATCTGATTTGGAAATTGCATTCGTTCAATCTCATAGTTCTTACAGTCTAAGAGGAAATGTACTTCATTTTCTACTTTATTTGTGCAGGACTTGCAAAAACGTCGATCTCGATCTATTGGGGGTCTACAGTGTCTTCCTTTTTCTATTTCTAAGCAATGGTCGCTAAGTCTTAATTTCGCAAGCATTCTTCTATATTTCCTGTTTGTTATTATTTGAAGGTATGGTTCAAGAAAGATGCGATTCTTATGAGTTTTATAGGTTAATGCCTTAGAGCAATCCTCAATATATGAGTTCCAGTACGTACTATAGTTCATTGCTAAAAATCGTTTTGTATCTTTTTTTGATGGGGCGAAAGATGTATTAGTATTTTGTCTATTTGTAAACTTATCAATATATGACGTAACAGTATTGCGGTTGTTGACAGATTTTTCATAATCAAGAGCCAGTGCTACAAGGGAGTCTGCTTCTGAGTAGTGTACTATATGATTGATGGTACTATATGATTGGTGGGACCCTAGACGTGTACTATATGATTACTATACGTGGACTAGTAGTGTACTATATGATTGGTGGGACCCTAGACGTGGGACCTAGGTGGGACCTTTGAACAATTGATACAAATCATTAAACAATCAACAAAAAAATTGAATAATTGTGCCAACAGTGTAACCAAAATGGGAAACATAGAGTGAATTGTTGCACATGAAGGACATTAGAAGCAAATCGTGGGAAAAGCGAGAAAAAATTCCATGATAGAAGCGTGTGAAGCCAAAATTGACGAATGAATTCAAGATAAATCAAGAAAAATTATGTTAGGAAGCTAAGAAAGACAAATTTCAAAGTAATTTAAGTCCATTTGAACTATTTTCAGCCTTCTTCGTGTACATATTGGCAAAGTATCGCAAGTAACAACTCTCAGTAGGCCATCATCAAAATATCAAGTCCAGTCACTAAATTTGAGATGAAAACCTCTATATTATACGAATCTTTTATTATGTTTTTCTTTCTGTTTTCCACAAATCTTTAATTGTTTCAAAATAAATCCCATAAGTTCTCCTAGGGTCCCACTTAGGGTCCCAGGTCCCACCAGGGTCCCACGTCTAGGGTCCCACCTATGGTCCCGGGTCCCGCTGGGTCCCACCTTGGGTCCCGGGTCCCGCTTTTCCGGTATGCCCCATTCTTTAGTCAGAAGATTCCTTGAAAAGTTTTAGCGCTGGATAGCCTTTCAACAGTGAAAAGAATTAATCTTCCTCTAGTACAAAAACTATATTTGAATGGGTTAATAGACTACTTTTGTATAGGCGGAAGATTCTTTCAACTATGAAAAAAATTAAACTTCCTCTGGTTCCAAAACTATATTTGAATGGGTGAATAGACTACATTTGTATAGGCGGAAGATTCTTTCAACTATGAAAAAAATTAAACTTCCTCTGGTTCCAAAACTATATTTGAATGGGTGAATAGACTACTTTTGTATAGGCGGAAGATTCTTTCAACTATGAAAAAAATTAAACTTCCTCTGGTTCCAAAACTATATTTGAATGGGTGAATAGACTACTTTTGTATAGGCGGAAGATTCTTTCAACTATGAAAAAAATTAAACTTCCTCTGGTTCCAAAACTATATTTGAATGGGTGAATAGACTACTTTTGTATAGGCGGAAGATTCTTTCAACTGTGAAAAGAATTAATCTTCCTCAAGTACAAAACTGTATTTCAATGGATGGATTAACCATTGTCTTCGCTAAGAAGTCTGGTCGGTGTCTCGTTGGCCTTTCGTTCAGTTTAGGTGTGGTCTCTTTGCTTGTAGTCCACGCATTGAGCTTGCTTCTGCATAGACCAAGTTTCCAGGTAAAAGGTTCGTAAAGTTGTTTACACGTTCTTTTTATAAGAAACCTAGAACTAGACACCCCAAAAGTTAAGAAACTTTTAGAACTAGGAGGAAGGAGTTAAGAAACTTAAGACATTTTTGTGTCAGTTTTCCTACATACTGATTTCACATTTGTGGACGTAGTAATCAATTCTCAAGCATTTCCGTGCGATTTCTCGCACCAGCGTGGCTAATTCTTTGTAATACAATAATATTAATAATTTGATTGCTATATTCACGTTTGTTTATCGTTTTTACTGCAATTTATTTCCATAAAATTAAGAAACTGTTAAGAAACTTTTAGAACTAAAATTGGGCCAAAAATTATGAAACTTATAGAACTAGGTCCCGAGCCAGGTTTCTTATTAAAAAAAAACGTGTAATGCTAGCAGTTTATTAAATAACATTATTACAAATCGATGAAATTCAAATCTTTATCCAATATCAAATTATTCGTGCTGTTTGTTTCTTATGTGCCTTTTCCATTTTACTTTTTCAGGTTGAGTTCAAGATTCAAAATGAAGACTATCTTCTTCATTGTCCTAGTACTTGGACTAACTTTCAGTAAGTTTCCAGTTATACTACGTTTCTGTAAGATTATGAAAGTCGACGGCCAGGTCAAAAACGCGGACATCGCGGAAACCGCGGAAACCGCGGAAAATATCTTAATCCTTTAAAATGTTGTTTAAAGCATCCAAATAGTCGAAATTAGTCTTCTTTTCAAAACTTCTACATCTTTTTCTTGCAAACAAACCATTATTTTGTGAATATATCAAGTGTCCGCGGTTTCCGCGTTTTTGATTTTGCAATAGTCAATAGTCAAAAACGCGGAAACCGCGGACAAAGAGCGTACACTACTACGCATTGGAAATCTTGGTCGGAAATCTCATGTAATAGAAATTTATGCATCTTTACTTTATAACTTTCTAATGTTGATGGACTTTCTGCAATTTCTTCCCTTGTATTCGTCCTCAAAAAATTTGGGAACATTCTTAGGCCCTTCACTTTTGAATCTCAAGTTTACTTGCGAAAGCAAATCAAAAAGATTCAAAGAAATTCAGTGCAATGGGAGGTTTTTGCATTTAATCGAGGGGATAACTTAAAACGCATGCTTTGAGCTTGTTTCAATACGTATTCTAGATGATATTCCAAAATGTCCGTGGTTTCCGCGTTTTTGATTTTGCAATAGTCAATAGTCAAAACGCGGAAACCGCGGACAAAGAGCGTACACTACTACGCATTGGAAATCCTAGTGTACGCTCTTTGTCCGCGGTTTCCGCGTTTTTGACTATTGACTATTGCAAAATCAAAAACGCGGAAACCGCGGACATTTGATATATTCACAAAATAATGGTTTGTTTGCAAGAAAAAGATGTAGAAGTTTTGAAAAGAAGACTAATTTCGACTATTTGGATGCTTTAAACAACATTTTAAAGGATTAAGATATTTTCCGCGGTTTCCGCGATGTCCGCGTTTTTGACCTGGCCAAAGTCGACAATGGAAAATGAAACATTTTTAAATAGAATTTCTAAATTTGCTCTCCATTTTCTGAAAGAGCGTCAAAAATAATGCTAACATATGCCATTGCAAAATCAGTCAAACTGTCACTGACGTCCAGAGCATCATCATCATCAGCGTCGTTGTTGTTTTCTTCTTCATCATCTTAGTCATCATTATCATCACCTTCATCATTAAAATCAGTATCATCATCATCCCTCGGACATTGCTACAGCGTTGCTATTTTAGAAGTTATGCAGATGCACCCCTCGAGATGCTGGATTAGTAGGCAGCTGATAAAGACAACTTTTTTGCTTGAGCGAAGGATTGTTGAAAAGTTAATAATTTCTTAAACACTTTCTTTTCAAAGTTGTTTGTGATGAACGCGAACGGGAAGAGAATGATCCTGAAGAATTTGAAAATGCTGATGAGCTTGACCTTCCCGAGTCTGATGAACCTGAAGGTAAAACATTGTCTTACTGGTAATAACGTATGTCGCTATATTCTTATGTAACTCGTATGGGAACCGCAACATACACCTACCTCTCTGTGTATACCCAACCTGCTGACATGTACTCGTACCTTTACACATACCTATAAACATAGACCAACTCATTAAACCGCTATCAACATATAAGAATTGTATAAATGCACATATATACAAACAAATTCTGGTACCAACATATCCCTATATCCCTATCTATATCCCTATCTATAAATACAGGCCTATACCAACTCGTACAGTTTGTGTTTTTGGGTGAATATGGGGGTGGGAATTATAAACTTCGAGAGAGAGGGGCTTACTATATGAGAGGCGGGCTTTATCGAGTTTTTCCCCACAGCTCACTAGACCATTAAGCTTTCAGCATATGTACCTGTGCTCGGGTGTTGAGGTGGTAACTGGTAAGGTAGTAAGGTGTTTCCTCTTCCCATCACAAAGTTAACATTTTTCTGATTTTATTGACTCTCGCCGTGGGAATCACCTTGCAAGCCAACGTTGGAGAACAATAGATTACGTCATCAAAATCTTCTTTACTCGATGTTTTCTAATTTCCACGGAGAAATTTTGAATTATGTACCTGAACCCCCCTTTTTCGAGGTGTAGATTTCAAAAATCTAGTCAAAAATTCCCGCCGGAGACTCTTTGGTAGAGAAATTAGCATTTTCTTGATTTTTTCCCCCGATCGGGGGAAATTTTCTCGATAACTTTGGAAGCATTTTTCCCCCGATCGGGAGAAATTTCGCTTATATTCCTAGCTGTATAACTAACCAATGAAACTAATTATATGTCTTTTGTACAGATGCGATAGAAATGCTGGTTAAAGACCTAGGGAATGCCCGTCGTGTACCTGTCTACTACGCATACAGACGTACACCGGTGGTCGTCCGACGAAGAAGATATGTCCGACGAAGACGGAGTTGGGGTCGCAGAAGACGCTGGTAAAAAAACAACGAATGGACAAATGCTCCTGTCAGCCTGTTGTGCTTTCTTGCTTCACGCTTGAATTTTTTTTATTTGGTATCAGCTGTTGTAACGAAACAAAATTTTGATCGCTTGTTGTAACTTAATTACCATGGTTATAATAATGTTGAAGGTTAAATTTGAAGTATCGTTGTTATGTTGGTATTTTTTTGTTACCGTCTTTGCTTTCTTATGACTTCCTTCTTCACTGATGAGGCGCCAACTTGTATTGTGTTGTTTGTTCGGTATTATCAAACATCTTTCACACAGCCGCAAAAAACTCCCTTAAAAAGAAACTGACAAAAGATGATAAATTAGACAAAAAAGCACTGAACAAAAAGAAATGGTATGACTCTGATTGCAAATCATTTAAAAAAGATCTAAACCAAATCTCCAAGCTGAAACGCTCCAACCCTTTCAGTGAGATTGCAAGAATAAGGTATCGAGAAAATTGAAACAATGCAAATCATTACTTCATACCAAACGCCAATATTTTTGGAACATGAAAATTACAAATCTTAAGAATAACTCACACGATAGCAGTTTTTGGAACATTTGGAAAGACTTCGATGAGAATATCTCGAAAAACCGATTGAAATACAAAATGGTTTAATCTGGGAAGAATATTACAAAAAGCTTTTCTCTACAAGTGAAAGAAATACAGAGAATTACTCCGCCACAAACGCAAATGATTCAATTCTAAGTAAAGAAATGGACGACAAAGAACTACTTGACGCTATAAAAAAACTGAAAAATAAAAAAGCTGTAGGTTTTGACGGAACAAGCAATGAGATGATTAAAAATTGCTCACCCAGCGTATTCCAACTTATAAAACTGACTTTCAACACAATTATGATTTCTGGCAACATTCCAAAAACATGGTGCAAGGGCCTCATCACCCCTGTTCATAAGAAAGGGCCCAAATCAAACCCAGATAACCACAGTGGAATCTGTGTTGGTAATGCTTTACTCAAGCTTTTTTGCTTGCTACTAAACATACGTCTCAAGTCATTCGTAGATATAAATAAGCTCATCCATAAAAATCAAATTGGATTTCAAAACATATCCCGAACATCCGATCATCTCTTTACACTAAAAGCATTGATCAATAAGCATGTCAAAGATGACTCAAAAAAGAAGGTTCATGCAGCCTTCATAGATTTCCGAAAGGCTTTTGATACCGTCTGGCATGAGGGACTATTCCAAAAATTACAAAACAAAGGCATCGACCAGAACTTTCTTCGCGTTATTCAGAACATGTACCAAAACACTGAATGCGCAGTAAAACTAAAAAACAAATGCACTAAACTCTTTAATTGTTCTTAAGGAGTCAGACAAGGATGTCCTTTAAGTCCCACACTCTTTAATATCTATATTAATGACTTAATAGATGAACTGAACATCAGTAATCCAACCCCACTAAATTTAGGCGATGAACCAATCAGCTGTCTATTTTACGCTGATGATTTGATAATTCTCTCTTCCACGCACGACGGACTTCAAAAATGTCTAAATAAGCTAAATGAATATTGCTGTAGATGGAAACTTGAAGTTAATAGTAAAAAATCTAAATGCATGACATTCTACAAGAACAATTCAAAATATAAGCAAACATTTAATATAAACAACACACCTCTTGAGAATGTCACTGAATTCACTTATCTTGGCATTACCTTAAATGCGGCTTGCAGTTTTAAAGAGACATTGAATATGTTAAGTTCAAAAGCAAACCGCGCAATCCTAGCCCTAAACAATAAATACAAAATCAAATACCTCCTATAAAAATTGCTTTAAAATTGTTTGACTCACTAATATCTCCAATTTTACTATATGGATCAGAAGTGTGGGCACCATATCTTAATTTTGATAACAAAGAATGGGATAAATGTGAAATTGAGAAGATTCATACACAATTCCTCAAACGTCTTCTCGGTCTCAATAGATCAACCACGAATGCATTAGTCCGAGCGGAGCTGGGTCGTTATCCTCTGAGCATACAAGCAAATTGTAGAGTAGATAGCTTTATCAATCATATAGTACACTACTCAGAAGCAGACTCCCTTGTAGCACTGGCTCTTGGTTATGAGAAATCTGTCAACAACCGCAATACTATTACGTCATATATTGATAAGTTTACAAATAGACAAAATACTAATACATCTTTCACCCCATCAAAAAAAGATACCAAACGATTTTTAGCAATGAACTATAGTACGTACTGGAACTCATACATTGAGGATTGCTCTAAAGCATTAACCTAAAGTAATTTATAGTATTTTATTGTTTTATGCTGTTACCTTTTACTAATGCATCTAGATGTAGTTTAGTTACCTAGATGTAGTTTAGCTTCAAAATCTTGTTTTGTTGAGTTATTTTTAACTGTAGACCATGTATCTTAGGATATAGCGTCGAATTATAAAAAAAAAAAAAGTATCCTTTCATCCATGGGTGTAGTCTTTCAGTCAGTTGTACAGAACTTCAGGATGGAGAAAAAAGAGTGGAAACATCTTTGAACATACTGCCCGGGCCTGGCACTACCCTAGATGGATGGGATGGGATGACGGGCGTTCCAGTTTTGGGTCTTTTTTGTCCCAAATGTAACCTTGCTCTAGAAAAAGGGACAACATTCAAAGCCAGCCTTTCGGGCTTTTTATCAAAATGATATCCAGCGCAACGGCTCGTCCCCGTATGAAAAATATAATGAGTCCCCCCTCTCCTGGGCACGTAGGGCATTCTCCACCTTCCTTCTCGACTTATCTCTGTCCATCGTGGTTCGCACGGCCTTGCCATGGACCAATCCAGCCAACCCCTGAAGTTATTACCATACTGTCTTCTGGGTCTGCCACGGGTCGTTTTCGAATAGACTCCAACGATTGTGGACTTCGCGAGGCCACCTGCTCTACAGGCGTGTGCAAAGAATTTGAGTTTCTTCATCTTGACTGATGTTTGAAGCCTGCGTTGCAGACCAAGCTGTTGAAGGATTGAAGCATTAGTCCTTCTATCCACCCAACTTATTTCAACATTCTAGGATAGCATCTCCGTGGCTTCGACGCTAGCCTCGTCCGCCTTCTTCAAAATCCATGCCCCTTCTCCATACGCTGCAACGGGCCAGACTTGCACTAGTTTGTGCCTTAACTAGTTTCATCAATCCATTCCGCAGTCCTCTGACTTTCACATGCAACACAGATCTCCTGCATTCGTCCCTTCGCAAGTACGACGCGAATCCTAAATGGTGGGGCTAGTGACACGGGATGTCCTTTTGACGGGTGAAATTCTTACCCACAAATATGAATTCAATTAAAATTTTGCACTCTGCAATCTTCTTCCAAACATATCGGTGGCAATTTTTATGGAGAGACGGGTCAGATGGATGGGTTGCCGTCAGGGGATCTTTTAAGAAATTTTTACTGGTGGGGAATTTACGCAAAAGGGCACTTTCCTTAATGTAACGCAACTGACGGCAAAAACAAAAGTAAAGGGATGAGTATGCATAGTTGGTAAGGTTTTCACTGTCTTGCACATAACTCCTTCCCATTCTCCTTTGCTGCATAGCTTTGCAGTTCTGGAAAACGTTCAATAATGAACTTAAGATCCAGCTTAATCCCGTGGTAATAAAATACACTGGCTGCTTTTGTGTTTGAACAGTGTGTGTTGATTGCTGCGGGTTGTTAATATCTTGGCTTTCAATTTCTTCAGCTTGAGGTGAATCTGGATGGCTGGAGGATTTCTTTCTCTTCTGTACCTTTGTTGTCCGTTTTTAATTTTGATCCATAAAAATTTGTTAATTTTCTGCATTTGGCATGTTTGGAGATCAATGACGCAAGCAACTTTCCCCGCGGATTTCATTGCCTCGCCTTGGTGTAGTGCAAGAACGTCAAACAGAGATTGATTGACAGCAATAAGACCAAAGAAATAACGAATAATTTGACACATATAACACGACAACGACACAACGAACAGTAACTGGAGATAAGTCAAATTGGTATTTAAAACAATTTTCAACAAAAGGGCACTTGCAAATGGGGAATCATGGGCCAACTAGTGGGGAAATTTATGGGCCTGGTGGGGATTTTCCCCACTAGTTTGTATGTTAAAAGATCCCCTGGTTGCCGTTGCTTTCAACTGAGCTCTATAGCTCAGTGGAAACGCGTTGGCTCTCTGATCATAAAGTCCAGGTTCCATTCCCATCTATTGTGGTATGCCACTTGTGGAGAAATCTATCCTAGTGTTCATCATTCATGACGAATATGTTAGATAATATATAGGCTTTAGAATAACCATGGTCTTGATGTCAAACAGACGCAATCCCTTGCCACTTTGAAGAAAAACTTAATGCAGGATGCAAAGGATGAATTCAACAAATCGGTTAACAATGCTTTTTTATAATTATATCATATGATACATGGCTACAACTAAACTACAACATGACAAAAAAAGTACAATGTTAATCAGAAAAAAAAATACGCAAGTTACACAATAGTTAAGTGTTAAAAAAGATAAAGGTTCTAAAATGCTCTAATGTTTTTTAATTTGCTTGTAATCGTTTATCATACATAGTTGAAATGAATTCGCTTGTATCTTTTATCAAAGTTTCATTTTCGCATGTCAATAGATATATGAATTTTTGTTCATTTGTTGGAATCGATTTAAATTGGGGGCATAGATTTTCAATCTTTTCAAGGACAATCTTGGGCTCAAAGTTGTAGTTTTTACAGGATAATAAAAAGTGTGTTTCATTTTCTACTTCATTGCTAAAGTTATTGCAAAATCTTTGATCTCTTTCAATAGGGGGTTTCGTGTGTCTCCCCTTTTCAATTGCTAGGCAATGGTGACTATGTCTTAATTTTGACAAGAATCTTCTACATTCTCGCTTTGGGATTAAATATAGATATGGCTCAAAGTAGGTTCGAGTCTTGTATGTCTTATAAGAAAGAGCTTTTGAGCAGTTGTCAATGTAAGATTTCCAGTATATGTGATATTTTTGTTTAAGTATCTTCTTCATGTTGATTTTAGAGAGAGATGTTAGAGAGTTTATGGGTAAGTCTATGGGTATGCTAAAGCTTTGATCTGTTCAACGTATTGGCACAAAAACATAATGGTTGCGACGCACGGTAGGACTGGTACAGATCTGAGATTTGCTATGTTTAGGTAACTTAGAATTGACCAAACATGTCAACCCATTGCAACACCATCAGTCTGAATACTATTGTCGTTTAACCCTACACAGTCTGTCCGGGGGATTGGCCCGCAGGTAGTAGCTTACCCACATAATTTCTGAACCACTGAGAGTTACTCAATGAAATCCACGAGTTTTCCTAAAATCTGTTCCGGATTATATTAGTGCAAAAATTTTTTAGTTGCGGAGCACACATTTTGCTGACGTCATCAGTTTTCCTTATATGGGAAAAATGAATTATCAGTTTCCATGATTGAAATGCTCCTATACACCACAAAACAGTTTATGATATGGGTGCATTCCATGTTTACATTGCTTCATTCAATAAATAAAATGTAAAAGGCTGTGTGACCTCAAAATGACGTCATGAATTGTTCTTCAATTTCAATCATGATTTCAAAAAGTACTTACGTCAGCAGAGTGGGGTCACGTGACAGGCCCATTTGAATTTCAAAAGATGCACAACATCTGTGTTTTGTATAATGCTGCCAAGTTTCATGACCTCTAGGTGTAATCAATGCAACGTAGGCATTGCCTTGTGTATTAACGCAATATAGTGTTTGTTTGTTTGTATCAATACCAACAATCGATGCAATACTGCGGGGTATGCCTTGCCATGAGCTGGCGCCATTCTTTTGCACATAGCAAGATGGCTGGTTTCCTTGGGAATATTTCTTGATTTTTCTGCAAATGTACACGTCATTTTTAACGTCATCATAAAGAATACTAAAACCAAGGATCGTTATTCTACCAGATATAGGTATCAAACTTCTTGTTTGAGATATTTTACATTTATATTCAATCATCTTGTTTAAACTTGTGTTGAATTTACCATGAAATTTCCCAAGATTCGTTTGATATGCAAAGTCAACCAGAATCGCTCCTGCGCAGTTATTTCCTTTGAAAATGCTGTTTGGAAAGTTGAATTTGAAATTGAATTGGATGAAATGATTTGTGTAAAGCCAAAGTACGTCAGTCTGTAAATCGATTAATCCACGGCTGGTTTCATTTCTTGTTGGGTTGATTGTCAAGTCATTGCTGTCAACATTAGCAAAGGAATTGAGCGCCAGGCATTGTGGATCATAATAGACGAATAGTTGAAGACGATAAGCATTTGCAAAACTCATCTCAGGCCAATGTGAAATAGAAACATTGAAAGCCAGTTCATCTTCATTCTTGTATTCTGGTTTTGGTGTGTGATTTATTTCGTATTTCAATTTGCTTTCGTCTTTGGGCTTTCGTTTGATCTGCAGTGGATGGCTAAAGATAACTGTTTCATCTTCTGTTTCGTAGCTGTAAACATTCCACGAACTGAGTCCCGAATCTCTTTGTGAATCGATGATCTGAAATAAAGTAAAAGTTTACTTATTCATTAAAATTTTATTAACCCTACTCCTACCGGGGGGTGGAATCCACCCCCCCCCCAACTCAAGCTTTTCTTGTAACTGTTCTGTTGTGCGATGGATGTAAGCTTCCAAACCAGGCTGACTTTAAGCCTATATGAATTATCTACAATTTGACACAAAAAAATTCCCATAATGATAAAAATGGGTGACGTGACATTGCCTTATATGGGGAGCGGTCATGCCAAAACCACATATAAATGCCTATTTCTACCAGTAAATCTTATCAGAATTGACTGATTCTTGGCAAGGTAATAGAAAATAGTTACTAGCAGCAACAAAATAACATTTTTGGATTGTTATTGATATTAAGGAATGTCGATTTTTGACTGGCGTCTATAGCATGTTTCGAATATGATGTTATTTGCCATGTTTCATTGCTCTAGCTCTACAGATAAGCAATTTCTATTCTGCTTAAGTCCGTTGCTGCGGTCTACGACAAAAGTGGCTGTAAGCGAAAAAAGCTCGTAAATATGTTCAGAGATGTTTCCGCTCTTTTTCTCTCACTCGAAACTTTGTAACAACCAAATAAATTTGATCTTACCTCGTTCTTCATGCCAATATCAAAGTTATAGTAATCAACATCATTGAGATTGTAGTTGAGTTTTGCTGATGATTTGATGCCTTTTACTTCATTGCTTGAAATCCTGGTTATTTCTGCTGCGTTTGTAATAGTTGTTCCATTGTTTATCGTGGTAGTTTCATTTACATGTATGACACGTTGCTGGTCGATGTTGTGTGCCAAAGTAGTATTACTTGCAGCAGTAGAAATACCTATTTCGATCTTCTTTGACATTGGTGCGATGCTATAGAATGAGATTTGTCCATCATTGATATCCGTAATCTCCATACTGCTGGACTCGTATAAACGTTCTTCGAAAATTGGTCCCTTTGGAAAACAACCGAACATCTCAAATCTTATGCAGTGTGTGTAGGGATGTGCCATATCTTTAGCAACTGGCATAATTCGAATAAACCTTGCAAGTGTTCTTCTGAACCAGTTTACTTTAGTCTCCCCTTTGAGTATTTTCTCGACGCCAATGAATGTTTTCTTCGTGTTTGCATCATCGACATAGTACATCCATTTCTTGCCATCGAGACTGTATTGTATGTCAAATTTAGATAACGCATGCAAGCCATTAGTCCATTCTTGGCCTTGGATTGCTATACCCGAAAGCAACCTCTTGACACCAAGATCTACTTCAAGATAGTGCGATAACGGAGCATCGCGTGCTGAACACCAGCCAGGCCCTGCCTTGTGTAGTCTAGCACTAGAAGGGACGTGGTAAGCGTCATTTGCCCAAACAGAAGTTGCTGAAAACCTTGAATCTGGTAATTTACCAGTTCTGATTCCCATTTCCTCAGAACAGTCATCGATACCTTTTTGATCACGATAGATGTGAATTGTTTTTGTTATTGTCGAAGCTCCCACGCAATTAGGCCAGTTGAATGATTTTTCCCATATTTTTCGATTCTGTCCTGTATAAGAAATACTAGCCATTGAGCATCTTGCCTTGGGAATACTAGTCGTAGCAAATGAAGCAGAAACTCCATGCTTTTGTAATGCAGTTGCAAGATTGCTATTTATAGTCACTGCATCTTTCACTGCCATGAACAGTATTTTGCCAGACGGCAAATTGTTGAGATAAGCTGCCAATTCATCTCTTTTCACAGCCAATCCTAAGACATCAAACGAGCTTTTATGTTCCAAGATTGCACTTCGATAATCGAAAAGAACCACGTTTATACCACGTGTGTTGTGACTGTACTGGTATCCATTGACAGTGACGTGTCCTCTTGCAGCAGAGCAGTGTGTACCAGACGGGTATTCATCACACGTCTCAGACAGTATTTTCACTTCCAATATGCCTTGAAAAAGATAAATTAATTAAGTTGGTTGATTAAAGGTTAGGCATCCACATGAAATGCTTAGTATACAATACATGTCAACTTATCAATCAAAATGCTGACGTAGAGTAAATTTTACAGCAACTGGCAAAAGATTTCTCTTTATTCATCCTATCAAGGGCTTGCACATACATCATCAAGAGGTGGGATTTTAACCTGGACTGAATGATAAGAGAGCCAATGACGTTTCCACTGAGCTATAGAGCTCAATGAAATCGCCGAGTAACTCTCTGAGTCATACAGCCCAAGGCTCTCCTCCCGATTGTCTTTTTGTGTTTCGGCTATGCTGAGCCTTCTTCAGCACCATAAATGTTTATACATATTGCTATGAATGGCGAGCACTAGGTTAGATTTTTCCACAAGTGGCATGGCCTAGTGTTCGCCATCAAGACAAATATGTACAAAAATGTATGGTGCTGAAAAAGGCTGCCGAAAGAACATAGCCGAAACACAAAAGATAAAGAGGAGGAGAGCCTTGAGCTGTATGACTCAGGGAGTCGGCGATTTCATTGAGTTGAGTTCTATAGCCCAGTGGAAATGTCGTTGGCTATCTGATCGTGCAGTCCAGGTTCGAACTCCATCTATTGTGGTATGCCACTTGTAGAAAAACCAATCCTGATTCCTAGTGTTCCCCATTCATGACAAATACATCATGAAAGGGATATCTGAGACCATCCAAATGGGCAGCTCAATCCAAAGAGGGTGCTTATTCGATGGAAGGTGCTTATTTGAGGAAAAACGGCACTTCAGTTTCTTATGGGAACCATCGCATCAACCGTTTGCATCCGCCAATTAGAAAGTCGTATTGTTACAAACACGAGACGCGTTTTTGTTTGAGTTGTCAATAGGAACCTTTGCCTCGTTGCCTATTATACAGTTGACATCCGCTATCTCGACTGCCCGCTATCTCGAACATTCGCTATCTCGAACGATTTTCCATTACCCCTCGTTTTGGTATAAGGGTTTGTATAGAAAAATCATCCGCTATCTCGAACCCCGTTATCTCGAACATTCGCTATCTCGAACAATTTTCCATTTCCCATGGAGGAAAACCTGCTTTTTTTCTCGAACTTGGCCAAATTTTCTGCCAAACTGGATAAAGAGACAGGCTGATAATATATATACGTTCGCCTAGCGGAGCGGTGATGGCAGCAGCTAGTGATATGGTGTCCATGTATACAATAGATGAAGCTGTTCTCTTTCGAGATGTGCTGCATCGCTATTATCTCGATTTCACCAATAGTAGGGATGAAAGCAGATGAGCTTTGACTCCTATGTAAAAAATACCAGACTTGTTTGTGAGATTTTGAGTCAGTAACCCTGCATGTTAATAGGGGTTCCTTTTCTGACTTAAAAACTATAATTTTTTATATTTATATGGGGCATCCGTTATCTCGAACATTCGCTATCTCGAACCAATTCCAGTTTACCTTCAGAGTTCGAGATAGCGGATGTCAACTGTATATGGAAAAATTACCTAAACCTGCATTTTCCTTAATCCCAGTAAGCCTTAATTGTCGTTACGTATTTGGTCTATAATCTTCTGCCCAGCAAACCTACAACAGACCTAATGTGTAAATCACATTATTTTTACCTGATATCTCAATTAATTCAATCCTGGACAAAAATATTGGAAGTCAGCTACTAAAATCCTATCTCCTTTGATTTTTATGAAGCCCTCGTTATTTTCAACCCGCTCCCACGGAACAATATTGTACAGGGGGAGGGGGTAGCACTGTGAGGAGAACAGAAAATTGCTTTGGTTCCAAAATAGTACTTTAGGTTGACGGTCCAATGATGCTGTCTAGCCGCTGCTGCGCGGCAGTATGGAAAGGGGATCGTAAGGGGCTGACGATTTGCTATTTTCGTATTTTTTCGACGATTCCACGGCTCGCAGCCCAAAAACAACGGTTTTACGGTATTTGGCGACGGCGACAACTAGGAATACGCTCTTTCGGAAAATAAAGTGCAACAATTTTATGACGTCATTGCGCATCACAATGGTTTCCCTGGTTACAGTAACAGAGTATATTCGGGAAAGAAGCAGACTACCTCTGTCATCGTAGAAGTATGTCCGAATTCTATTCTCGTCCGGACAGCTCCAAAGACCAAGTTTTGTCCCAACGGCCGGTGTAGTCCATCCTCCCCCATGTGGATGAACACATTTACTTGCTGTCGGCTGATGAAGAAGATTTTTAGTGTCCAGATCGAAAAGAATTGCTGAATTTGAGCAATCAGAAGTGAGTTTCAAAGCGTTATTCACAGCAATGACACATTTTCCTGTCGCATAATGTTGTAGATGTTTGTTATTTCGTTGTAAAAAGCGATCACAGATATAAGCATTCTGCAGCTTAATAAATCCATCTGATGATAACTTCCAGCACAAACTACTGTGATGACGAATGATATACAATACTTGTGGAACGAGCCAGAATTTGGCTTTGTTTTCCGTACATCCTGACCATAAAACAAGACCTGTGAACTCTGCTGGGTCGGCAACGTTTCCCTCTGGTCGAATACACTTACCACTGATCAATTGTTTAATAGAGCGAGTGGCTGCTAGGTATTGGAACAAAGTATCCGGTACTGAACACGATGTCGTTAGGCCTATTAGGCTACTATCGCTGTGCCCTAGAGGGACGAGGCATTTCTGAGTTGGTACATG
Organism: Chrysaora quinquecirrha; assembly: GCA_014526335.1. Taxonomy (NCBI): domain Eukaryota; kingdom Metazoa; phylum Cnidaria; class Scyphozoa; order Semaeostomeae; family Pelagiidae; genus Chrysaora; species Chrysaora quinquecirrha. Next base: position 536,861 of record JACTAT010000048.1, on the reverse strand, counting down.
GAATAACCGCGCTCCACTTTGCCATCTGAAATGCTCTTTGCATATTGTCTTAAAAACGAGTTTTTGTCTTGTTGTATCCAATTCAATGCACTTGCCATAATAATGCCTGATGTGGAAGGTATCTGTTGCACGATCACTTTGCGCAAAACATGCTAATACCAGAAAGGTAACAACTACGATGTAAATCATCAGTAAACGCAATCCTATCTTAAGCAAAGTTCCCAACGCCATTGCGACTTGGAGAAATATAGTTATTTTTGATGATTTTTCTGGTTATTGTAATTGTTCTCATAAATCATTAATACATTGGTTCTATTTTGATTCAGCTGATTGTGAAAATACCATGAATCTACAAATACACAAGTGTTACCATCTTAGATGCAATGATAATGAATTGGTTGCGATACAAAGAATTGCTGGTGGCAAAAACAATCTGAGTTGTTCAAGTTGCCTGGATAAGCCATACTTAGATTATGCCGAAAATCGGTTTGTTTGGATCCGACAGAGACATATTTAATTATTAAAAAATATCGTTTCATGGCAATGTAAGCAAGATACACGTATTTCATTTCACCTAAGCTATCCTCAATAAAGCCGCCTTTAATTAAAGACACCTTCAGATGACACACAAAGTGCAATCTCAACAAATTTGCACTATTGTCCTTAAATAATTTTCTCGGTTTCGTTTTCATGTCGTTGATCACTGTTGATTACAAGCCAGATCTGTCAACGCAGTCCTTCTATATACACTATCCGACTTTAAGCTCGTTTAATTTAAGAGACCTCCAGGTGACTCACAAAGTGCCAGCTTAAAAAATTCGGATTATTGTCCTCAAAAAGTTTTCTCTTTCTTGTTTTCATGTAACTGTTGCAAGAAAGATACCCATTGTCATTGATTGCAAGTCAGGCTTTATAAAGCAGCCCTTGCATATAAACTTGAAGCTCGTTTAATTTAAGAGCTATGTACTTAACGTAATAGATAGAAAGATTTTTACGGGTATATACATCCATATACTTGTATATATAGATAAAGCTTTATATACTCTTTATACTATATACAGCGAAGACATACGCGAGAGCATGATTTGAGACACTATATACGGGTATATGCATCCGTATACTTGTATATACGCAATATATACTACACTCTTTTTTTTTTATAAGAATACTATAAATTTTGCCCAGCCTCAATATTCTTAAGAAATTTTCGTTTTGAGCCTGAAAATATTCTAAAAGTATTCTTATTTTTTCAAACATGATATGGTTTCAGGGGAACATAGTTAAAAGAAAGATTACGAGGAAATGGCGGAGCGAAAGAAAAATTCAACTATTATAACAATAAGAATGTTGTTTAACAATCATGAAGTTTCGTTTTAACGGCTGAGCATATTCTTACAATATTCTTAAAAATTGGATGATTCTGAGCCTCAATATTCTTATAAACTTTATTCTTATAAAAAAAACAGTGTATATGCAGCGAAGACAATTGTGAAAACATGGTTTGGGACACTATATCCGGGTATACATCCATATACTTGGGGCTTATATGTACTCTATATATACAGTATATACCGCGAAGACATACGTGGGAACATGGTTTGAGACACTATATACGGGTAAATGCTTCCATATACTTTTTATGCGCTATATAGTAGGAACAGCCACTTCATGTAAATGTAACGTATGTCTTCTTGCAAAGTCAGCTTGAATGACATGATAGATAATCGTCTCTCAAATGTCGTCTGACTCCGTGTATCTCTCCGCGCACGTAAAACTCAAGCAGCAGCAAAGATCCTTCTTCTGTTACCCTGTTACATACGAACGATCCCGATAACATCGCGACCAGTCGGATCTGAGGCTGCCTGGAGGCTTCCATTCGAAATTTCAATTCAACTCAATTGCATTAATACTTTTGCCACACTGTATTCACATTCAATTCAATTTTTGAGATTATCTTGCGCGCTTGTGCTTTGCATTGCTTTTTGATTTCACTTTCAAGTTTCCATCCTGCTTCACTCCAAAACCTGTTTCAAATAGAATCTCTGGGGAAAACGATGTCGTTGCAAACACTGAGAGAGTTAACAACGAAATCAGAAAATACTGTGAAACAACTGGCAACAAAATTAGATCTTTTAAAGAAAATTTACGGTAAGACGAAACACAACTTGGAACTGACTCAAGTCAAGATACATTTCTTTCCTAGGCCTTCGATATTAGATAGGCATAGGCCTTCGTCTTCTCATTCTTACCCGTAATCCTTAAAAACATAGGGGCCCTATGGGCATGTTCGAAGAACGACTCTGGTTGAATATAGCTATTTCGGTCAAATGATGAAAGATGTTCATCGGTATGCACAACGATGACGATAATGATTATGATGGTAATGGTGGTGGTTATGATGATGATGTTCATGAACACGATGATCATGATGCTGGTTGGTAGGGGTGATTGTGGTTGTATGGTGGGTATGGTGGTGGTGATAGAGGTGGTTGTGGTGCTGAAGGGGTGGTTGTGGTGGTTGTGATAGGGGTGATCGTGGTGATGGTTGTAGGGGTAGTTGTGGTGGTGGTGATAAGGGTGGTCGAGGTGATGGTTGTAGGGGTGGTTCCGGTGGTGGTGATAGGGGTGGTCGAGGTGATGGTTGTAGGGCTGGTTGTGGTGGTGGTAGCGTTCCTTTAGATGTTGCACACCGTCAATGGTGGTGATAGTAATCATGATGATGATGATGATGATGATTATCATTATTATTATTATTATGACGATTTTCATCGTGAGGATAATATTAATGATGATTTGTTTTGAAAACTGTTTTGAAATTGCCGCTCTTTGGCAAAACTCTTTGTTAAATGTTGAGAATGCCTGAAATGTCATTTACCAAAGCAAGGTGGCAATTTTCCAGTTCCATTAAGTAAACAAGGATGAGTCAGTTGTCACATGACCCCAGATTGACAAAAGTGCTTGCAGGCGAATTGTGAACAACTAACCGCAAATTAGCATAAATGGCGAGACAATGGCCCTAATGGCATTCTTGACAATGGCCCTATTGTTACACGTTTTCCATTGTTCAAGCGTTGGTTAGTTGGTGAGTGAGTGAGTGAGTGAGTGAGTGAGTGAGTGACATCCACCCCACACCAATGTGTTCGAAGTTCTTCGAACACAAAAACTAGCACCAAAACAGACGTATGACTCAATGGTGTAGGAAGAGGAAAATTTTTGTGGGGCGGGCTGAAACAATAGGAACAATAAAGCATCTCAATTCCAAAGAAGAAAACAATGGACTTTGCAAATTAGGGTGCAGCCCCCCAGTCCATAGGCTGCTACGACCCTGTGGTTAACATTTCTAGGAGGTGTGGGACAGCTTTTGACAGCAAGGTACACTTCCGGGATACTGAGATTCTCCACGTACATTAGTTCCGAAAATAATCGGACCCATATATTTCGGACTACCTAAAATTTCGGACATTAATATTTTCGGACAAACAAATTGTCCGAAATTAAAAGTGTCTGAAAATTTTCGGAACTAATGTATTATCATGTCATAATCTCCTGATCAAGGGATTGAAACCACAGAGAGATCGGGTGAATATCCACCGATCGATGGATTGAAATGGACAAATTGAGCCTGCGGCAAAATGTGACCCCATTTCCGTGGATTTTCTCTACAGAAATGAATTCAACGTCCAAAAATACTCCAGGATTGTCCGTTTCATTGAAGACTTTCACTGCCCTAATTCTCAAGAAATTGAGAAAACATCAATTTTCATTCTTATTTGCTAGTTATTGGCTTTAAAATTCATATTCCAGTTATTCCGAAATAGTTAATTTGGTTTTTCACTGGTCTTTTAAATTCTTTTTTGTACCTTTTAAATTCTGTTCTGTACCTTCATCAGGCTTGACAGAGCTTGCAACCCGCTTGCAAGTACGGTAAAGACCCGATCGGGAGATTATCCCCTGATACACAGAGGATCTTGATATCCAGGAAGTGTACCTTGCTGCTTGAATTCAACTTTTTTTCAAACAATTCAATTAAACCTCAGCTGTTTCTAATGTGTGTTACTAAACTGCACTCTAGCCATAGCTGACTTTTGTTACCTCATTGGAAATTGAACCACAATTGTTTTATAAATTATACCACCAACATTTTTACTTTAGTAAATGAAAACATACTCATTCCAATTCTCTTTCACTATTTTAGCACAACAAGAAAAGTCAAATGAAAAGGTATAACTGGTTCTAATATTTTATCTTTCAAAATGCAAAGAAGAGTCAAGTCACATCAAAATAGACTTGCTCATTTTGTTAATTTGAATTTTGTTCATTGCTAAATGAGAAAATGAGAAGGAGCTCTACAAAGTCTACCAAATCTATTAGCCTTTGCAGTGGCAAATGAGGCTGAAGTAGACGAAATGGCAGTTTTTGTGCCATTCCCTAGGAAGTTAAGTAACAAGATCTTTACCCTTGCTGTGAGGCTACTGGCTGTGGTGCTGCAGTGGGGGAGTACCAGCTATGATCAATGTACCAGTGTAATGGGTCAATATTCATGACAATGTACTGGTGTACCAGTTTTCTTGCATATGCATGTTATGGCTTTGATTTTTCAAGTGTACCATGTACCAGATTGCATTTCCACCATACGAGCTTGAGATTTTTCCTTTCGTACCATGTACTTGATGCTCTGTACCTGTGTACCAGGCAGCTGTCAACCCCTACTACAAGGGCTGGGACCCAAAACTTACTAAGCTCCTGACACCATGAACTAGCTGCATTAAACCACAGCACCTAGAAGACCTTCCAAACCTGCCAGACTACCATTTTTAGAATTCTTGCTTGAACCCTAATTCAAAAACTACAATGCTTGCCAAAATCTTTGAACACTTCCACTGTTTTTGCTTCAGTTATACCAGCAGAATCCCACCCCCCACAAATGACATACAGCCATACATACCCATGACATACCCATGCCGTACATACCCGTACATACCCATGACAAATACAAATGACAAATGGAAAGGGGTCGATTCCCTTGGTGGGGAAATTGTATCAAGCACCCAAAAATTAGTCTAGGTACAAAGTTTTACTATCTCAGTGATTGAATTGTTGATTTTACGTGCGTTCAAATTTTACCGTTTTAGGGCTTAGACCGATTGGGGTAAAAAGTTTCACAAATTTCATTTTTTGCAGTCAAAGCCTTTATAAAATCAAGAACACAAGCAATAGGAATGTGAAACTTTATACCTAGATCAAGTTTTGGGTGCTCTATAAGATTTTTGCATGGAAAATTCAATATCTTGTGATTTTGAAATATTGCAATGCTGTCCGCTGTCTACAAAAATTGCCTATTTTCGTAATGGCATCAATATGAGGTATATTTTGGAATTTACCAAGTTGTTCCAGTGACAGTTATAAGAATTTCTCCCAACGAAACATGTACCTCAAGTCCGTTTTCCATCCTTCATTATTTTAATTTCAGGAGCAAATGAAACAAATTCTTCACAAGAATGATCAATTAAGACAAGACATTGCAAGACTAAAATGCAACTTGAATTTCTTAAAAGTTCAGAATGGAGGTAGGGTATTTTAATCTCTGAATCTTTGTCACTGCCCTTGTTACTGTCTCTTGTACAGTAAGCACTTTCTGACAATGTGCAAGGCTAGGGTATACTTGGCTGTAATACTGTTCAGTTTTAGTTGCCATTACTTTGGGAATTTCTCAAAAATTTTAAAGTTTTTATCATGCTTCATAATTTTAGATCCTAAACTGAGATTCATTTCCAAGAGTGTTTGCTATAATGGGTTCCATATCCGCGTTATTCACCTGGCCTAAATTTTAGCTAACAGACCGTCTTCAAAAATTTGTTCCAGTTTGTTCCAAAAAGATTAAAAAATTACATTTTATTTTAAATCACTCTAAATTTGTTCCAAGTTCACTTCAAATTCATACCAAATTGGTTTCTAATCATTCCAAATCATTTTCAAAATAATTTTCAATTCTTACCAGATTTGTTTCAATGTTTTGCAGAAAATGAATTAAATCCTTCAGGGAACCCAAAGAAATGAACCCATTTGTATCGATTCATACTAAAATGAAAGGGATAATTGGAGACAGTCCCTAATCAAAATGCCGAGCAAATTGCTGTTGATGAATTGAAGAGAGAATTATTGGTTGAATAGTTCTATCGAAAAAATTTAAGTATGTATCCAGCTTTACTTTCAGGCCTTTTCGTTTCACGCGAGCGATCGCGTCATCACTCGCGCAAACGTACTCACGCGAGCTTTATATCACTCGCCCAAAATGGTCAATACTGTAGAATATCACGCAACAAATTAACTGATGAACTTCGAAAATTAAAGACCTCTCAATGAGAAGAATGCGTGAAAATTTAAAATTGTAAAACGACGCGATTGAACCTACGTGAACTTTATTTGGTGCAAAGTCTGCAAAAAGAACGAGGATATAAGTCTCAAAATATAATTCCCTGGGGGACATCGGAACTTTTTGAATTCGACAATTGAAGTAATAATGATCTTAAACTTTTTTCGCCATGATTTAATTCTACACACTTTTTTTTTATAAGAATACCTTATTTTTTGCCGAGCCTCGATTATTCTTAAGCCTTTTCGATTTTGAGCCTGAGAATATTCTTAAATTATTCTTAATCATCAATGTTGTAAATTGGCCTGAAGATCAAGAGAAATAAGTCAAATCTTTGTCATTTGTTAATTTATTAAAAAAAAGAGTTACTGTATCAAATAGTAAGACAGGATGTATGCATTTCAAAACAAATACAGTTGCCTGACAATCACACTTATTGTGTAGTGTAAAAAATGCAGAGAAATAAAAATGATCCTCGTCAATCTTGAGCCTCAGATTATTCTTAAATAATTCTTAAATTTCAGCAATTTTGAGCCTGAATATTCTTATAGACTGTATTCTTATAAAAAAGTGTGTATTTATATCCACAAAAACTTTTTAAAACATTATGTTGACATTACATCTACATTGACTTGTCATTCCTAATTTCATTTCGGAAATAAGGATTGCTTCAAAAGTTGTAGTTTATTCACCTGAGTGATCGCTCGTGCAAATGCACTCAGGCGAGCTTTTTACCACTCGCGTTCAAATTTTGTGGTAGAGCTTTAGGAATAGAAACTCAGAGAGTACAAGCATTTAAGATTAGCTCATTATTCATCCACCCCAAACAACACACCTAGTTACAAAGTATTTATACAGATATTTACAATAGAATTAGTACGCATGTGCAAAGTAAAAATACAGAGATACTACAATAACAAAAGTAAAGTAAACAAAGAGTTAAGTATAAGTGCACGTGATAATTTACATGTTGTGCACATGATTAGTATCCAGTCCTATTACAAAAACAATTGTATACCTTAATGCCATCGAATTTTGCGCTGCTCTGATTCTGAGCCCCAAACTTCGCGCATTCTCCTGAAACATGCGCATCCCCCTTTAACTTTTGCATAGCCTCGAAAGTTCCATACTTGCATTCACTGATTATGTAAGTGGAGTCCTGAAGACGCGAATATACGGTTTCTAGTCAACTCGCACCACTACCAACTCGCCCAACTTTTATGTCAACTCGCCTCACTTTCAAAGCCAACTCGCCCCACCTTCAAAGCCAACCCGCCCCAGCTGATCTATGAATGTTTAAAGCCGGCCCCAAATCCCCTTTCATCACACTGATAGATTCACTCAATTTTATCGTTTTCTACCATTTTTTTAATAGTGGGGTGAGTTGACTTGACAGATGGTGTGACTGGGGCGAGTTGTAAAAACACGTGGGCGGCTTGACTTGAGAGAGGCCGACCTGACCATGTTAAGGCGGGGCGAGTTGGTAGTGGGGCGAGTTGACCTGATACCGGAAAATACTATGTGAATCGTTATTCATTCCTGCCTATAGATCATAGACACAATTTTCTTCTGCTAGACAGTATTTCAGGTTTTTCGTTCCTGTTGCCTATCTTATCATTTTACAGGTGGTGAAAGGTGAAATAGTGTTTTAGCGGCAGTCACTAGGATCTCAGTAGTAGGCCAACTAATTGAGACGTCAACTCTGGTTGTGATGCTACAGTGGCTGGGCTCGAACCCTGACCACACTGAGCTCTTTACACCCCGAGTAGTGAGCTGGATTACGCCACGACACCACAGTGCCTTCAACAAAACTAGAAGTTTAGCTAATTCTCGCAATTTTCGGGCAGCTTGGTCTTTTTAAAGGCCACGTCTCATTTGCGTTCGCTGTTCCCTAAAGAATTTGCTGTTTCTCGTTTGCTAATGAACGCAACCACTTCTTATCAATTGAAAAGTTCAAGTCGGTTCAACTCATTTGAACTTAGCTGCCAATTAATTTTGACGCACTTTGATTGAAATTGGTCAACGGGGAGCCCACGAAGAGTCGCAGGTTAAAGTTTTTGCGCATGTTGCGCATGAAGTTTTTGCGCACTTTGCGCTCGATGGATTCTGTCGAATTCCACGCCCCCTGCAAAGCAGTTAACATGTAACATGTAACTAATTGACGAGTTTTACCAAGGCTAAATAATAAAATATGATGAAAAACATGAGTTCAGTCAAATTGACAACTTTCGTTTAAGTGAAAAGCCTGCTTGGAAATCCATATAAATTTAAGTAAAATTTCTTGACTATTTTGTCATTCCAGTTGATCTTGGAGAAGAAAAACCACGCACTATTGTCAGTGGCCTTGTGAAGTTTGTTACACTCGAGGAAATGCAGGTACAATGTTGTACAGCAAAACCCCCACATAGGAAACTTTATTTGTTAAGAACCTACAGTCTGTAATACATTCTACCGAATGAATAAGAACCATTTTTGCTTGATATCTAAATAGTTTCTTAATAAAGGGTTTCAATTCACTCACAGGGGTTTAAATGCAACTTGTGCTTGAGTTAATTTCTTCAACGGACTCCAGAAACATGACATTCAAAATAGTGATTTGTAGGGGTGGGGGCTCGTAAAAGCTACTACAATATACCATGCTTTGTTTTCTTAACGACTGTTTAGGCCCTTCATTAAGAAACTACACTCTGATATGATATGCTAGACTTATTACCTGAGTCGTAGTTATCGCTATTGAATTGAATTGCTGGACGCTCAAACTAACTGACTGCAGCGAACAACAACAACATCAATTCAATTCAATGTGAGCGAAAGTTAGGGACTTGGGACAAGTCTAATGATATGCTTCTCAAAATGTAAAAGCCTTAACATGATCTGTTCTTTCAAAAACTTAGGTTGTTTTGCATGGGGTTTTACTGTAATTGCCTTTTTAAATTTTTTCAAAACACCACTTGCACTTGCACTAACACTAACTAACATCACAAGTTACTTTTAAGAAGCTCGTACCATTTGTATGAAATCTGATTGTTTAACCAGAAATCTCAAAAAGACCCTTCACGGGAGGATTTCTGGATACCGATGCAATGGGATTTCTGGATACCGCTTTTTAGCATGCAAAAACCATGAGTCACTTGGACTCGTGTAAAGAGTTTATGTCTTCTGGCATAGTGATCTGAGATTCCTTTTTTGCTTAGCTACGTGAAAATGCTACGGAAATTTTAAAGATACTATACTATAAGTATACCCTGGGTGCCATCTCTTTGAGAGTAATACTAGCATCTTTACTTTTTAGTTGTACAAAACTTCAAAATTGCGATGAACAGCGGAAACATTTTGGGGCAAACTTAAATATGCCCAAAAATGTTTCCCCTGCTCATCGTAATTTTGAATTGTGTCATTGTTATTTCTGTAAGAATTCTTTTAATTTTCCATTTTTAGAATCGACTTGGAGTTTTCATGTGCAATTTAAAGCCAGCAAAGTAAGATTTAGTTAGAGAATGGGAAACTTTCACGTGTCAATCATAAACACATTGTTGAAAGGCAAAAACATAGATGACGTCAATCATCAGCCCAATTTTCTTTTGTTTTCGCCTTCCAAAATGTCAGTCAAATTGAGAAGTGAAAGTTTCTCCTTATTTCGGTTTTAAAGACCATGTTATCGGCAATTGTAAGCGAAACTACCAAAATAATGAAATTTAATAAATGATTACGGGAAAGATTACAGCTTCCCTGCAACAAGTTCTGGAACAACGGTTTGTAGCGACGAATAGCAACCCACTAGGTATCTAATTAGGCCACCAAATATTGTAGAGAACAGTCAGTGATGAAGATAGCATGGATCGAAACGATTACATTACTACAAATACGCTTCTATATTTTTTATCTCTGAATCTATGGTTCGTGATGAAAGTATAAGTTCAGTATACATGAATTGCTAAATACCTAACCGTTTGCAATATGAAGGGATGTGCGCTTCTTTTCTTAAAACTTGAAGTGCAATGTTTTTGCTGCGATATTCAAGTTACGAATGCCAAAATTTGCGAAGTTGCAATATTCTAGGCTTAATTTCTTAAGATATTTTATGGTTTTACAAGGGCTTTGACCTGCAGAAATAAGAATTTTCACCGGCATCCACGCCACTAAACTTGCAAGCTTATTTTTATCTATTGAGAAAACTATTTATATTATTACTTTTCTAGGATGCGTGGAATTCTTTCAGAAGGAATGATAATGTGTGCATCTACACCTGAAAACGTGGAGCCTTTGAATCCTCCAATAAATGCCGAGATTGGTGACAGAATCCAATGTCCAGATTACCCAGGTTTGTTCACAGTCATTGTATTGCTAATGAAACGAATACTTGATTGCGAGGGGGATCTAGGATGCGTGGAATTCTTTCAGAAGGAATGATAATGTGTGCATCTACACCTGAAAACGTGGAGCCTTTGAATCCTCCAATAAATGCCGAGATTGGTGACAGAATCCAATGTCCAGATTACCCAGGTTTGTTCACAGTCATTGTATTGCTAATGAAACGAATACTTGATTGCGAGGGGGATCTAGGATGCGTGGAATTCTTTCAGAAGGAATGATAATGTGTGCATCTACACCTGAAAACGTGGAGCCTTTGAATCCTCCAATAAATGCCGAGATTGGTGACAGAATCCAATGTCCAGATTACCCAGGTTTGTTCACAGTCATTGTATTGCTAATGAAACGAATACTTGATTGCGAGGGGGATCTAGGATGCGTGGAATTCTTTCAGAAGGAATGATAATGTGTGCATCTACACCTGAAAACGTGGAGCCTTTGAATCCTCCAATAAATGCCGAGATTGGTGACAGAATCCAATGTCCAGATTACCCAGGTTTGTTCAAAGTCATTGTATTGCTAACGAAACGAATACTTTATTGCGAGCAGTAGCTGAAACATCTTGCACCAACTTGAATTTATAGGTTGCAGCTGATCGCTTTCGCGGGAACTCATGCCGACCTTATGATGCAGATCTTCGAGCAAGAACAATAGCAGATTCAATTATTAGACTCGCATGATTGCATTTCACCATAGGACTGTCTACATCTACAACTCCCCGATCATCTACATCTATGCTTCGATAAATTTGCCTTGATCTGAACAATCGTAATGATCGGCAAAATTGAACTCATTCCAACTCTACCGACGTTTAAGATCCCCGATCGCCGACAGTCTCAATGATGTACAGTACGTTTTCATTAAATCGGCAAAGCAAAGCAGACGGTCGCTGATCCTCTTTAATCCGTCTACGATTTTATGGACACTGGCTTTGTTGGCTCAGCTGGCCAATCAAGATCTTACTAAATTACGTTTGCAAGACTTTGGTGCTATAAATATGTTTTCGTCTTGCAGGCCAACCTGATAAGCAACTAAATCCAAAAAGAAAGGTAAGGATAATCATTTGATTCCAATCTAAAATCATGTAGGTAAAATGTTTTGCTTTTTAAGGCGTGCGCAAACCGTGCCAACATTGTTGGCCAACATGTTGCCTGGAAATAGGCCAACATATTGGTACGGTTTTCCATACTATCACAACATCTGAGACGTTTGGGATGCTGATGTCATCTACAAATGATCTTTTGTAAACATGGCCAAAGGGAAGCAACTGTTTGTTTACTGCGCGCTCTTTTGGTTGACGACGAAAAAGAGAAACAAATCTTGGTCCAACTAAAAACGCTAGCTTAAATCTATTTCTCATTCCAAGGACTCCGAAATAACAACCGAAATTTGTCATGTTGTTCCAACATGTTGGCGAGACATGACATGGTAAACCGTAATAACACATCAATTTTGATCAAATCGATAAAAATGTTGGCCAACATTTTTCGTCGACAACATGTTTATTAGGCCATCATCTAAAGCAAACCGTGCCAACATGTTGACCAACAATTGTATGCGGTGATGTTGGCCAAAATGCTGGCACGGTTTGCGGCCAGCTTTATAAATTTTGTATTGTTTCAACTATGTTTCAATTAACTTAAGAATAAAACTATTCCTATTTATCTCGAAGCATAATGCGATAATGTGGCCGAAAAGGAAGCAGCTGTTTGTTTGTTTCTCACTTATGCGGTTAACAGCAAAGAAGAAAAAGTGTTTGCCAACATTTTTTCTTTAACAACATGTTGTTTATTAGGCCAACATCTATAGCAAACCGTGCCAACATGTTACGATGTGGGCCAACAAGTTGGTACGGTTTGCGCCCGGCCTTAGGGGTTTCTTATAAAAAAATGAGTTTATTCCTGAATATGGCTCCATTCATTATAATGGTCAATAAAGTAATCCATTATGATATTGAACGGAATATTTTGTTTGATTTAGATTTGGGAGCAGATTCAACCAGACTTGTTAGTGAATTCTGAAGGTGTTGCATGTTACAGAGGAAGTCAACTTCTTATTGAAGGAAAAGGAGTGTGCAAACCAAAATCAATGAAGAACTGCCCAATTAAATAAATAACTCTAACTCACATTAATTAGTATAGTATTTCAATGAAATTTTGATAATGAATCTGGTAATTCGTCGTGAAGGAAAACAGGGACGTGAAGGAAATGACTAAGTATTTTATGCATTCAGACCTGCTGTTTTCGTAGTGCAACATGATTTTACAAGAAACCTCTTATACGCGCTTTTTTATAAAGATCCATTTTAGAAGGAACCTACATGTGGAAGGCCTGAAAATGTAGAGAACGTATATTTCTAAAGAGAAAATCACTTAACAACTTTTTAATGTTGAATGCTTTTATCATGTAAATAAACAAGAATATGAAAGCCGGTTCCATTCACTTGCAGTCGAAAATCACATACATAAATTTATTTTGACGCATGTATCAAATGTTCCTTGAGTAGTCTCGAGCTTTGCTTACATGCAAGTGTCTCTATATAATAATGATGGCATTAAATCAAGGAACTATTTAGGAAGTTTTGGTACTACAGTTCGTTCAAAAAAAGTCAAAAAATAAGGAAATTTAAGAACTAGGCCTTGAGCTAGATTCTTTTCCTGACAATCAAGAAACTCGTCTTAGATTTATAGGGCTTTCCAAAAACAACGAACCCGGTAAAGAAACCTTTGTACTAAAGTAAAAATTTAAGTTTTGAGCATAAAAGTTGGTCACAATTTTTTGAAGGAATAAGAAATATGTGACATCACTTTGTAATGCTTTACTTTGTTACTATGAATAAAACCAGGAAGAAGCAAAATTTTTCACAAAATAGTTTGTTAACTCAAATTTAGACACTTGGAAAAAGCACACCTCAGCATAAACAATGTTTTGATACGAGTTTATATCCAACGTTCAATAGGTTGTCTGTCTCTGTCCAATTCGATCATTTTTCAGCCCTTGCCCTGAACTGGTCAATTGTTGTACAGTATCAAGTACCAATACACCCTTTCTGTAACTTATCCCAGCACCAGACAATCTTCAATTACATCAAATGTCCATCGAGTTCGTGCACATGCTTTTCTTTTCAAAGAAATTTAATGTAGCGCATTTTACATAAAGATGAAATATGCAAACTCGTCCTATAACACACAAGATAACTACAGTATAATGAAAAACTTTATTTGCCTTGAAGCTGCGGTTCTGCAATAGAAACATTTCTAAGGCGGGTTTCCCTTTCTGGAACACCCTGTACTACCAGGAGGCCATAGGATCATTTCGATAGAATTGGAATTTTTTTGAAATCGCAAGATATCAATTTTTCAATCCGAAAATCGTATAAAGCATCCCAAAATTAGTCTAGGTGCAAAGTTTGACTACCTCAGCACTCGTATTATCGATTTTACGAGTGTTCAAAATTTACGATTTTATAAGGGCTTTGATCGAGTGGGGTAATGCTCGACTCTCGTTGGGACCACTTTCCACAAGCCTACAGGTTTAATCCATCCTTCCGAGGTCGGTAAATGAGTACCCAGGGTATTCGTTCTAGAATATCAGTCTGGGGGCACAATCTGCAGGTCCCCCACCAGTTGTACAGCTGCCTCGAATTCCAACTTAATTAAATAAAAATTCCTTGCTTGCCTTCAACTTTGAAGGGGGGGGGGGGGCTTTGAATCTTGTTTTACTCGGTTTGCCAGGAATTTCATGAAGCTTCCCGTTCCGTTGGTAATTCCATTCCCCATTCCCCAAACCTTATGGAATCAATTCTGAATTCAATTCAATTTCAAAGTGTTTTTAAAAATCGCCATTTTATTTTGATAATCCGAAAAATGTCTGTCTGCTTTTTCTTGTTGGCAAACTGAATAAAACTACTTTAAAATTGCCCATAAGAATGAAGGAATGACTCTGCAGGAAAGATTAGGCATTCTGTCAAACAGGCTTCAAGATGAGAACGAAGAAAGAAAGAAGTCTCATGTGACATTTGAAGATGAAGAGAGAGGTTCTGGTGAGACCGGTAGGAGTAGGCCAGTTGTTGCTCCGCTGAGTTTTTCGAGCCCTCGAAGTCCGGGAACAAGAAGAGCCAGAAATGAAGGAGGTAGGTAGAACAAAGGGATTCCATGTTAATGTATAGTTTTGAAAGCGACCACTCACCTAAAAAAACTGTCAATGCAGAAATTCCTATCTCTGCAGCTCCCTCTCCCCCAAAACGTGATTTTCAAACAAGAAAGTTTACCTATAATGTATTTTCCATTTTAATTAGAGAACTTTATCCAGCTTTTCTTCATGGAATGGTACACTTTATCACCCAAAGGCCAAAGTAAAAACTTTCTTGCAAAATATTTTTAAGCACCAATCCTTAACTTTCCTTAATTATTTTAACAAATCTTAGGAACAATTCTTTACTTAGTCTTATACTTCTAATCAAAAGACTGTGAAATAATAAACATTTTCCTTCTGAAATTGTTTGTGACAATTACTTCGTGACTTCAAGCCATTGTTACGAAAAATGTTTTGGTGGCTGTTGCTGGCAACCATTTTTGACAACAGTTTGATTACTTTTGTCCACTAAGTGTTGTTGTGAGCAGATTGGGAAAACAATAGATTAATTAGCATGACAATTGGCTAAATAGTAGGAAAGGTGCAATCATTATTGCAAGTGGGAGCAAATTTTCCAACCAGGCTGGTCAACTTTGCCACACTGCCAACTTGCTACACCAACACCAGCAATTCACCATAAATTCACACATTTCAGGTCAATTTAGAACTGTGTTGTTTTTTGACTTGCAGCACCCTAGTGGTCTCTGGTCAACTCAGCTCAGTTTGAAATTTAGTTTTGAAACATTTAATACATTTGCATTCATTGAAAACCTAGGGCATACAGGCTTTCTGCATAGCTCATCTCAAGGGTTTTCAAGGCCAGCAAGGATAAACATGACAACATATGCAAGATCACAAGGATAATGCAAAGCCCAGATAGAATGCTGAGGCTGAGAAAGAGAAGCCTTGTAATATCACCCTAGGTAATGTCTGCGCAGTATTGTGGAGGATGTGCAGTAATGTGGAGGGATTTTCGCAGTAATGTGGAGGGTGTTCAGTAATGTGGAGGGATATCATCAGTAAGGTGGAGGGATTTTTGCAGTAATGTGGAGGATGTTCAGTAATGTGGAGGGCTATCTTTCAGTAATGTGGAGGTGCGCAGTAATGTGGAGGGCTATCTTTCAGTAATGTGGAGGATATCATCAGTGATGTGGCGGTTGCGGAGTAATGTGGAGGCTATCTTGAAGTAATGTGGAGGGCTATCATAAGTAACGTGGAGGGCTATCTTTCAGTAACGTGGAGGATGTTCAGTAATGTGGAGGACTATCTTTCCGTAATGTGGTGGCTGCGGAGTATTGTGGAGGCTATCTTAAAGTAATGTGGAGGCTATCATCAGTGATGTGGAGGGATATCATCAGTAATGTGGTGGTTGCGGAGTAATGTGGAGGGCTATCTTGAAGTAATGTGGAGGGCTATCATCAGTAACGTGGAGGGCTATCTTTCAGTAACGTGGAGGATGTTCAGTAATGTGGAGGACTATCTTTCCGTAATGTGGTGGCTGCGGAGTATTGTGGAGGGCTATCTTAAAGTAATGTGGAGGCTATCATCAGTGATGTGGAGGATATCATCAATAATGTGGTGGTTGCGGAGTAATGTGGAGGCTATCTTGAAGTAATGTGGAGGGCCGAGTAATCAAGAAGCACTCTCGTAGCGGTTGCCGAGAATTTTCGTTTTTTAAACGATTCTCATTGACAAGAAATGCAATTCGGAAGCTAAACCGTGCGTTTTTAGCCATGAGAACCTTCACACTGCTTTAATATTTCATCATATAAGTGTAAGAATCACAGTTTTGGTTCATTTGCGTAAAATGTCTAATACATATATATTAACAAAACATGAATAAAATATATCTAACATGAATATAAATTCGAAGAAGAAAACATTGTTCTTTTTTACAAACGAAGATACAATGAGTTGAGCGATAAACTGATCTGTACATGAATCAGTGGCAATTTATTTTGTCTCTCTTCCTCAGTCTAATAGCAAGTTTATTCACGTAATATTTCATTCATGTCGTTGTGGTTATCATTTGACACTAATCAAACAGAAAGGTCACAAACTAAATAGCAATATTTATCTTTTCCGTTCATAACGTCAATTAAAGTTTTTTTGGGTTTGCAAAAATAGATACTACCTGTAGGAGGGCTTCGAAACAAAAACGAATGTGAATACGTTCTGCTGCTATCACGATGTCCACACGCAAAGGGTTGAACAAAGTAAGGCAAACAAGCAGTATTACGTGAATAAACTTGCTATTAGACTGAGGAAGAGAGACAAAATAAATTGCCACTGATTCATGTACAGATCAGTTTATCGCTCAACTCATTGTATCTTCGTTTGTAAAAAAGAACAATGTTTTCTTCTTCGAATTTATATTCATGTTAGATATATTTTATTCATGTTTTGTTAATATATATGTATTAGACATTTTACGCAAATGAACCAAAACTGTGTGATTCTTACACTTATATGATGAAATATTAAAGCAGTGTGAAGGTTCTCATGGCTAAAAAACGCACGGTTTAGCTTCCGAATTGCATTTCTTGTCAATGAGAATCGTTTAAAAAACGAAAATTCTCGGCAACCGCTAGGAGAGTGCTTCTTGATTACTCGGGCCCTCCACATTACTTCAAGATAGCCCTCCACATTACTCCGCAACCACCACATTATTGATGATATCCTCCACATCACTGATGATAGCCTCCACATTACTTTAAGATAGCCCTCCACAATACTCCGCAGCCACCACATTACGGAAAGATAGTCCTCCACATTACTGAACATCCTCCACGTTACTGAAAGATAGCCCTCCACGTTACTGATGATAGCCTCCACATTACTTCAAGATAGCCTCCACATTACTCCGCAACCACCACATTACTGATGATATCCTCCACATCACTGATGATAGCCTCCACATTACTTTAAGATAGCCCTCCACAATACTCCGCAGCCACCACATTACGGAAAGATAGTCCTCCACATTACTGAACATCCTCCACGTTACTGAAAGATAGCCCTCCACGTTACTTATGATAGCCCTCCACATTACTTCAAGATAGCCTCCACATTACTCCGCAACCGCCACATCACTGATGATATCCCTCCACATTACTGAAAGATAGCCCTCCACATTACTCCGCACCCTCCACATTACTGAAAGATAGCCCTCCACATTACTGAACATCCTCCACATTACTGCAAAAATCCCTCCACCTTACTGATGATATCCCTCCACATTACTGAACACCCTCCACATTACTGCGAAAATCCCTCCACATTACTGCACATCCTCCACAATACTGCGCAGACATTACCTAGGGTGAATATATCTCCTCCTACCTAGGGAAGGGTCATATAGCATAGCAGATGTTCTGTTACCCTCATGTTGGAGGGACGAGCAAAAAAATCTGTCAATCTTTGTCACAGCATAAAAGGTGCAGTTTTAATTCCCTTCCCGAACTTCGAGACAATTTCGAGACAAAAAGATAAATTCAAGACTCTCATGAAATCAAATGTGGTACAAATTACCATTTATATAGAGATTGTCCATAATCTTACTTAGAAATTAAATTCAATTCAATTCAATTTCATTTGTAAAACACACAATTAATGTATAAGATACAAATTAAAGCAAAATAATGTGTTTTACGCGACCCAAGAAAAGCAGGGCTTATCAGGCTTGGGCCGCTAAATTAAAGTTATAATAAAGTTACAAAACAAATCTAAGTTTATGTAAAAAAAATACAAGAGAATACCATCAACTCTGGTTAACTAGAGCTTAGTTAACACAAGCTAAAAATATAAAAATCAGAACACAAAATATTCAGCCTTTACAAACAATCAAAGCACAGTACTATTACTATTATATAAACTTTTTTTAACTTTTATTATTTTTTTGGAATATTTTTCAAGCTGGATGACTAAAATTAATAAATTTGACCCATTGACACTATATTGGATAGATTTGGAAGTGGTATCAGAGTACCTTGATCTTCACTCTGTTATGGATTACAAATGATGTTTTTAAACTATACTTAATAGCTTTTGCAAAGTGGAGTGTGTTTTTATCAGATAGCTCTAGCATTACGTCAACATCAAACCACTATCTGATAGAAGAATAGAAGCATTCTGGAAAAGCTCCAGAAACCAAACTTCCTCGCAGGTCCAGTTAATGTTTCACACCTGTCGATCCAACCGATGCAATAAATAAGAGAGAAACCATAGTTCTCATTGCCCGATGATGGGAGACGGGTTTCTCCCAAAACATTCCCCAAATAAATATCAGAGGCTTGTCTTGATAAATAGCGATTATATTTATCATGTCTAATACGGTATCAGAAACAGCCTTGATAAGTTTGGAAGAATAGTCAATAGAAGTGTGTATGGTCGATAACAGGGCAACTAGCCCCACTACAAACTTGCTCAGCCTTAACATGGTCAAGTCGGAACTCTTTACAAGTGATGTTGTCCCACATATTGTCCCACATATTGTCTAGTCAACTCAGCCTACCATTAACTAAATGATAGAAAAGATATAAGTGAGTGAATCTATCGATGTGATTAAAGAAGATTTGGGCCAGAGCCCCCAATTTTAAACATTCATAGCTCAATGGGGGCAAGTTTACCTTTGAGATGAGGCAAGTTGACTTTGAAGGTGGGGCAAATCGACTTTGTAAGTGGGGCGAATTGACCTAAAAGTAGGGCGAGTTGGAAATGGGGTGAGTTGGTACACACTTTTTTTTATAAAGAACCTAGCTCAAGGCCTAGTTCTTAAAGTTCCTTATTTTTGGACTTCTTCTGAGACGATTGTAGTTCCAAAAGTTCCTTAATAGTTCCTTAATTTTAACTGCATGTTCAGTTTCATGACTACTATACAGAGACACTTAGATGTGAGCAAAGCTCGAGACTACTCACAGAAACATTTGATACATCCGTAACGTACAATTTATGTGATTTTCGACTGCGAATGAAAGGAACCGGCATTGTAATTCTTGATTGTTTGCAGTGATAAAACTTTTCAACAATAAAAAGTTCTTTAGTAATTTTCTCTCTAGCAGTATGAGTTCTTTAAATTTTCAGCCCTTCTACGTGTAGGTTCCTTATAAAGTGGTTCCTTATAAAAAAAGGGTGCAGTGGAGTAGAAACGGCATGGTCCTCACTCTATGCTTAAGGCTATCCTATGTAATGTTATACATGGTCCTGTATAGCCTTAGAAATTCGAGCAGCAGTCTAATATGGTTTTCAATTAATATCAAATTTGAAAATTCATTTATTTATTGTCTTCATTCAAGGATTATCCTCTATCTATAAAAGAACTAGAAACAGTTGCTGAAATTGGCCGTGGAACTTGTGGTGTGGTGACAAAAATGAAACATAAATCTAGTGACAAAATTATGGCTGTGAAGGTATTTATTTCTACCTAATCTACACTCTTTTTTTATAAGAACCAGGAAATTTTGATCGAGGCTGGCTGTTCTTAAATTTTTGCCATTTTTGAGCCTGAAATGTTCTTAATCTGTTCTTAATTCCCTGGTTACTAAGAAAGCTATATTTTTCAATGAATGTTTGGGTGGTACTAGGTTTGTGTGAAAATGCAGCATTCTTGTCTATTGCTTTTTACCTTCAGTCTGACTGTCTTACTTACATATTTAGCTGATATTCTTACGGCTTTTGAAAAGGCCAGCCTCAGCTTGTTCTTAATTTGTTCTTAAAATCTGGGCTAATTCCAGGCTCGTGTTCTTATAAATCTCCTTGGAGTATACAATTGTGAATACCTCTACTGAAGAGTAAGAAGCTCGATAACAGCTGTATGTAGGATGAAGATCAACTCCAATTGTTGAAACTAGTACTACCGCTTTTGAAAAATTCCTTGTCCGATTTATGTATACTTTCTTAATACAATACTTCCGACACTAAAAATTTTTATTAAGCGTCTATTTCTCGAATCTATATAGGCAAAAATATGTCCGATACTCCATCAGAATTTCCTGCGTGAATAGGAAGTGGGGAATCTCCCAAAAAAGTGTTCTTGTTTAATCAACAGTTTACTTAGTTTTTGCTCGAGTAAAGAGGTAATTGGGAAAGATTTCAAGACTTGCATTAACAAAGAGACAACTAAATAGATGTAATGCATTGTATTGCTTTATTTTTATGTCATTTCGCCATTTCGTCATTTCGTTTCGTCATTTCGTGATTTCGTAGTTTACAGACTGCCCCCTTCAGTTAATTCTATTGGTCCTCTAATGGTATCCTGTGAGCTAATTGGTGTTCTGAAGACAATGATAGTCATCATATTTTTATGGTTAATTTAACCATAGTTAAGTTAGGCTCTTTCTTGAAAAGAAAAGAATTCAGTGAATATACCCTAAATATACGGCATAACGCTTCATTAATAATAGTAGAAAATCCTGAGGAACATGTCAAAGATATATGTCAAATAAACCCTAACCTCTTAAAGCCGTATTGAATAATGTTTAAATATAGCAACCAGTTTGCTATTTGGTTAAAGAATGTAACTCCAATGTAGTTTTGTATAAGTAATGTGTTAATACAGTAATCATCCGCTATTTCGAACTCTCAAGGGAAACTAGAATTTGTTTGAGATATCGAATGTTCGAAATAAGGGATGTCTCATATGAATATACAAATTTCTAGTTTGTAAGTTAGGAAGGGAAACCTGATTAAAATGCAAGGTTTCTGATCACAATTTCATCAAATAAGTCAGTTATCTTTCAAAATAGGAGTCCAGGGTCATCTGCTTTCATTGATTAATTTCATCCCTACTATCGTTGAACTTGAGATAATGATGATGCAGGGATGGATGCAGCACATCTCCGTGCGGAAAAAAAACAGGCATGGACGAGAAGAGCTATGTACCGCTAGGAATTTCCTGTTAAGCTCTAGTACGAATTTGTCTCTGAACAGATCATCGATCAAACTGTTTTATTGGCAACATCGTAAGACCCTGATACTGGCAATCCATG
The DNA here is from genome assembly GCA_014526335.1 of Chrysaora quinquecirrha. NCBI lineage: Eukaryota > Metazoa > Cnidaria > Scyphozoa > Semaeostomeae > Pelagiidae > Chrysaora > Chrysaora quinquecirrha. The sequence continues at coordinate 514,997 of JACTAT010000048.1, read as the reverse complement.
GGGACTTCTGAGCTTCATCTACTGTGAACTTGGGCAGCGTATCACCTGGCTGCTTCCATTATATTTTCGGCCCGCCTCTTTATCCAGTTCAGCAGAAAATTTGGCAAATTTGGAGATGAAGAGCAGTTATTTCTTAATGTGAAATCGAAAATGGTTCGAGATAGCGAATGTTCGAGATACCGGGCATTCGAGATAGCGGATGATTTTCTATACAAACCCTTATACCAAAACGAGGGAAAATGGAAAATCGTTCGAGATAGCGAATGTTCGAGATAGCGATCAGTCGAGATAGAGAATGTCAACTGTATTTATAAAATTTATACTTTGTAATTTGGTTTTTTTTAGAAAATGGGAAAATCGCCGATTATCGAAGAACAGAAACGTATTCTAATGGATCTTGATGTTGTTATGAAATGCAATGATTGCCCTTATATTGTCACATGTTATGGTGCTTTTATGTCCCAGGTTAGATAATCTTCATGGTTAAAATGACCACTTAATACACCTGTTGCATTTGTGGCCTCTTTTTGAACTTTTTTTTATTTCTTTATATACAGTCGAACCTCCATCTAATGGACATCCGTTCGTTGTAGAGTAGAGGGGTTCCCGCTGAATGGAGGTTGTTTTCCAAGAAACGACCTTGTGGAAAGTTTTGAAGCTAATCAGAGTATGAAGCTTGTCAGGCTAGAAACGCTTTTAAGTATGCCTGAAAATGTTTCCGCTGTTTATCGCAATTCTCACATTGTGGAAGAAAAAATTATCTGCTATTTAGATGTTTCTGTTGCACAGAGGTGTCCCTTAATGAATTTTCCCTCCATTATTTTAACTCCAGACCGATTGTTTACACCAGCACTTATTCGACAGGAACGCTTATTCGAGAAGAGGGCCGTATTGAAAATTCAATCTTCTGAAGAGGGGACTAATGGATAAGCAATAAAAGTGTGTGTGCTATTCATCATTTCGGTAGAAAAACAATTTCGAAATCGCAAGATATCAATTTTTCGATATGAAAATCGTATAAAGCATCCAAAAATGAGTCTAGATGCAAAATTTTACTATCTCCGCGCGTGTATTATCGATTCTACGAGCGTCCAAAGTTTACGATTTTATAAGGGCTTTGACCGTGTGGGGTAAAAAGTTTCACCAAGTTCATTTTTTGCGGTCAAAGCCTTTATGAAATCGGGAACTTTGAATGCTCATAAAATTAAGAACAAAAGCGCTAGGACAGTTAAACTTTGTACCTAGACTAATTTTTGGCTGCTTTATAAGATTTTCATATCAAATACTCGATACCATGTGATTTCGAAAAATTTTAATGCTGTCTGACGTCATACCGAAATGATCTATTAAAGGCAGTTATGTCCCCTTAAGCTTGCTACATGCTCCATACTTATCGCTATTGAATTAAATTGCTTGACCCTCAAACTAACTGAAATGAACAACAACAGCATCAATTCAGTTTAATGCGAGCAAACGTTTGGGACTTGGGAAGCAAGTCTAATGTCTCTTCAGTGATTGGCTCTAATTTGCCATGGGTCGGGCGCGACATTTTTCTGGAAAACGGTAAACATTGCCAGTAAGGGAATCCTCTCCGTGTGAAACGACTGGAGTTACGGTCGTTGTAGGAGAGGTAAGTTCACCAAATTTTGCTCCAAACTCACGAATAATAGAAGAAAAAGGGACTAAAGGAATCTGCAACGATAACTGTTGAAAATATGTGCAGAAATTCAGGAAACAAGCAGGAAACAACTTCATGAAATGTCTCCCTGAGCAGATATTCTGGGATTTGAAGCCTTTTGTTCACTTTTATTCGAGTAAGACGTGAATTTGAAATAGAATTTGATGCACAACATCTCCTGAAACGTCCTTAATTCCACTTATTGAACGCGGAAAGGACTCATTTACTGCAAATATCTACCATTTTCCAGGAAAATGTCGCGCCCGACCCAGGCTTCTTTGAAAAGGTCTATAGCTTTTTTAAAGTTCTTATTTTACCCTTTTTCTAGGCAGATGTTTATATCTGTATGGAATTAATGGAAACCTGTCTTGATAAACTTTTGAAGAAATCTCGCAAGCCGATTCCAGAAAATGTTATTGGCAAGGTTTGTCTGTCGGTAAGTGCAACACGTGTATTTCTCTGTTACGAAAACTCTTTATGAGACACTCGGACTGTTCAAGCGCAAAGACCGTAAATTCCCTAATATGCTCCCAGGGTTTGTATGCAAAAGCGAATTTTTTGGTGATGGCTTATTCGAGGGGTGGGGGCTATTTCGATGGGAGGGCTTATTCTGAAGTTTAGTAGTTCCATTGTGTTTTGACAAAATAGCAGAGAGAAAATAGATAACTTAAAGCTTCAAAAACATTTTCTGTCAGCGTCAAGTAAACTGTGTTTGACGGCCAATGTTTTGTGATGTGGCGAAACGGTCGGACGGCAAACGATCAAACGATAAATTTTATCTGACAAGCAAATTTCAAATGTTTGACAAAAAATGCTTGATTGCTTGGCCAGGGCCTAAGTTGATTTACTATGTATCAAATTTATTTTTTCTATTTAGGTTGTAAAAGCTCTGCATTATCTAAAAGAGGAGCACGGTGTAATGCATCGAGGTAAGATCAGCATTTTACTCTATCTTGTTGCGATGTTACACTTGGAATTTGTATTTAGAAATCAAGTACTCTATGATGCCCAATAAACGTGGGTTATTTGTTATTTTATTGTTATTTTTCTCGTCTAAAAATGTTTCTTTATTCTTGAAGTCCCTGATGATGTTTTGTTCTTTTGAAAAGTCTGCCGTCGCTATTTCATTGTCTTAGACCAGGGAAACCGTAGGGCGTGAGGGGAAACGATGCACAGGGTCCTGTTATAGTGATTTCGGAAATAATTCTCAGTTTCGTGCGCTCTTTATTTCTGACTGACTGACTGACTTACTGACTGACTGACTGACTGACTGACTGACTGACTGACTGACTGACTGACTGACTGACTGACTGACTGACTGACTGACTGACTGACTGACTGACTGACTCACTGACTCACTGACTCACTGACTCACTGACTCACTGACTCACTGACTCATTGACTCACTGACTCACTGACTCACTGACTCACTGACTGACTCACTGACTCACTGACTCACTGACTCACTGACTCACTGACTCACTGACTCATTGACTCACTGACTCACTGACTCACTGACTCACTGACTGACTGACTGACTGACTGACTGACTGACTGACTGACTGACTGACTGACTGACTGACTGACTGACTGACTGACTGACTGACTGACTGACTGACTGACTGACTGACTGACTGACTGACTGACTGACTGACTGACTGACTGACTGACTGACTGACTGACTGACTGACTGACTGACTGACTGAATGGGAAGAATATGGAACAATGGGAAGAATCAAGACACTTTGTGCTGCAGCCTAAGAAGACTGCACTCAGATTGTTCTTCGTTTGCAGATGTAAAGCCTTCGAATATGCTACTCGATGCAAATGGATGCATCAAATTATGCGACTTCGGAATAAGTGGAAGATTGGTGGACTCAAAAGCAAAAACTCGAACCGCTGGTTGTGCAGCTTATATGGCAGTAAGAAAATTCATGTTTTATGCTAACGTTTTCGGTATATTTGGTATATAAAATGCTGAAATTTAAATATATTTATCACATCAGTTAAACCGAATTTGAAGCAGATTTCCTAGAGTTGGTTAAATATGGGAAATTTCATCCCACCACAGCAGTGAGATCTCACCTAGGTGGGACAGCCCACCTCTCATATGAACGGAAGCGTATTATGACATGCATATCACTATGTCGACTAGATATCTCCTTAGTGGGCTATCCAACCTCGTATAAAAATGCCCTTTGGTACTCTTTTAGTGACGGTGGCATCATGCCCCTGGCATGGTTCCTTGCAACTTTGAATTATTGAAAATCCTCTAAGTATCCATCCATGTCACTATTTCAGATGATGTCTTGATTCTATTTGTTTTCATGGAAATTTTAATGAGCCTTATCAAACTTTGTTAATTATTATAAAAAAGGAAATGTGAATTTTTTCATAGCCTGAAAGGATAGACCCACCTGATCCATCGAATCCTAATTATGATGTTCGTGCTGATGTTTGGAGCCTAGGAATCTCACTTGTAAGTATTTGTTTAAATCTTTGTATATATTCTGCCCACAGAGTTCTAATCCTCACCGTGTGCTCGCAATTTTTGCTGAAAAATTAGTCATTCGTGGCTGTGAGGACGATTTTTATCGTGTTTAGTATTTTTTCTGCCATTCGTGGCAAATTCCTCACCGTGTGTGGCGGCCGTGATATCTTTATGCCAACTGTAAATGCTGCTGTTCTATTGTGTGGGCTTTCCTTTGGGCTTGCTTTTCTCAAAATATGCTGTTTTTTCTTTTGTTTTAATGCCTCCTTATCAAAATAATTTAAAAAAATTATTTTTTAAGTCTTTACATACATGCCATTTGTGTCAAATGCTAATTTGGTGAAGCTGTGCAAGCGAACACGAGTGCGATTATTGAAAGCCATTGTGAAACAGCGTGAGGAAAATGCTCGGCAATCTCTCTTCATGTTTGAATTCTAAGAAATAATTTGTTTTTATCCATACACGTTGTAGCGGTATCGAATTAAAAATCATCCTGTCCTTGGTTCTTTGATCGATAGTTTTAGTCATAACTTGCTGGAAAGCATAAATTGTCCGATGTGAAAGGTGTATGTGTGAATCAAATGTTTTGCATTCCACAAGTGGTATACCACAATAAACATGGGATTCGAACCTGGACTGCATGGCCACAGAGAGTGAACGATGCTTCCACTGATGCATAAATCTCAATGAAATCGCCGAGTGACTCTCCAAGTCATAGAGCCCAAGGCTCTCCTCCCGTTTGAAATTTTTATGTTTTTGCTTCTGAGCCTTCTTCAGAACCATACATATTGATATATATTTGTCATGAATGGCTAACACAAGGATAGTTTTTGCCACAGGTAGCATACAACAATTGATGGGCATCAAACCTGGACTGCATGACCAGAGAGCCAACGACGTTTCCACTGAGCTATAGAGCTCAATGAAATCGCCGAGTAACTCTCCAAGTCATACAGCCCAAGGCTCTCCTCCAGTTTGACTTTTGTGTTTCGGCTATGTTGAGCCTTCTTCCACACCATACATATTTGTATTTAATTTTCATGAATGGCGAACACATAGGATAGATTTTTCCACAACTGGCATACCACAATTGATGGGCATCGAACCTGGACTGCATGACCAGAGAGCCAACGACGCATCCACTTTTTTGTGTTTCGGCTATGTGGTGTCTTCTTCAACACCATAGATATTGACTTGTCCTGAATGGAAACGTCCTTAGCTCTTTGGTAATGCAGATCAGGTTTGTGTTCACTAATTGTGCTCATCTATCTTAGTGTTTACAGTTATATATCAACTTCTATTGTTCAGACATAGCCGAAAGGTTCAACATAGCCGAAACACAATGAAAGTTAAACTGAAGGAGAGCCTTGCTTGGGCTGTATGGCTAAGAGACTCTCTTGGCGATTTCTTTGAGGCTTTTTTGCTCTGTGGAAACGTCCTTGGTTCTCTAGGTTCGAATCCAATCTGTTTGGGTATGCCACTTCTGGAAATTCTTGTAATTAATGCAGTTTTTCTTGGTTTTGGCAATGATCTCAAATCTTACTGTATCACAAATGTCTCCTTTCCAGGTTGAGTTGGCTACTGCAGAATTTCCATACAAAGATTGCGCCAATGAATTTGAAGTTTTATCTCGGATTATGAATGAAGATTCACCAACAATTAATATTCAGTCTGGATTTTCTTCTGAATTTTGTGAATTTGTATCTCTATGGTGAGTTCAGTGTATGGTTTCTTGCTCAAGGGAAATGGATAACTCCTATTTTGGGTTTTATACATGTGACTCTGAAATCCTGAGGGTGGATCTATAAAGGCAGGCGGAAACCGTGTCAACATTGTTGGCCGACATGTTGGCTGAAAATAGGCCAACATGTTGGTACGGTTTGCCATACTATCACAACATTTGAGAAGACTTGGTTGCTGACGTAATCTAAAAATGATCTTTTGCAAACATGACAGAAAAGGAAGCAGCTATTTGTTTATTGCTTGCTCTTTTGGTTGACGATGAAGAAGAAACTCGTGTTCAAATTCAAACCGCCAGCTTAAATCTATTACTCATTTAGGGGGGCTCTTAAATAATGACCGAAATTGAAAATGTTGTGCAAACATGTTGGCGAGACATAGCAAACCGTTCCAACACATCAGTTTTGTTCAAATCGACGAAAATTTTGGCCAACATTTCAAAGTAGTTTAAAAATGTTGGCCAACATTTTTTCGTGAACCACATTTTGTTTATTAGACCAGCATCTATACCGAACAGTGCCAATGTCGACATACAGTAAGATATGATATGATATGATAATATTTATTTAAACACGAAAAAACCCTTTCCCTTTCATCAAATTAAACCAAGTTAAATATAACAATAAATGTAAACAATTCAATTTAAGCTAAAATATTTTGAAATTCTATTGCGCTGCTCTTCTAGAGGGTCGTGTCTTAATTGATTCGTGACATGTTGTCAGCTCTTCAGATATTGTTTTAGTTTGTTTTAAAACGCTCTGGCAATTGTTGGGCAACACTTGTTGGTGGCGATGTTGGGCAATATATTGGCACGGTTTGCGCCAGGGCAAGATTTTGAAAAACGTAACCCCATCAACTGGGCATTGTCTTGGAAACGTATCCCGTAACCAAGGCAAAATTATTTTGAAAGGGATCCTTTTGAAAGAGCTATATGCACCATAGCGAAAAACACACTATTTTTAATACATTTACAATGCGCTGATAACGAATAGTCAATGACAGAACAGAGAGCAAATTCATTCGCTGCTGCACTAAACAGTTAACAAACGCTTCCTCATAACTTCAGCAGATCTTCGTCACAGCATACCCACGATCATGGAAAAATACTGACGCATTACCCGGCCGAAATTTCACGCAACATGACCCACAAACCCAGCGAAATTTCGCAAGCTAACCCATAACCCTAGCAGCGACTTGTATACCAAACCCTCTATAGATGTTTACCCCCTTCGATCTTGCTATCTACTTTATAATATCTTCATAACCCGAGCATCTTTGGACTCAGGGGAGTTGCAGTAATTGTTGAATACTTTATAAGGCAATTGGCGGGACCAAAATCAAGCTTTTTTGAGAATGATTCTTAAGGTGAAATTCCATTTTAACCTTGTGTTTTGTGGTGACGCTTAATATTCAGACTCTGGTTTTTGCAAATAAACCTTTCTTTTCCAGTTTGATAAAGAATTATGAAGAAAGACCAAAATTTAAAGCATTGATGGTAAATTTCATTACTTTGCCGTTGGCAGATATTTTGATGCATGGATTGCGAGTTTATAAACATCTGATTCAGCTTTGCACATACTTAAGAGGTTTTCTCGTCTGGCAGAAAGAGTTCGTTTTCTCAGTTGGATTCTTCAGTTAGTTCAATTGGCCATCCCGCTGAATCCTGCGAGCTGATTGATGCTCAAAACACAATACCAATCCAGCTTCACATTTCTTACTGGTGCTTTTTCAATCTGCATCTGGGACTGGGATATAAGCTGACTTCGGAATGATAGACAGCTTAGCCCGGGGGGGGTACTGCAATCGTTCGTTATACTAGACGGGCCGCCCAAATGTGTAACTTTTTCAGCGCCAATTTCCCTACATATCGGTTGAATTTTCTTTAAGAATCTCCACACATGAGTAGTAAAATATATAAAAAAATTTAGACATGCATTGCTTTGAAAAGCCTGATAAAAATTGCGTTTTAGTTTTCAGCGCAAATGCCTTTTCGGCGCATTTAGAGTTGCCTCAGGTGTTAAATTCGGTTCAAACATTTGAGTATTGGTACAAATGGGTAAAAAATTTCGTTGTTTTTTCTATACATGGGTACCACGACTAACAGAATTTATTGGTAGACATGGGTTGGTTTGGAAAAACTGGGCGGCACGTCTAGTCATTTGAACAATGAAGTACCCCCCGGGCAGCTTAGTTGACTTCATAGGCTTGTGGAAAGTGTTCCGAGTAGATTTCGGTCTGTTTCTGACGTTTTGACTCTGAGAAGTGTCAGACGAAAAAAGCTTTTAAATATGGCCGAACACGTTTCCGCTGGTACTCGCAATTTTGAAGTTTCGTACAACTCGGAGACTATTCATGTACTTATGAGTTCAATTTACTTTTAAAGACAAGTTGAACTTTGTGTCTACCGTCATTTCATTTTCAACCAAAATGCTAGAAAAGTTTCATGACCTAAGCTGTTTAAAGTAAGCATTGCACAGTGTAAATTGCTCGGCAACATGTGTTGGCGGTATTTTCAAACATGCGTTGGCCAATCACCTAGTATAACATATCATATCTTCAACGTCAAACGCAAATTTTTTGCTCGTGGAACGATGGTGAGAAATAAGTAGGACTGAGTTCTACTTGCTGCAGTGATGACAAGCACTTTTAGAACCAATCTGCCGTGCAAGACTAGTCTTCAACCAACATCGCAATCATGACTTTCGCGGCTCATTTTTCCATAATCATTCAATCTTTCAATTTACAAAATGTAACATCCCCGTCAAATAACAACTGCAGTACACAATTCGGCTTACAATTCAGATTTCTACAGGGTGACAGTCAACAAATTTTCTTTTCAGAATCATCCATTTATCAAGCATTACGAAGATGAAGAAGTGGATGTCGCTGGCTGGTATGCACAACTATCGAAACAATGTTTATCTAATTCCAGATAGCTTCTTGAGAAACGTAATGATTGGAATTGCTTTTGTAAGGCTTTGGGCCAGGGTAAGCAAAAGTGTTTGGCATTGGCCATTGAGGAGAAACTTCTGTAATCCAAGGTTTGAGGATGGTTCCATTTCTTTAGGGTTCCTTTTTGTGTCTGATTATTCCCCATTTATTGTTATTCTTTTAATCCACTTTACTGGTTTATGGGTATACAGTTGACATCCGCTATCTCGAACTCTCAAGGGAAACTGGAATTTGTTCGAGATAGCGAATGTTCGAAATAACGGATGCCCCATAGAAATATAAAAGATTATAGTTTTTAAGTCAGAAAAGAAACCCCTATTAACATGCAGGGTTACTGATCCCAAATTTCATCAAACAAGTCTGGTATTTTTTACATAGGAGTCAAAGCTCATCTGCTTTCATCCCTAGTATTGGTGAAATTGAGATAATGGTGATGCAGCACATCTCGAAAGAGAACAGCTTCATCTATTGTATACATGGGCAGCATATCACTTAGCTGCTGCCATTCCCGCTCCGCTAGGCGAACTTATACATATTTTCAGCCTGTCTCTTTATCCAGTTCAGCAGAAAATTTGGCAAAGTTCGAGATAGAGAGCAGGTTTTCCTCCATGGGAAATCGAAAATGGTTCGAGACAGCGAATGTTCGAGATAACGGGGTTCGAGATAGCGAATGATTTTTCTATACAAACCCATATACCAAACGAGGGGAAATGAAAAATCGTTCGAGATAGCGAATGTTCGAGAAAGCGGGCAGTCGAGATAGCGGATGTCAACTGTACTTCTTGGATGCATTCTTTTGGAGTAAATTAAAAGTTTGATTCGACATTGTACCGTTCTTTTCATTGTATGAGCGAAGCTACTTCGCTTTTCCCGACCGAAGCAAGCGCGTCTTCGTAGAATCAAAAAGCATAGCAAATCTCTGATTTGTTTAAAAGAACACACCCTTAGATTACATCTGCTATCTATACTGAAAGCCAATTAAAGATTGGACAATTGAAAAATACACATTTTACGGACTTTTTGGCCTAGGTAGATTATACTTGTTTGTTTGTTTGTTTGTTTGTTTGTTTGTTTGTTTGTTTGTTTGTTTGTTTGTTTCTTTGTTTGTCTGTATTAATTTTCGGGGTTCTATGGTTCTGTCTCCGGATTTGTGGTTATACCTTTCATAACATTTTATGTGTTGTAACTGCATGTTGTAACTTTGACGATAAATCTCCATAACTCTTCCAAATTTTTTGATTCTTATAAATCCTACAAATCTCTTAAGATATCTTGTTTAGCTACAGCACATGTGTATGTCTTGATTCGCCCAAGCGGGACTATGCTAGACAACGATTAAAGGAAAAATTGCGTGCGTTCTTTAACGACGTAATCTAAATTTAAACCCGAAAGCAATCTTCATCCTCATCCTAATCATTTCCTTTTTTAAAATCAGGGTATTGGTAATTGATAAAGTAAAGGTTGGCTTGACGATAATAGTGGGTGTTGCTGACAAAGTTATTTTTAGGGGTCTGACTGGGGTTACAGCTAAAAGTTAGCAACAGCGAAACCTGTCTCTGTTCAACAGGGAGCTATTTTCTCGTAAATTTTAACAATTATTTTTATTAATTTTTCATGATATCTTGTAATTATTTAATACTATTAGCTATCAATCTTTTTATATAGAATTTATTGATCATGTGAGATTTAGACTGAATTAGTAAAGTGATTGATATTTTTATGAACAATATTTCAATTATTCTCTGGTCACTATTATCTTTATCAAGTGAGGTGGCTATAGTAGCACGATTTACTGGGGGACCCCCTTATGTACGTTGCGTAGAAGACCCTCTTCGGGAAAGACGAGTTTAGTTTTGTTGTTAACCTGTGTATGAATCATAACGCAAACAACGTAATGATGTAGGAAGTAGAGCCTGCTTTAAGGGGGATGCTGAAGCATTACCAACAATAGAAAAGCGTCTTAATTGTATCCAAAAACAATAGACTGGAAATTATTGGGGGCCACAGCCCCAGGCCAATAGGCTTCCACGACCCTACAACGGGCCCTCAGGCCTTGGGCAAATTAACTTAACATTTCAATGAACATTCCTATGAACATTTTATGCTTTTTTCAATGCCCACTGCTCAAATGAATTGACCATTTCACTGAATATTTGCCGAGCTTTTTCAGCCTCTTTTTCGTTCAGTTATTTTAGCGCGAAATTTCATGGCCTAATGAATTGAACATAACACTGAACAAAATTGTTCATTTAACATCAAAAATTTACTGAAAAATGCTCGGTAACTGGACAAAATGGCCAAATAAACGTACGGGTATCTTGCTTACAGTGACATGAAAACAAAAACTAGAAAATTATTTCAGAAGAATTATTCCAAATTTTTAGAGTGCACTTCGTGAGTCACCTGAAAGTCTCTTAAATTGAGCGAGCTTCGAGCTTTGTTGTTTATATTCAAGGACGGATTGTAGTCAATAAAATACGGGTTTTTTGCTCACAGTGACATCAAAAACGAGAAAATTATTTGAGGACAATGCAGTCAAATATATCTTGATCTTACCTTGTGTAGTTTGAACTTTACCTAATTCGAACAGAATTCTCAGGACCTTTCAAAATCCCCAAGCCCTTCTAAAAAATCTCTATAATTTGAATCTCCATAATTTCAAGTCTTTACATAAATCGGTCAATGTGGTCGGTTTCCTGGGAAATAAACCGATGATACAAGCTCTTCATTTCATTAATTCTTCCTATAAGTGATGTTTTGGGTATTTAGCAGATATCGTGCACAGAGAGAATCATCAGGCCGAAAGAAGCATAGTGTAACCCGATCTCTTGGAAAAGTCTTGAAGGCTTACGGGATTACCTAATTTTGCGCTGCAAATTATATTGAACTAGCCCTTGCCCGTTTAAGACCACTGACTCATGAGGACCACCGGCTTCCATGAACTCCGCCAATATCAACCCCGCCTCAAAGGCATTGTGCATTGAATTGGCTATATTTGCTGTTAATCTGAATTAGAATCATAATCCGAATCTTTATCTTAAACCTTGATCTTGATCTTAACCTCAATCTTAGCCTTGTCTTAAACTCAAATGGAATCTTAATCTTAACTTTTACCTAAATTTGAATCTTAATCTTAATGTTAATGTTAATTTTAATGCTAATCTTAATCGTACTGTTTATCTTAATGTTAATCTTAATCTTAATCTTAATCTTTATCTTAATGTTTTTAATCTGAAAGTGGAACTGAATCTTAAACCTAAAATCAATCTTAATATTCTTCCAAGTTGAAAGCTTTAATCTTAGTTCTTCATTAATTGAAATCTTTAAGTTAATCATAATTTTATACTGAAATTGAAATGAAAATTGAGGTGAGAATTAGAATTAGAGCTAAGACTACAACTAAAACTAACATGAAAATTAGAATGGAAATTTA